>QODF01000123.1:272448-369434 GCA_024372805.1 Oostethus manadensis | reverse complement strand
ATGACCTTAAGAAGGCGCTTCATGCTAGAAAAGCCTCAAATAAAGCTGAATGACAACAATTCTGCAAAGATGAGTGGGCCAAAATTCCTCCAGAGCGTGTAAAAGACTTGTTGCAAGTTATGGCAAACGTTTGATTGCAGTTATTGCTGCTAAGGGTGCCCAAGCAGTTCTTAGGTGCAGGGGCAATGACTTTTTCACACAGGGCTATGTGGGTTTGGATTTTTTTCTCCCTAAATAATAAAAATATTCATTTAAAAACTGCATTTTGTGTTTACTTGTGTTATCTTTGACTTAAAATGTGTTTGATGATCAGAAACATTTTGTGTGACAAACATGCAAAAGAATAAAAAGTCAGGACGGGGGCAAATAGTTTTTCACACCACCGTAGATGAATGGTGTTGAAAATACATCAAGCAAACCAAGCAATACTGAAAATGCTTTAATTTCTTCTATGTCTTCTATGTAGCAGTTAATCTGCAGTGCAAAGCTAGACAAATTTGGGGACTGGAGCTTGCGAGCTGTGAAACACTGGAAACATGCTTTGTCAATTAGAGCATATAAGTGGAGCTAATTACAACATATTCATCAGCAAATGATCTGTTTAACTCGCAGCGATCACCAACCGTCCTTTAAAACGCATAGCAGTTCACTTGCTAAACACATCAGCGTGTTCCCAGTACAAAAACATACATTTCTATGCACTTTGCTTCGTCTTTGTGGGTCTGTGAGGGAAAAGAATAGTTATAGTGACACAAAAAAATGAAGGCCCACAAATGACACTAAGACAAAAATGGTCAGAAAACCAAACATTTCATCGTCTGTTTCTTCAAGCGAGCCATCCGTCTGATTTTATTAAACTCGACCATGGCAAGGAAGAATGGAACAAACAGAATGCTCGCCTCCTGTCTCCTGCACACAGTATGACTGCATGAGGTGAGTGATGGATCACAAGCAACACCGCTTGAGCGATGGTTCTGTCCATCTGACGAGATGTAGCTGAAGGGTCGCAGAGATATACCATCCATTCCCAAAATGGGAAACAAAGCATATTCATTGATCATCATTCCCAATATGTGAAACAAATAGGAGACTGATGGATGAAATTGGTTGCAAGATGGCTGAGATAGTCAGTATCGGTTGTATTCAGTTTTTAATATTAGGTGTACAATTAGTCCATCCGTCATCCTATTCCAGTGCTCATCTGTGTATATCATAATAATCATCATATCATTCCAAGCCGATTACGGTCAGAAGAACTGCAGTTATTACGGTCTGTAGGATTCACAGTTGTGTTCACTGTTGTAAGGTTCAGTTCAGTTTACAATGAAGTATTGTGTAACTAATCTAATTGCATGGTTTGTTCATGTGTGAACTAAATGATCTCAACCCGGTTTTGGTGCAGTTTGGTTCCCATACAAGTAGGAACGCTGATAGCGCAATCCAGTGGTAAAATTACAACACAAAACTAAGAAAAATTGCATATAATACACAAGAGTACAAACAAATCTTAACACAAGAACAAAATTACAACAATTGGTACCTTGCACTGGTGGATAGTAAGTTGAGCATCAAAATGTCCAAAAAGCAAACAGGAGCAAGAGAAAAAAAAGCCTGCAGAATTGAAAATGTAATTTAATCTCAAACAAGAAAGCTTGTCTTCGAATGTGGCAAGATTGTTGAACTGCAAAGTCACAGGAGTACTCCAGAGCGCAGAGTAGTAGTCAGTAGCAGGAAGACGATGATTTGAAATTTCTTAACAGATCCTGAGCGTTATAGAAAAGTCAGTAGACCCAAAAAACTGTCACTTGGTTTGTCTGCCCTGTGATTGACTGGCAGCCAGTCCAGGGTGTGCCCTGGCTGAAGTCACCTGAGATAGGCTCCCAGGCTAATGAGGATAAGCGGCATAGACAATGGATGGATGAAAGAACGTCCTCCTCGAGCTGTGACTTTCAGCGTTTACTGGGGAAGTTTGCACCTGAGAGTGTGAAGCTAGGATGAGACTCAGCACCTCCAATTCCGAAGCCATGGTTTTCGGTCAAAAAAGGGTGGACTGCACCCTCTGGGTTGGGAGTGAGGGCCTGCCCCAAGGTGGAAGAGTTCACGTATCTCATTCACGATGAGGTCATCAGGCGGATCAGCACAGCGTCTGCAGCATGCACGCCTCACCATGCAGACCGTCATGAGAAGATACATTTTCAAGAGAAAGTTTTCAATATACAGGTCAATCTATGTTCCCACCCTCACCATGAATTTTCCGTCATGACCAAAAGAACTAGACTGCGGATACTAGCAGTTGAAATGAGTTTTGACCCGGACCCGGATAAGCAGAGGAAAATAAATGGATGGATGAAACTATTAATTCTTCTGACTTCATTGTTTTAATTGTAAATATTATTACACAATTATTAGTCATAAATACAATTAGTCATGGTTTGCAATTGTTACATTATTCACATATAGTGATGATGAAATGAATCTTGAATTATGTTTAGCCTTTTCTTGATTGCTGGTTTAATCCTGGATATTGGAGGGAAAAGGACACAAAAACCTGATTTTAACTGTATTGGATCCTGCAAAATGATTTGCAGTGGAAGTCATTAATGATGGAATACATGCATAACATAATTAGACACATAATTTCTGTTAGATAATATTGGAAAAGTACAGTAACATTACAAATCCAACGAAAATATGTACCTTTTTCCCGTCATCTCGCTCTTGAATTAATGTGGGAAGTACCTTGAATGCTTTCTGTTTTCCTTGTAACACACACCAAGTACTGGCCAAATAGTCCATGAGAATAAAAGATTGAGTCTACGAATGTCCAATATCGATATTGTCCAACCTCAATTTCTGATTTCTATATCAGCTGATATAGACAACATCACATATCTCCTGTGGTGGAATTAACACATCCAGTGTGTGAAATTAGGTTTTTGAAGCGGCTGTAAACAACATTGTACAAATCAGGTAAGAAAACATTTGAGAAATATCAGCCACTATTTTGTACCTTATTTTGAAATGTGAATGAACACTGCAATAAATAAACTTGTTCTCAGGGCACCTTGCGTTTAAATTTTAACTTTTGTCAGGGTTTTAGTCAGTAAGTCATAGTACACTTTACCTTGGCCGCACGGTGGCTGAGTGGTTAGCACATTGGCCACACAGTCAGGAGATCTGGAAGACCTGGGTTCAAATCTCCGTTGGGCATCTCTGTGTGGAGTTTGCATGTTCTCCCCGTGCGTGCGTGGGTTTTCTCCGGGTACTCCGCTTTCCTCCCACATTCCAAAAACATGCATGTTAGCTTCATTGGTGACTCTAAATTGTCCATCGGTATGAATGTGAGTGCGAATGTTTGTTTGTCTATATGTGCCCTGCGATTGACTGGCGACCAGTCCAGGGTGTACCCCGCCTCCCGCCCATAGCCAGCTGGGATAGGCTCCAGCATCCCCGTGACCCTAATGAGGATAAGCGGCATAGAAAATGGATGGATGGATGGATGGACACTTTACCTTCTACATGAAGACCTTAGAGACGCGGAGAAAAGTGTTATTTATTTTTTGATATGTCATTTTCAAGAAACGTGGCACGGGCCTTTAAGCTTTGCAGACATTTAACTGGGAAACAGAAAACTTACAGAGCATTACCCTTATGTCCACATTCTGAACTCAAAGCTCCCAATTTCAGGCAGTCACAAAGTCGGCCAAGGCGTCTATACAATAAAAATACCAGTTTGTGCGTCTTAATATACTTTGAATCTGGACACCCATACTTTCTCGCCTTTGCCTTTTTATTTCACTTGACACTTTTTTCACCTAGTGCTTCCTCCAGTCACTCGTCCAAAGAACGAACTGGGTCACGTTGACCTCTTGTGCGTCGAACACACAACTGAAGTGACCTGACAGGACAGAATACATTTTGTGCAGCCCAGCACTTTGCTTTCATCGCCCAGGCTACATTTGGTCGACCCTTTTTATCTGCAGCACGCAAATGGAGTCATGCAGGAACCACTTCATGTCGAGACGTGACTGTCATCATCCTTTTATTTGTGGCCCTGCTTTGATGCTGCGCTTTGCACAAAAATAAAAATGCCACAAGGGTAAGTAGGTTGACCTAAAGAACACAGAAAGCATACACGCTTTAAAATGAAGACCCGATAATTCCCGTTTCTTTCTGTGTGACTGGATGTGAAAATGCAGAACACACATACCGCATACACTTGTTCTAAAAGCAAACCCTTGTTCTTTTTTTTCCTCTTGTCTAATTTGGATCACCATACCAGAACATTCATTCATTCGTTCATTTTCTATGCCGCTTATCCTCATTAGGGTCACGGGGATGCTGGAGCCTATCCCAGCAGACTTTGGGCGGGAGGCGGGGTACACCCTGGACTGGTCGCCAGTCAATTGCAGGGCACATATAGACAAACAAACATTCACACTCTAATGGACAATTTAGAGCGGCCAATGAAGCTAACATGCATGTTTTTGGAATGTGGGAGGAAAGCGGAGTACCCGGAGAAAACCCACACACGCACGGGGAGAACATGCAAACTCCACACAGAGATGCCCGACGGAGATTTGAACCCAGGTCTTCCAGATCTCCTGACTGTGTGGCCAACGTCCTAACCACTCATCCACCGTGCGTCCCATACCAGAACATCTTTGACAATTTCTTTAATCAACTTGTAAGATTAATGACTGCATTCATCCATCCATCCTTTTCCTATGCCGCTTATCCTCATTAGGGTCGTGGGTGTGCTGGAGCCTATCCCAGCTGATTTTGGGCGAGAGGTACACCCTGGACTGGTCGCCAGTCAATAGCAGGGCTTCACATTTGTACATTTCATGTTCATTTATTTTGGACGAACAATGCAACAATGTGTTATTACAGACTAAACAACAATGTAAACTAATTAAGTTTATGTTTAATATTCAACTCTCCAGCAATCAAAAGTGCTCATTACCATTCCCAGAGATAAAAGTACAGTTTCCCCACTAATCCATTCCAAAAGGTCAGACGAAAACTGAAACCACAAGCGAAGCCTTTTTTTCTCCATAGAAAATAATAGAAAACAAAACAAACAAAAAACATTTTTTACTGAATAGTTGTAGTTTTACATGCAGAAATATTGGAGGGTACACATAAATGGTGAATGAAGCTGATAAATAATCATTTAGCATCACTTTGTTGAAGACCAGCAACACTGAGCTTATAACGAATGGAGGAGTGGAGGGGACGGAAGAGCCAAAGGGAGAAAATAAAAATAAATAAATACAAAATGGAAAGGAATAAATACAAAACATAACACTTCAAATACTGCATCTAGTGCAATAATACATAATTAAGTCAAAAAGTCCCAGTCCTATGTGTGTGTGTTTTTATCGCACCCCCTCTGTTGTGTTGAAAAGCAGCTGCTAGTTTCTGTTTTTTGTTGCCTTGGTGACCTTCCTCCTTTTGTGTTTCCCATTAGATCTGCTGACTTCCTGGGAGGGCGGTACCCCGAGCCGCACCTGTAGCCACCTGACCATTAGGGGTATTTAGCTGCCCGCATACAGGAGGAGGATGTGGGATTGGACTGCTTTGCTGGTATGCTGGACTCCTGTCTACTTCTCTTAGCACTTCCAGTTAGTATTTTATAGGTCTTGATATTTGCTCATGCCTAAGTATGTTTTGTAATTTTATATCATGTCCTCCTAGTGCCTTGTGTCACTGTCCCAGTCACCTGGTAATTAATTTTGGTTACTATTTTTGTCATTCTGAGTTGCCTGGTTTAGCTCATTTATTGGCTTAAACTTTTGTTATTTTTATTTTTTGCTACCCTGTTTTGCACAAATCCCACCTCTTCAGGTCTCACTGTCGTAGCCAACATAAGCGTTGAAGTCACCCAGCAGAACAAGGGACTCCCCCGAGGGAGCACTCTCTAGTATTTCCTCTAAGGCGGGTATTCTGAACTGCTGTTTGGCGCATAAGCGCAAACAACAGTCAGGACCAAGTTTGCACCAACGACCCCCCTGATCTTAACCCGAGCCGTGTCTTGTTATTGGACTTCTGTGCTCGTCACAGATTGTCTATAACGAACACCATGTTCAAGCATAAGCATATGCACTTGGCACCAAGACACCCTGGGCCGCAGTTTGATGATTGACTTTGTGGTTGTGTCGTCGGACTTGCAGCCACATGTTTTGGACACTCCAATGAGGAGAGGGGCGGAGCTGTCAACTGATCACCACCTGGTGGTGAGTTGGTTCCGATTGTGGTGGAGGATGCCGGTCAGACCTGGCAGACCCAAAACGCATTGTGAGGGTCTGCTGGGATCGTCTGCCAGAGTCCCCTGTCAGAAGGAGTTTCAACTCCCACCTACGGGAGAGCTTTGACCATGTTCCGAGGGAGGCAGCGGACATTGAGTCCAAGTGGGCGATGTTTCGTGCCTCCATTGTCGATGCGGCCGATCGAAGCTGTGGCTGTAAGGTGGTCGGTGCCTGTCGTGGCGGTAATCCTAGAACCCATTGGTGGACACCAGTGGTGAGGGATGCCGTCAAACTGAAGAAAGAGTCCTATCAGGCCGTCTTGGCCCATGGGACTCTGGAGGCAGCTGACAGGTACTGGAAGGCCAAGCGGTCTGCAGCTCTGGCGGTCGCTAAAGGCAAAAACCCGGACATCTGGAGGAGATCGGCGAGGCCATGGAAAACGACTTCCGGATAGCTTCAAAGAGATTCTGGAGCAACATCCGCCGTCTCCGGCGGGGGAAGAAGTGCACAGTCAACACCGTGTATAGTGGGGGCGGTGTGCTGCTGAACTCGAATCGAAATGTTTGGGACCGGTGGAGGGAATACTTTGAAGACCTCCTCAATCCCACCGACATGCCTTCCAACATAGAAGCAGTGCCTGGGGACTCTGAGTCGGGTTTGCGTATCTCTGGAGCTGAGGTCACCGAGGTGGTCAAAAAGCTCCTTGGTAGAAAGGCCCCGGGGGTGACTGAGATCTGCCCGGAGTTCCTTAAGGCCCTGGATGCTGTGGGCGTGTCTTGGTTGACACAACTCTGCAGCATTGCGTGGACGTCTGGGTCGGTGCCCCTGGACTGGAAGACTGGGGTGGTGGTCCCGCTTTTCAAGAAGGGGGACTGTAGGGTGTGTTCTAACTATTGTGGGATCACACTCCTCAGCCTTCCCGGTAAGGTCTTTTCAGGGGTCCTGGAGAGAAGGATCCGCCGGATAGTCAAATCTCGAATTCAGGAGGAACAGTGTGGTTTTCGTCCTGGTTGTGGAACTGTGGACCAACTCTATACTCTCGGCAGGGTCCTTGAGGGTGCATGGGAGTTTGCCCAACCAGTCTACATGTGTTTTGTGGACTTGGAGAAGGCATTCTACCGTGTACCTCTGGAAATACTGTGGGGAGTGCTCCGGGAAAATGGGGTACCGGACCACCTAATCCAGGCGGTTCGTTCCCTGTATGACCGGTGTCAGAGTTTGGTTCGCATTGCCGACAATAAGTCGGACCTGTTTCCAGTGAGGGTTGGACTCCGCCAGGGCTGCCGTTTGTCACCGATTCTTCTACTTTCATGGACAGAATTTCTAGGTGCAGCCAGGGCGTTGAGGGGTTTTAGTTTGGTGGCCGCAAGATTCGATCTCTGCTTTTTGCAGATGATGTGGTCCTGTTGGCTTCATTGAGCAGTGACCTTCAACTCTCACTGGATCGGTTCGCAGCTGAGTGTGAAGCGGCTCGGATGAGAATCAGCACCTCCAAGTTCGAGTCCATGGTTCTCGCCCGGAAAAGGGTGGAGTGCCATCTCCGGGATGAGGTCCTGCCTCAAGTGGAGGAGTTTAAGTACCTTGGGGTCTTGTTCACGAGTGATGGAAGGATGGAACGCAAAATGGACAGGCGGATTGGTGCAACGTCTGCAGTGATGCGGACTCTGCACCAGTCTGTCATTGTGAAAAGAGAGCCGAGCCAAAAGGCAAAGCTCTTGATTTACTGGTTGATCTACGTTCCTACCCTCACCTATGCTCATGAGCTGTGGGTAGTGACCAAAAGGACAGGATTGCGGGTAAAAGCGGTCAAAATGAGTTTTCTCCGCAGGGTGGCTGGGCTCTCCCTTAGAGATAGGGTGAGAAGCACTGTCATCCGGGAGAGACTCGGAGTAGAACCGCTGCTCCTCCGCATTGAGAGAAGTCAGATGAGGTGGCCCGGGCATCTGGTTAGGATGCCTCCCAGACACCTCCCTGGGGAGGTGTTCAGGGCACGTCCAAAAGGTAGGAGGCCTCGGGGAAGGCCCAGGACATGTTGGAGAGAATATGGGAACTATGGGAACGATCCTTCGATGTCGGCTCTTCCTGTCATTGTGATGCAGAATTCACCAAGCGTTGGATTGTTCACCCACTAATATGGAACGTGACCTGGGTTTAGACCGTCGTGAGACAGGTTAGTTTTACCCTACTGAATATGTGTTGTTGCAATAGTAATCCTGGGAATGCCTCGGCATCCGCTGGGAAGAGCTAGACGAAGTGGCCGGGGAGAGGGACGTCTGGGCTTCCCTACTTAGGTTGCTGCCCTCGCCACCCGACCTTGGATAAGCGGAAGAAAATGGATGGATGTTTTGCACCATCCTTTTTTTCCTTGTTTGTTATGCCTACATTTTTTCCCTGCATTGGCCAACCACTGTTTTAGTGTTTTATTAAAAGACTATTTTTCACTCTACTGTGTGGCATGGCTCTGCGTGTAGGATGCTTGCCATAACAGCCACATGGCTTGGAGTCTCCGTCTTTCAGGGATGCAAGACAGTGATAGTAGTAGACAATAGAAACCTCCTATGTAGTAGACCTGCTCTTTTGTTGGGAGATGATGCTGTGCATTGTATGATGCTGGTTGTGCATGATGGAAAGGAGCCTTTTCAGTATCCTTCGCTCTGCAACAGATATCGGGGGTGTCCAGCTCAGGACAATGACAGAGCCTGCCTTCCTCACCACTTTGTCCAGGCAGGTGGCATCCTTTAGGCTGCTCCTCCAGCACACTACGGCATACAGGAGGGCACCAACTACCTCAGTCAAGTAGAAGATCTATAGCAGCGTCTTGCATAAGTTGAACGCCAGCCTTCTGTGGAACGTGTCAGCAAATCAAGAATAGTTTGTGTGTACTTGCAATGCTAATACTAAAAACAATGCAAAAAAATCCTGATTAGTTGTGTCTGATTTGTACCAAAGTCAAAGAGACACTGTTCACTTTGTGCAAGCACAGAATAGGGTTACAGGTTAGGGACATTTGGCTGTAACTCTGCTTGACATCACGGAAATTCATCCAATTGTCATGACTGGTCAGGAGCTGCACATTGCCGTCCATCCCCCAGCTCACTACACAAACAAAACACATCAGTGAGTCAGTTGAGGGTGAAACTTTTTTTATTTGCATGGCATGCCCATTCTACAGTGGCTGAAAAATAATCAATAACTTGGCTCATTTTTTTTCAAGACTTCACCTGCAATAGGTTTTAACATTTTCTGTATGTAGGGAAACTAGCATAATCAAATACATATATTATATATATATATATACATTATTATATATACCCAAATATTATATCAGTAGGTTACTTAATAATACTGAGTCGGTATTCTTGAGTGACATGTGTATGTTTCTTCCTGGTTGCAGTTTTTACCTACTTTTCCCCACTGTGATCGCTTTATGAGAATTACCGCATATAATGCTGTTTGCAATTTTCTGGTTGAAGTGAAAGCAAAAATACTGGTGATGATACAAGTTGTAGTGTTGAGCAATGCCAATAACTTACAGATGTCTGCCCAACTGGTGCTTTTTCTCGGAATATTTCAATGCTGTTTTGTTCTATGGTGAGGGCTGATGACGTAGAGTAAGTGACAGTCTCATGTTGATTGAGAACATTTTGGGTGTATGCATTAAGGATAGGCACGGGCCACACAGCCTGCAAGTGAGAGCCTGCCCTAGGCAACTAGGCGGGACTTTTCTCCCATTGTTTTTACCATGTTTATTTTTTCAGATAAAATGTCACCATGGAGGAATAGTATAGAAAATAAATGGCAGGGTGGATAGGTTCAGCGTGAGAACAGACTAAACATATCAGATTCTTTTTGCTGCCCCTCTGTAAATGAAACATAGCACATTTCAATATTGCTCAAGGTTCAAGCAAAGTTCATTAAGCCAGAAGAAGCTCATTAGCTTAATGAAATCTAGTAATTGTCCAGCAAAGTAGAAGAGCAGGATCAAACCATGCATGTGCACACCACACACATTGGGAAGCTTCCTAAATGATCTGCTCACGATTCTATGACTTCAAACTGCCAGACAAAATGCAATAACTTCCTAAATGGCCCACACATGTTTAATGAGGAGTTGGGAATGGTTCATAAAGTTTAAACAGTTCTTACTTTGAAAGTGTTGTCAGGTCACATTTTATATTACTGTTCATTCCTTTGTGCAGTTTAACACTGGCCTCTTTGTGTTCACTGAAAAAAGTTAATTTGGAATGTTTACATGCGTAAATGCAGAGTGACTAATATACATTGAAAAAAATTACTGTGTATAAAAGTCACACTAAAACAGAAAAAGTCAATCAAATACAGTTAGTGGGTTAATATATTCAGACACGTTTATCCATCCATCCATTTTCTTCTGCTTATCCGAGGTCGGATCACGGGGGCAGCAGCCTAAGCAGGGAAGCCCAGACGTTCCTTTCCCCGGCCACTTTGTCCACCTCTTACCAGCCGATGCCGAGGCGTTCCCAGGCCAACTGAGAGAACTTGGTCTCTCCAGCATGTCCTGGGTCTTCCCCGAGGCCTCCTACCGGTTGGACGTGCCATGAACACCTTCCCAGGGAGGCGTCCGGGAGGCATCGTAACCAGATGTCCAAGACACCTCATCTGGCTCCTCTTAATGCGGATGAGAAGCGGTTCTACTCCGAGTCTCTCCCAGATGACAGTGCTTCTCACCCTATCTCTAAGGGAGAGCCCAGCCACCCTGCGGAGAAAACTCATTTTGACCCCTTGTACCCGCAATCCTGTCCTTTTGGTCACTACCCAAAGCTCATGACCATAGATGAGGGTAGGAAGGTAGATTGACCAGTGCAGAGTCAAGGACAGACCAGTGCAGAGTCTGCATCACTGCAGACGCCGCCTGTCCATCTCACGTTCCATCCTTCCCTCACTCGTGAAAAAGACCACGAGGTACTTAAACTCCTCCACTTGAGGCAGGACCTCATCCCCGACCCGGAAATGGCACTACACCCCTATGCGGGCGAGAACCATGGACTAGGATTTGGAGGTGCTGACTCTCATCCCACCCGCTTAACACCCAGCTGAGAAACGATCCAGTGAGAGTTGAAGGTCACTGCTGGATAAAGCCAACAGGACGACATCATCTGCAAAAAAACAGAGACCTAATCCTGCAGCCACTAAACTGAAACCCCTCAACGCCCTCGCTGCGCCTAGAAGTTTTGTCCATGAAAGTAATGAACAAAATCGGTGACAAAGGGCAGCCCTGGCGGAGTCCAACTCTCACTGTAAATGGGTCCGACTTATTGCCGGCAATGTGAACCAAACTCTGACACCGGTCATACAGGGAACAAACCACCTGGATTCGGTGGTCTGATACCCCATATTCCCGGAGCACTCTCCACAGTATTCCCCGAGGAACACAGTCGAATGCCTTCTCCAAGTCCATAAAACACATGTAAATTGGTTAGGCAAACTCCCATGCATCCCTAATGACCCTGCCGAGAGTATAGAGTTGGCCCACAGTTCCACGACCAGGACTAAAACCACACTGCTCCTCCTGAATCCGAGATTCGACTATCCGGCGGATCCTCCTCTTCAGAACACCTGAATAGACTTTACCGAGAAGGCTGAGGAGTGTGATCCCACGATAGTTAGAACACATCCTACGGTCACCCTTCTTGAAAATCAGGACCACCACCCCGGTCTGCCAGTCCAGTGGCACCGACCCCAATGTCCACATGATGCTGCAGAGTCGTGTCAACCAAGACATGCCCACAGCATCCGGGGCCATAAGGAACTCCAGGCAGATCTCATCCACCCCGGGAGCTTTTTGACCACCTCTGTAACCTCAGCCCCAGAGATAGGAGAACCCGCCTCAGAGTCCCCGAGCACTGCTTCCATGTTGGAAGACGTGTCGGTGGGATTGAGGAGGTCTTCAAAGTATTCCCTCCACCGGTCCACAACATCTCGAGTCAAGGTCAGCAGCACACCATCGCCCACGAAATATACGGTGTTGACTGTGCACTGTTTCCCCCTCCTGAGATGGCGGATGGTGGTCCAGAATCTCTTTGAACCCATCAGGAAGTCGTTTTCCATGGCCTCTTCATACTCCTCACATGTCCGAGTTTTTGCCTCAGTGACTGCCAGTGCCGCAGACCGCTTGGCCTGCCGGTACCTGTCAGCTGTCTCCAGAGTCCCATGGGCCGAAACGGCCTGATAGGACTCTTTCTTCAGCTTGACGGCATCCTCAACGCTGGTGTCCACCAACAAGTTCTGGAATGACTGCCACGACAGGCATCGACGACATTACGGCCACAACTCCAATCAGCCGCATCGACAATGGAGGCACGAAACATCGCCCACTTGGACTCAATGTCCGTTGCCTCGCTCAGAACATGGTCAAAGCTTTCCCGGAGGTGGGAGTTGAAACTCCTTATGAAAAGGGACTCTGCCAGACGTTCCCCACAGACCCTCACAATGCGTTTGGGTCTGCTAGGTCTGACCAGCATCCTCCCCCACCATCGGAACCAACTCACCACTAGGTGTCGATCAGACGGCAGCTCCACTCCTCTCTTCACCCGAGTGTTCAAAACATGTGGCCACAAGTCCGATGACACAACCACAAAGTCAATCATCGAACTGCGGCCCAGGGTGTCCTGGTGCCAAGTGCACATGTGGACACCCTTATGCTTGAACATGGTGTTCGTTATAGACAATCCGTGACGAGTACAGAAGTCCAATAACAAAACACCACTCGTTTTAATATCAGGGGGGCCAGTCCTCCCAATCGGACCTCACCAGGTCTCACTGTCGCTGCCTACATGTGCGTTAAAGTCACCCAGCAGAACAAGGGAATCAACCGAGGGAGCACTCTCTAGTACTTCCTCTAAGGACTCCAAAAAGGGCTAGTATTCTGAACTGCTGTTTGGCGCATAAGCAAAAACAACAGTCAGGACCCCCCCCCCCCAAAAAGGCGTAGGGAAACTACCCTCTCGTTTACTGGGTTAAACGCCAAAGTGCAGGCTTGGAGCCGGGGGGCAAAAAGAATATCCACCCCTGCCGTTTGCCTCTCATTGCTGGCAACCCCAGAGTGGAATGAAGTCCATCCCCTCTCGAGAGGACTGGTTTCAGAGCCCATGCTGTTCGTTGAGGTGAGTCCGACTATATCTAGCCGGAATTTTTCCACCTCACGCACCAGTTCAGGCTCCTTCCCCGCCAGAGAGGTAACATTCCACGTACCGACAACAAGCTTCTGTAGCCGAGGAATGGACCGCCAAAGCCTCTGCCTCCGGCCGCCACCCGGCTCACTTAGCACCTGAGGTGCTAAGGGCGACGGAAAATGAAGTCCAATTGTGTTATTCATCATTAGAGTCTTTTGAGCCACTTTCTGTCTGGTCCCTCCACTAGGTGACCCTACCAGGGGCATGACAGCCCCCGACAACCGCATCATTGGGACACGCAAACATTGCTAAAATAAATATTTATTTTTCTAAGTGGGTCAAGCCTTTTCTTGCACATAAGCACTTTGAAACAGTGATCCATAATCACCTCACGACTGGACTACTGTGACACACTTGCATGTCTCCAACTTGTTCAAAATGCTGCAGCCCATCTCTTGGTTGGAAAATGCAAGAGGGATCACATAACTCCTATTTTAGCGTCCCTCCACTGGCTGCCCGTGTATTTTGGAGTCCGTTTTAAGATTATTTTATTTGTTTTTAAATCTTTAAATGGTCTCGCCTGGGGGGGGGGGGTGACATGTAAAATTTCAGTTTTTAAAAACACCCCACATTTTTTAAATATGTTCGTGTCTAAAATAATCTAGACCTCTATTCTTGGTGTTGTAATACCGCAAATCCACTAGAGGGTACTAGTAGCGATGGTGGTATAGAGTAGGTGATATCGCGACAGAGGAAGAATAAATCCTGCCGGTGAAGAGACATCAACTCATCGTGCATTGTCTTCCTTCATTCTATACCACAGGATTTCAATTCACACCCCCTCTCCGGGCTGGGGAGGGGCAACATAAACTGTGGAAAAAGGTGTTAAGTCTGACTATAGTTTTGTCTTGTTACTTTTTTGCTCCTCCACCCCTCAAGCTTCTCTTCCACCTGTTCCCTGCTCTCACTACATATCACAATGTAATCTGCAAACATCATAGTCCATGGAGATTCCTGTCTAACCTCGTCCGTCAGCCTGTCCATCACCATAGCAAACAAAAAGGGGCTCAGACCCGATCCCTGATGGAGTCCCACCTTCACTCAAAACTCCTCTTTCACACCTACAGCACACCTCACTACTGTCTTACAGTCCTCGTACATGTCCTGCACCGCTCTAACATACTTCTCTGCCACTCCAGACTTCCTCATACAATACCACAGTTCCTCTCTGGGCACCCTGTCATAAGCTTTCTCCAGATCTACAAAAACACAATGCAGCTCCCTCTGACCTTCCCTGTACTTCTCCATCAACATCCTCAAAGCAAATACTGCATCTGTTGTACTCTTTTTTGGCATAAAACCGTACTGCTGCTCACAAATGCTCACGTTTGCCCTTAGTCTAGCTTCAACTACTCTTTCCCATAACTTCATTGTATGGCTCATCAGCTTTATTCCTCTGTAGTTGCCACAACTCTGCACATCTCCCTTGTTCTTAAAAATGGGCACCAGCACACTTCTCCTCCATTCCTCAGGCATCTTCTCATTATCTAAGATCTTGTTAAACAACCCGGTCAGGAACTCTACTGCCACCTCTCCTAGACACTTCCATACCTCCACAGGTATATCATCAGGACCGAGTGCCTTTCCATTCTTCATCCTCTTCAATGCCCTCCTCACTTCTTCCTTACTAATCTTTGCTACTTCCTGGTCCACAACAGTCACCTCTTCTACTCTTTGTTCTCTTTCATTTTCCTCATTCATCAACTCTTCAAAGTACTCTTTCCATCTTCCCATGACACTACTGGCACCTGTCAATACCCTTCCATCCTTATCCTTCATCACCCTAACCTGCTGCACGTCCTTCCCATCTCTGTCCCTCTGCCTTGCCAACCTGTATAGATCTTTCTCTCCCTCCTTGCTGTCCAACCTAGCATACAAGTCATCATAAGCCCCTTGTTTGGCCTTTGCCACCTTTACTTTCACCTTACGCTGCATCTCTCTGTACTCCTGTCTACTCTCTTCAGTCCTCTCAGTGTCCCACTTCTTCTTAGCTAACCTCTTACTCTGTATACACTCCTGCACCTCCTCATTCCACCACCAAGTCTCCTTATCTACTTTCCTTCCAGATGACACACCAAGTACTCTCCTACCTGTCTCCCTGATCACAGTAGCTGTAGTTGTCCAGTCATCTGGAAGGACTTCCTGGCCACCCATAGCCTTTTTTAACTCCTTCCTATAAGTCACGCAACACTCCCCCTTTTTCAGCTTCCACCATTTCGTCCTCTGCTCTGCCTTTACCCTCTTCATCCTTCTCACCACTAGAGTCATCCTACACACCACCATCCTATGCTGTCTGGCTACACTCTCACCTACCACTGCTTTGCAGTCACTGCCCTCTTTCGGGTTACACCTTCTACACAAGATGTAGTCTACCTGTGTGCTCCTACCTCCACTCTTATAGGTCACCCTATGTTCCTGTCTCTTCTAGAAGAAACTATTCACTACAGCCATTTCCATCCTTTTTGAAAAGTCAACCACCATCTGTCTTTTGGCGTTCCCCTCCTGGATACCAAACTTGCCCATCACCTTATCATCATCTCTGTTTCCTGCACCAACATGTCCATTGAAGTCCGCACCAATGACAACTCTCTCACTTCTGGGGATGTTCTGCATCACTTCATCCAAGTGTGACCAGAATATTCTCTTTTTCCCCCATCTCACATTCTATCTGAGGAGCATACCCACTAACAACATTGAACATCACACCTTTGATTTCTAGTTTCAGGCTCATCACTCTATCTGACACTCTTTTTACTTCCAGGACGTTGCTAGCAAACTCCTCCATCAAAATCACCCCTACCCCATTTCTCTTCCTATCTACACCATGATAGAACAGCTTGAACCCTGCTCCTAAGCTTCTAGCCTTGGTACCGTTCCACCTGGTCTCCTGGACACCTTCCTTCTCTACCTATATGTCTACCTTCCTTCTCTGCATCATGTCAACTAATTCTCTAACTTTTCCTGTCAAAGTTCCATCATTCAAAGTCCCAACTCTTAGGTTAAGACTCTTAGCATTCCTCTTCTCTCTCCTCCTATGGACACACCTTCCTTCTCTCCTTCTTCGGCTAAATGGCTAATAGGACTAATATACAAATAAAAGACATTCAGAAGATATATAGTTTTCTGCCTGGTCAATATATGTTAGTAATGTTACTGAAATATTTGGTGAGACGCACAAGCACTAGACTTGATTGGCTTTTACTTCAGGTTTGAATTATCTCTCAAAAGGCACAATAATCCCTAATAAAAGTCCTAATAAAAACGTGGGCTACTCTTGCGGCCATAAGCCACACCAACCTAAAACCCAATTCTGACCCCCGACGTCACATACTGTGTGTAAGTTCCCCTAGCAAACAAGTCTTTTTCATAATTTAAATGTATTATTGTGTCTACTATAATTTGCAATATGATGGTAAAGGTGACCATAGGGGTGTATTCCACATCTACAGGGCTATAATAATGTTTTAAAAAATATTTTGAAACTTATAAAAAGTTTTTCTATGCAATAACTTTGCAAACTGATTCATAGTTAAGGAATGTTATTTCACAGAAATTCACTTATCATGAAAAAAACAATTAACCGCAATAAACAAAGCATCGCTGTATTTGTCAAGGTACTAACACAACATAATAAAACCAAATCGATACTTTTTTTTGTTTCTTCAAGTCTTTGAATTTTACATTCAACAAATATTTGTGTAAAATTAGTTGAGTGTGTATATATTGTAAATATCGAATTTATTTGTCTTTTTTCAATACCATGTTTTACGAAGGCGCTTAATTGGCAGGGGGCCAGTGAGAGCTGAGCTGCTCCCACAAAGCGTGTGTGGTGATTAATCACTTTGTGTCTCTTGGGCCTGTCAGCTTCTTCTTCCAGCCGCATAAAGTCCAGTAACATCTGAGAATGTCTGGCGACATCATGGGCAGGTGGGTGGGTGAGTGAATGGGAGTTTGGGGGGGGGATCCTATTTGTCTCTTTGGGACAATGACCAGACGTGCTGCCTCAATCGCATGTCACCCTTTTGCTTCAGGGTCCCTGCTGACCCTGTTTGGACAAAAGGTGGCCAGTCTTGTTATGTGACGCATTGCACTCAGAGGAACTGTGAACACAAGAAAACAATGTCTTGGGGCTGCACATCAGGGACAATAACAACCAGTCTGTGTAATATGCCTGTTGGTGAGCTATCAAGAACAACAACAACCTGCTGGGTGTGTGGGAATAAGAGTTGACACGGAACAACTTAAGACAGGGACGGGGCCTAAAAATAGCAACGACATGGCAGGGAAATGGACAGACAGCAGAGATGCATCTTGAAGTTATGCTTCAAGCAACCCACTGGTCTAAATGTGGCAAAAAAGTGTGCCAGCTGATAAACAGTAAAAGCTGTAAAAATAAAAACACAAAGTGGTGTATCTTCCCTTGCAGGGCTGCAGAGGCAGATCCGTGTAGCTACAAATAACCCCATAGCTGCAGCAATACAAACAAGATTTGCCCAAAAAGTCATCCTGAGATTGTGTCTCCGAGGCTCTGTGTTTAGATGCTTTAGAAATAGCTTTTATTCCTTCTAAACTAGACCCTGTGGGTTTCATTAAGCACCTCGTTCCCAGCCGCAGTGACTCAATTTAAAATGCAAAACGTATACGCCCACGCGATTAAGATAACGGATTATGCATTATTTACAGCGCTCGGTTAATTGTGGCAGTAAGTGGTTGTGCAAAAGACATCCAGGCTAACCGCTGTCTGTACAAATGTCCCAAATATTAGATTACAACACACAAAACAACTACAATGAGTGGGAACGCAACCATAATTTCAATCTACTCACCCGGCACAGCAGTGAATGGACTAAGTGTTTCACAGTAAGCATTGTGTTCTCATCTTAACATGTAAGGAGCCTTAATATTATCTGTGGCACAATCCAAGTGATTCACAGTAAATCAATTCAGTGGAGATAAGATCAATCAGATGCAATGAACTTCATGCAGATGAGATATTTTTGGGCATAAAAGAACCAGCTGATTATGCAGTGGCCCCTGTGCTTGTTCCAGAAGGCAGCTGCACAGAGGAGATACATGAGCTGTGCTCCCCCTTCCTTCTCCCTCTTGCCTGTGACGGCATGATGAATGGTCACCAGCAGGTCTGACATGAGGGGGTCATGGGATGTACTGTACATGCGCTGGCTTTGCTCACAAGTCTATTTCCAATTTGAGTCATTCTGCATGCCCCCATGGCTGGGAGCTGGACCCCGGGGCCTTTTAGGAAGAATGGCGGATTTGAGGCATCCCTCCAGTGTGATGTTTCACAGGTGTCAGCCCGGGTTGTTTATCAGCGGTGACAGTTTGATGTTTGATGACCTTTCCAGGCACACACATGAGGACAGTTTGGCAAAGCTTGATATACTGTTTTCAAATTTGAAGCGTGTCTTGAATGGTCCACATTAGCAATGATAACCTCCCTTCACCACAATGCCGTCAAGCATGCATTACATGGTAATTACACCCAAACATCAGTTCATGGCGGGTGAAGCCCCTTTTATTTATTTATTTATGTTGTTGGGTTGCTCAGTAAGAAGATTAGAAAAGTAAGACAATGATTCACTTTCATTAAAGGTTTGGGTTTTGAATACTTCTAAATTAAAGAGCATTGTGGTCTTACCTTCTATTTGTATTTAAAGTATATGCACCGTATCCTGCTCTGATATTTTGTTGTAAAAGACCTTCTGGCGAGTGTGGATATATAATCCTCCATCTTGGCAGTCAAGTTCATTCACTCAGCAGAGCATAAAAATATCTTTAATGCCTCTGCTCTTTTTGCTGCTCTCCAACCGGGGCTGCTGCTTTCCAAAAAAAATAAAAAAATGAGATGGAGTACGGGCCGCATGGTGGCCCAACATGCCAACAATTGGCATGTTGGCCTCACAGTCAGGAGGTTCCAATGAATCTTTGTTGTCTGTGTGGAGTTTGCATGTTCTCTCTCCGGTCTCTTCGGGTACTCCGGTTTCCTCCCACATTCCAAAAACATGCATGTTAGCTTCATTGGCCACTCTAAATTGTCCATCGGTATGAATGTGAGTGTGACTGGTTGTATGTCTTTGTTTGTCTATATGTGCCCTGCGATTGACTGGCGACCAGTCCAGGGTGTACCCCGCCTACCGCCCAAAGTCAACTGGGATAAGCTCCAGCATACCTGCATCCTTAATGAGGATAAGCAGGATAGAAAATGGATGGAGGTGGAGTACTCCAACATCTTTGGATAAGACATTTCCGTGAAAGAAATGACACAGGCTGTAAAAAGTCATGGTGTAGAATAAATGTTTCTGCAACATTGTATTTTTGGCGACATGCTAACAAACTGTGACATAGTCCAAATGAGTGCACTGACTGAGTGCACTCACACAGCAGGCAGTGAGAGGAGACACTCAGGAGGTAGTCTCATCTCAGGTTTCTGCTGTATATTTGATCAGTAAATGTGCAAATTCCACAATTGATACTAAAGATAGTAATAAAAATGACTGGAATCATGCAGAAAATGCATTTATAATAATGCTCAATGGACAAATATACATGCATTCCATTCCATTCAATTTTCTTTCGCTTATCCAAGTCCGGGTCGCGGGGGGGCAGAAGTCTCAGTAGGGAAGACCAGACTTCCCGGTCTCTGACAACCTCTTCGAGATCCACTGGGAGGACACCAAGGCGTTCCCAGTTCAGCTGTGAGACATAGTCCCTCCAGCGTGTCCTAGGTCTTCCCCGGGGCCTTCTCCCGGCTGGGCATGCCCAAAACACCTCACCAGGGAGGCGCCCGGGAGGCATCCGGACTAGATGCCCGACCAGTCGACCTCACACTCCAACCTTCCTTCACTCGTGAACAAGACCCCGAGATACTTAAACTCCTCCACCTGAGGCAAGACCTCACTCCCAACCCGGAGGGTACAGTCCACCCGTTTCCGACTGAGAACCATGGCCTTTGATTTGGAGGTGCTGATTCTCATCCCAGAAGCTTCACACTCAGCTGCAAACCGCTCCAGTAAACGCTTAAGGTCCTGATGGCCTCATCAGGACCACATCGTCTGCAAATAGCAGAGACGAGATCCTAAGGTCACCAAGCTGGACTCCCTCAACACCTTGACTGCGCCTAGAAATTCTGTCCATGAAGATTATGAACAGAATCGGTGACAAAGGGCAGCCTTGGCGGAGGCCAACGTTCACCGGAAACAAGCTCGACTTACTGCTGGCAATGCGAACCAGGCTCCTGCTTCGATTGTACAAGGACCGAATGGCACGTGGTATCAGACCACCAATCCCGTACTCCCGGAGCACCCCCCACAGGACACCACGAAGAACACGGTCGAATGCCTTTTCCAAGTCTACAAAGCACATGTAGACCGGTTGGGCAAACTCCAACATACCCTCCAGTACCCTTGCAAGGGTGTAGAGCTGGTCCAGTGTTCCGCGACTGGGACAAAAACCACATTGAAGCTCCTGTAACCGAGGTTGGACTAACGGTCGTGCCCTTCTCTCCAGCACCCTGGAGTAGACTTTCCCAGGGAGGCTGAGGGAGGCTATACATACATATATATTTTATGTTACCACTGTTAGGTTTTTTTATTGTGTAAACACCAATTAAAGGCTATGTTATTATGCATGGAACTTTTCCTACAAACACATAAGTAGTGCAAAAAATGCACACACCACTAGTATTTCTAGTACCTTGTACGGTATGTTAAGATTTATTTGTTATCATTACATATGCTGTGTGTTTACACTGGAACCTTGGTTAGTGCACGCCTGTTAGCGTATTTTTTGGTTTATGTCAATGTTATGCAAGATGTGGCGCCTGTCTTGCCGTGCTAGTACACTGCGTGCACTAAACTGTGTTTTATTACAAATAGTCTCTCTAAGTCTGTTAGGTTACTCTGAACTGGAAACTGGAACCGGAAGTTTGGCAAAAGCAAATACAGTATGTGCTTGGCCAGTGGCGGTTCTACATTGGATTACTCCCCGGGCGAGACCCCCTTCCCCCGTTTTATTGTTGTAACAATATAAGTAAAAGGGAAACATATATTACTCAACTGTACGAATCCTTTAATAAAACCTTTAAAACACAAAAACATCGAGTTATTATTTAACCATTGCAATTCCACCAAGAGAAACACGTTTAAGGGTGCACAAGCTCCACCTCCAACATTTCCAAAACACAACGAGACAGTTCTGCACAAAACAGCATAAGTTATCAGAACTGAAATTTGAATATACACTATATACATAAAGTTGCAAATATGTACAATCACATATATTTAAAAAAAATGTAACAATAGAAAATAACAATAAGAATAATATACAACTATAAATCCTTCATCACACAATTTTGAAAACATAAAGAAAAACTAATAATGACGCTGTCGCATTAAAAAACAGAAAGCACAAACTAAAACTAATACCTGTCCTTTCTGGCCTTACCTGACACAAAATCATCAATAATGGAGGAACAATTAGTTCCTTGGTTATGAATTACGCTTTGTCGAATGGCAAATGTTTGTCTTTGAAAGTACAGATACCAAAGTTCCATGCAACCTCAATGATGGAAATAATAATTGAACTTGCAACAGTTTTGTTGCAAAGCACCGTCTTATGATCAAACTAAATCTGGTTTTTGTTAAAACCAAATGATTGTGTTACAAGCACGCAAGAAGGCGAACAAACAAGAGTTATTACCACCAACAATAGCCCTTCGTTCATGACATGGATACCATAATCACACACAAGGAATATAGTTGTGTACCTTTTTCCTTTACCTATCAGGGCACCTGATGGCTTTGACCTTTTCCGGTCCATCTCTGAATTTTTTTGGCGCTCGACAAACGATCAAGCTAGATATCCCATGATCCCCCAAAACTCTGGTCACGCATGACTAAATCGTTTTTTTTATTTACGTATGTTTATGAGCCATTTCACTCCACACGGAAAATGCGCAGGAATGTGTTAATAATATTATGAATGAGATGAGCGTTATTTGGAAGAAAGTCGAGGTGAGCTCTCCCTCGCCGCCCCTCCCTCTTGTGTCGTGGTCCGTGCACGGCACCTCGCCAGCAAGTAGGGCCGCCAATTTGCCAAATCCCCACACAGTGACATGATAGATAATAGAAAACCCCGGCTTTTTCCTTTTTTTGTGTGCTCGTGACGCCCCCCGTGTGACACGAATAAACGCCGCCCCGGGCGGCTGCCCGGTTTGCCCGTGCCCAAAACCACCTCTGGCCTTGGCTCAGGATAAGCAGTAGAAAATGGAGGGCTGGATGATGAGGATGCAATTCAGATATTTGAATAAGGTCTTCTATCCGTGTGTTCAATGCCAAAACACACACAGACAAACTCTAGCCACCAATTTCTGCATTCCGTCCTTTGTGATTTTGTCTTTACGAACATCCCGATGATTGGTTCATTAGAACCGCTTCACATCGGTGCTACCTTTTTATTTGCTTTTCCGGTATATTGCTCATCATCAATTTGCCTAAAGATGTTTTGCCCCAGTGAACTGAATCTGAAGTGGCTGCTGGTCAGTCACAGTTTAGTTCTTAAAAGATTTTCCATAAAGATTCGAGGTCGTGTGGAGGGTGTGGTCATGCACAGATTTAAAGAAAAGAAAGAAGAAAACACGGAAACATGCAACAGAAGCCAATAAAGAACTGTCCTTCATCGCGTGAAGCATTCCTGTTGTTATTTTTGTTATTTGACATGAGGGATACATTTGGCAGGTATCATAAACGCTGTACTGCTTCCCAACAGAAAGAGAAACAAAAACAATGCAGCACTTGATGACTTTATCATTTGCTTTTATGATAATATTATATCATATAATAATATAATATTATATAATAATATAATATTATATTATATAATATAATATATAATAGGGCCGCACGGTGGCTGAGTGGTTAGCACATTGGCCACACAGTCAGGAGATCTGGAAGACCTGGGTTCAAATCTCCGTTGGGCATCTCTGTGTGGAGTTTGCATGTTCTCCCCGTGCGTGTGTGGGTTTTCTCCGGGTACTCCGCTTTCCTCCCACATTCCAAAAACATGCATGTTAGGTTAATTGGTGACTCTAAATTGTCCATCGGTATGAATGTGAGTGTGAATGTTTGTTTGTCTGTATGTGCCCTGACCAGTCCAGGGTGTACCCCGCCTCTCGCCCAAAGTCAGCTGGGATAGGCTCCAGCATCCCCGTGACCCTAATGAGGATGAGCTGCATAGAAAATGAATTAATGAATGAATTCATCACACACTTGATTTAATTGTTGGTTGCAAATGTAAATGCATTTGCCATTAAATGTTTTTTACTTGTATTTTTATATTTATAATTCATTTACAATAAAATAATAAAATAGGAATCTAGGAAACTTCACCTGCACTGTCCAGTATTCAAGTATTTATTTCACAGACCGGTTGAATTTTTGGCTAAAAAGTTACTGAATCAATTTAATGTTGCTGGATTGCTTCTGATTGTATAATCGGAATGTCAAAATGAACATAATCAAATAAAGAAACAAAAACGACGTTACGCGGATCCCCAGGATGCAGAGACAAAGGCGTGTTTGTTCAAACATAAAAAGATATTTAATGGACAAAACAGGTAGTGAGGAACTCAAAATAGTGTAGGACACAAACAGAAAGCAACAGAGGAAAAGCTCTGTGAAGGTCCATGAAATCTAGACAGCAGCCAAGAGAAAGACCAGGGACTCACCAGGAACAGGAATGCAAGGGTAATGGACCAGCACCGTCCTTGTGATGATGCTGGTCTTTTAAACCCAACGCATTGGATTGGGCCCAGCTGTGCTCCACTTCCCTGAGGCAAAGCAGCTGGAGTTCACCGCAAACAGCAACTGCGGCCCTCCAAAACAAGAGCGCAGGACAGGAAGTGAAGCCCCCTGTCCTGCGCAACAAACAAAAAGGCCGTGTATTTTCAAATGACTATGGCTTCAAATCGCTGTAGTGTGTGCGTCAAGACCCTCAAAGCAGACCGGCACAACATATAGAGTTAATAACAAAAAGCACATTCTCAAGGACTGGAACGTACAACTGAAAGTAGGACACAAACAGGCCGAAGACACGGAAATAGTAAAAGGATCTGCAGAGGAGAATATGTCTACTGCAGACTAGCAATTCATCACCAAATTTCCAGAATGAAAGGCAAGGCCAAAAGGTGCAAACGAGCAAATACTTGCAGGATAACGGAGGTGGAGAAAAGGTTTCCTGTCTACGTTAAGACAATAGAAAGGCCAAAGGTGGCACACGGGAGGCTCCGCATCAGAACTCCAAGAAAGAGGCAGGACAGACCGTATATAGCAAAGCCAGAATTTGTAGGTCTCACCGGACCGGATGGAAACATCTACCTGGACAGTGTAAGGATGACAAGGCGGAGGTCGATCAACGATTCCGTCGTTGCAAAAACAAAACCGTCGGTCCAACCACGACAAAAACAACTCAACTGTCCTCTCCGCATGCAGCCACACACACAATCAGAAATCACAATCGCAACATTTAATTCTTGTATTTTGTGTTTTATTACAATATTTATGTCCTTCGTGTGTTCTGCACAGTGTGAGTGGCTTAGGAGTTAACTTAGGTATGAGATCAGCATTCATTCATTCTCTGTACCGCTTATCCTCATCAGGGTCGCGGGTATGCTGGAGCCTATCCCAGCTGGCTTTGGGTGGGAGGCGGGGTACACCCTGGACTGGTCAGACAAACAAGCATTCACACTCTAATGGCTAATTTTGGGTCATCAATTAACCTAACATGTGGGAGGAAACCGGAGTACCCGGAGAAAACACACACACGCACGCACGGGGACAACATGCAAACTCCACACAGAGATGCCCAACGGAGATTCGAACCCAGAAGCTCCTGACCGTGAGGCCAGCATGCTACCCATTCATCCACCATGCGGTCCATCAAAATCAGCGTATAATCACATATTATCATCGCAGCCCAGGGACGGAACACGCAGGTAACCCGAGGACCACCTGTGCAGTATGAAATGAAAGCAGTGTCTGTCATTTCTGCAATAACAAAAATGTCTTAGTGATTAAGTAAGTATGACTACCTTCATGTTCAATATATGTAATTACATTCACAATCACACCTCATCGTAAGAAAAATGCATAAACCTTTTTTTTAATCTTCCACACAACATTGTTGGTTGCTGCAAACCCCCCCAAAACAAAAAACAAACAAACACCCAAATCTCTATACTTTAATAAGTTTGAAAGCTCTGCCTAATGGTGAACCCACAAGGGCATAGAAGTACAACACAGCTTATTACTTGTGTGTTGCATTAGCTGCATTTTTATTTCTTTGGGAACCTGCAAGACTGCCTCCTGTTCACAATAAAACTGCATACATCAAAATAACGTGACGTTCTATTATTCCCGTGGGACTCTATAGCTTGAACACCATTATGGCAACACAATGCGGTGTTGCCGTGAGTCAGGATTTGATGAAGAGATATGTGTATTTGCTTGTCTTTGTTGGCTTATTTAATGTATTTCCTCTGATGTAGACTAAGAACTGCACACATTTCTTCCTGCAATGTTGGAGTTTCCTTCTCTCGCGTGAAGGTGCAAAATGACAAAATGACACATGAGCCCATGCAGGTGAAATGTGCCAACACACACACACACACACACACTCAGCGGGGCTCAGATTTGGCAGCACCTCTGTCATTGTGAAAGACCTCTAGTCTCTGGGCACCAGTGGAAGTGACTGCACTTTCATTAATCTTGCTGTCCACACTGCAGACCTCCCTTAATTACAGCCGTTGTTTACCTTTATGCTGGCATGCTCAATGAATTATTGATGGATGCCCTGACCCGGTCAGTTTAAAGGCTTTGCCAATGGGCACAAAACAGCCAATGGACAGATGCCCGCCAGCACAATGTCTACTGCATGACACTTCACTGAATTATTACACTGATAACAATTGTTTTCTTGTGATAGGCTGTTTTGCTGCAAAAGCAACGGCCCCATTGCATGCTTGGTGGTGAATGTTTAATGCAATAAAGAATTGATCAGAATACGTATTCATAATTCTAACTTGAACCAACCATTTATTGCCTAGACAGATACGATGTGCCTTCGTAAGTTTTTTTGACAAACCTGCCCACAGTGGCCTGTTTTAGCCCTCTAATAGCGTTCATGCAGTCTACATGAAATCCTCCTATCTCTCTTGCAAATAAGAACGCAACTGAGACCAAACCAAATCCGTAAATGATTACCCCCAACAATAAGCAAATCCGCAGGAACTAAAATTCAATTTTCAACAATCCCACACTCCTACTGCTAGACGCCATTCAAAGCTCATGAGGATTTGGACTTAAGGCGACTTAGAGGTGATTTGTGCTTTAGCCCCAAACGGCTGAGCTGGGGAGAGAAGACAGGCTCGAGCCCCTCGGATGGAGAACCTTAATGTGTGTCATGACTCACAGTAGCTACGCATTGTATGACAAGGTGGAGCTTGGTCTTGTATCAGACTTGCAAAGTTTGCGTTCCACTAGGCATCGCCACTGTGCGTCCAGTGAGTCACTGGGAATGCGTACCGAAACTCCGCAAAACCGACGGTGACGTAAACACTAAGTAGGTGTCGGTGCCGGAATTTGGTGCAATGGAATGAGGTATCTTTACCACCGAGTCAACTTGTCTTACGTTTGACGGAATCTTTTCACCTGCACAATTTATGCCCACATTTTGTGCAGTGAGCATTGAGCTGCAAGGCTTAGGCCGAAACGCTGGAACCTCAAAAGGAGCACACTCAGCCACCTGCAACAAGCGATTGAAGGTGATATTGTGCAAGTAATCTTTTCAGTAAAGCATTGCCGGCAGCCAGGCGGATTTTTCCACTCAGGCTTGAACTTCGCCAAGGCTGCCCTTTGTCAAAGTTTCTGTTTTCTTATTTTTTTGGACAGAATTTCTGACTGCAGTCAGGACGTGGTTCTGCCGACCACATAAACCTGCTGACCTTGATCGGTTCGCAGGCGAGTGTAAAGCGCCCGGTAGGAGAATCAGCACCTCCAAATCCGAGTCCGTGATTCTCTCCTTCGAAAGTGAGGCGTATCTCCCGGTCGGGGATGAGATGCTGCCCCAAGTGGAGGAGTTCAAGTACCTCGGGTCGGGGTCTTGTTCAAGAGAGAGAGAGAAAGATGGATCACAATATCAACAGGCAAATTTGTGCGGCGTCTGCAGTGATGCCCACTCTGCATCGGTCCGTCGTGGTGAAAACGGAGCGAAGCCGAAAGGTAGGGCTTTCAATTTACCAGTCGATCTACGTACTTACCTTCCCTTGGTCATGAGCTTTGGTCACGGGAAAAGTAAAAGACTGCAGGTACAAGCAGCCAAAATGAGTTTTCTTTGTCGGGTGGCTGGTTTGTCCCTTAGAAATAGGGTGAGAAGCTCTGCAAACCGGAGAGAAACTCACAGTACAGTCGCTGGTCCTCTGCATTCAGAGGAGCAAGATTAGGTGGCTCGAGCATCTGGCTAGGACACCTCCCTGGGGAGGTGTTCAGGGCCTGTCCAACTAGTAGGAGACCTCGGGAAGACCCAGGATATGTTGAAGAGTGTATTTTTCTCAACTGGCCAGGGGAACACCTCAGGATGTAGTTCCTCTACTTAGGCTTCTGCCCCCCAAGATCCCACACTGGATAAGCAGAAGAAGAGGAATAGATGGATGTAGCATGTAGGATTATTTAGCAAAGACTGTTGTAATGGTAGTCATGTAACACCTATAAATTTATGCTGAGCTTTTGTACAATATATGCACTAAAAGTGTTGTAAAATCTTATTGGAGCTATTTTTTTTGGTTTGCATGTTCCCTGTGTTGTGTTTTGCTGCTGATCTGCTGTGTTAATTATAAAAACAATTTCAAAAGACAGTATAAAAAAAGGAAAAATTAAAAGATTAAAGTCAAAATATTAAGAGAAAAAAGTTAAACTCTAATGAGAAAAAAATTTTACAAAAATAATTTCATTTTATAAGGTAGCATAAAACTGAAATATTAAAATTAAAAATGTGTCTTGTAAATTGTTTTATGAAAAATAATATAATAAAATTGTAATTTTGGGAAAATCAGGTTGCAAAAAAAAGGTATAAATGTGTTTTTATTATTATTTGTTAAGAGAAAAAAGTTGCTTTTTATCGAGAAAGTAGGTCACAATTTTTACTCATATTTAAATGTCTTGAATGTCTCGAATAAAAAAATAAGGTGTCATTATAGTTTAGAACATACAGTATATACTATTTTTTTAAGTCATAAAATTACGAGAAACAAAACAAAATAAAATTGTAATTTATGAAAAATGAGGTAGGAAAATAGTAAAAATGTAGCATATGTACCTGCGTTGCTTTGCAAAATACGCCCTTGCATCCTTTCATTTTTCAGTATGTGGCCCTTGGTGGGAAAAGTTTGGACACCCAGGGTCGAACTGATTACTCGATGAAACAACAAGCTTCAGATTAAACTGCCTAGGAAAATAATTGTTTATTGCAGAACCGAACCAGAACATCAAACATGTGTGACCAGTGCTTCCAGGCAGCAGTTGTTTGGGCTGCAGATGTCTTCATCCCAATCGGAACAGTTTCCCACGCGGAAGGAATGTTGCCAGTGGTGATGAGTGATAGCGTCTGCCACAACAGGATCACTCAGGCACTCATTTGCAGTATGGGAAAACACATGTTGGTTTTACCTTTGTACTGTGTTTGTAAAAAAACGAATACATTTCTAGAAGTGACATCTGCATGAAAAGAAGTTAAACTCGGGTCCTGAAAACAGCATTTGGGGGGTAAAATAACGAGTTATACAATTTGAAAGCATTCTTTTTTTCTGTGTTTTTATGCATGTTTTAACTTATACATTGGTCAGTAGTTGCCGGCTTGGCCGGACTATCTTCTGTCTATCCAGTCATAGGAATTAAGATGTAATATTCATGATTATGCATACACTCTATAACCTGACTTTATCCAACAAAGATTCACATAATCACTTCATATTGGATACCAAGGCACATTGACCTCAATTCAGTGGTTTTCAAACTGCGGGGCGTGCCCCCTGGAGGGGGGGGGGGGGGGCAGCATTATGACTCCCGCCTTCCTCACCAGGCACCGTTACTGCTGTCTTAAGAGACACTGTTTGGAAACAAGGTATGTAAAAAAACATGTACATAGTCTTTCTGTGTAAATATTCCATTTCACAAAGTTTATATCTGTGACGCACGGTGGCGCGGTGGGGTGGGGTTGTTGGGGTTGGTAGATGGGGTGATTTGGGTAGGGGGGCTGAAAATAATTTTATCTCCAAAAGTGGGGCGTGGCTTAAAAAGTTTGGGAACCACAGCCGTGATGTAATATAATTTTCCTTATAAAAAGTGTTTTATTGTGGTTTTTGGGGAATACTCAAAAGCGTATGGCCAAGTGACTAATATGCGTTGTTAAAATAATACAGCCCAGCAACAAGCTCCAATTTCAGCTGTGAAAATATATAGTATGATATTTTTAGTACGTCCCTTTCTTTTCTAGGTTTCCTTTTTTTGTGCATGTTGTATTATTTTATTTATAACAATTGTTTCAGATTCTTGGCCAATGTAAGATGAGCTTGATGCCAGCATCCAAAAAATCCCGGACTGTTTAAATCAGGGGTCTTAGTGCTGGTTCCAAACCAGGCCACCACCATGCCGGAAGCACAGTAAATATGAATACACGCTTACTGTATCTCGTTTGGTATTGCTTGTTTTATAATATCAGAAATAAATGCAATGAAATATATTTTTTTCATTCATTCATTCATTTTCTACACCGCTTATCCTCATTAGGGTCGCGGGGATGCTGGAGCCTATCCCAGCTGGCTTCGGGCGGGAGGCGGGGTGCACCCACCCTGGACTGGTCGCCAGTCAATCGCAGGGCAGACAAACAAACATTCACACTGAACGTCCTGATTGTGAGGCCAACATGCTACCCACTCAACCACCGTGCGGCCCAGTGTATAAGTCAAATAAAATGGAATAATTACAATTATATAAACGTATGTATGGTGTACTTATAAAACTATAAACTTATTTCATTAGTGCAATAACGTACCAGATTTTCCTGACACTGGCTTTGTGTGTTTAGCACGGGTTATTTTCTTTACACCTCATACAGTTTTTCAAATGATCATGAGGCTTGGAAGGAACCTGTCTGACCTTTTTGCCCATGGATTTGCAGGGTGGTAAAAAAAGATTATGATTCTTACTGCAGAGTCAAAAACGTCCTGGTCCAGATGATGGACAGTACTGCTGTGTGAATACAATGAAATAAATACAAACCTTATGTACCTAACCGTGAACAATCTAATTATAGCTCAACTAATAAGGATTCAGTCGGAAAAAGGAATTGGACGGGTGAAACTGATTCAACAGAAATATGTTTTTTTGCATCACATGTGACCATTAGAAATGCAAAAAAATGTTTTACAAAACCGCGGATGTTCATTTAATTACGTATAAGGATCGTGTGGACGTGTAAATAGATATGATTTGTGACATAAGGAAAGCGAGCATGAGTGAATCTGATGATACCAACGTTATCGCCAAAATGAGCAGATTACCGCATGACAATAGTCTGTTATTGTTCCTCACAGCCATCTTGTACGTTCAGCTCACTCCAGCACAGACATTCGGCGATCTCAGTCCAACGGTGATGGTCATTTCAGACGTCAGCCACAGAGTGAGGCGGAGGGGATGAATAATAACAAGGCAGGAAATGGGAAGGCTTGTCAAGTGGCATTAAAGTGTCACTTTCAGAAAGTGAATCATCAGGCCACCAAGGGAATCATGATGGGCATGATGCAGGAATCTTCTTCCCCTCTTGATGGTAGACCCATACTAGGGGTTGTTGTGGTGAAGATGCACTCTTGTACAACCTAAAGTACCATCATTCAACTCAAGAAGAGAAGAAAAAAAAAGCTTGGAAGGAGGCTGGAAGGCTTGGGTTCTTCTCAAAAAGCAATCAAAAATGCTTAAACAGAAGTAGTGCTTTTAGCAGCTGGGCCTTCGGTGGGGAATTAACGGGTCTCACCAGACACTGTGAAGTCCAACATTGTTCGTTCATTCATTTTCTATGCCGCTTATCCTCATTAGGGTAACGGGGATGCTGGAGCCTATCCCAGCAGACTTTGGGCGAGAGGCGGGGTACACCCTGGACTGGTCGCCAGTCAATCGCAGGGCACATATAGACAAACAAACATTCACACTCACATTTCACACTCTAATGGACAATTTAGAGCGGCCAATGAAGCTAACATGCATGTTTTTGGAATGTGGGAGGAAAGCGGAGTACCCGGAGAAAACCCACACACGCACGGGGAGAACATGCAAACTCCACACAGAGATGCCCAACGGAGATTTGAACCCAGGTCTTCCAGATCTCCTGACTGTGTGGCCAATGTGCTAAACACTCATCCACCGTGCGGCCCGAGTCCAACATTGTACAAAATAAAAGTTCATTCAATTCAAACATGGTTTCACGTGTCAAATTCTATCCAGTCCCTTGAAAAAAATTTTTACTCTTCACTGTACATAACTGCCAGGTTGATACATTATCAAAAAATATTAATTAGCAAATCAAGACACCCACTTCACCTTTCATCTGCAAATCCATCATCACCAAAATGCCTGACTTTCATTTCTAAAAGTGTCTTTGAGCATTCATAACGTACTTCATATTTAGGGATGTAGATTTTAATGGCATAAAATCGTAATATTGGTAAATATTGCTATTTCATTTGTCACTTAAATGAGAAGCAATAATCAAGAAAATTCTATATATAGGCCTAAGGCCTGCCCTATTTTCCGCCGCGCAAATGATGATGTCATCAAACCGCGTCGGAAGCGTGGGTGTCCAGTAACACGCTTGCTCAAAGGATGGGAAAATGCCGACATGTGATTGGACAAAAAAACCCACAACGTAAATACACATATACACTTCTGGAAGTAGTGCGGCTAAAAAACACGCAATAATTAGGTAATAGACTGCTGTGAATAAATTAATTCACTTTCATGGAAGAAATACTAGAATCGAAGTTGTAAACGTAGGCCAGCAGAGAAGGCTTTGCTGGCCATGACGGCACATTACTGTTAAAAAGATTCCAGATTTTCTTTCTTTTATTCTGCCCCTTTTGGCTCTGAATAAATAAGAGCAGAGCTGTTCCACATATCACCCAGAGATCTGTGAAGTGGAATGACTATAATGTCAGAGTGATACAATGTGTTCCTCAAGTAGCCTTAAAGTGTCACTTTCACAATGTCAATCACCATCACATCTCTGAAGGCTTCTGAGGGGGATGCGTCAAGATGCGTACAGCATGCTTGGCTTCACATTTCAGCCGCAGGGAGGAAATTCAGTTTGTTGGTAGAGCGTGCACATTGTATACGCAGTAAAAGCCTTTATAATGAGCCCGACTCCAATAAAAACCAATCGATGGCTTTGTGTACGTAAACATGTTCCAATCCTATTCTAGTGCTGAGGACATTTGACATAGAACAGCAGCATGTACAGTACTTATGGAAAGTAATAACCCAGCTGGTGACTGTTCTACATAAGACCGTTTCAATTACAGAATGTTTTTTTGCATACAATGTCCCTAATGACGTTGTAATTAATTCTTTTTATTGAACATTATCTTGCTTCCCACCATCATACCGACCTTATTGCCCTTTTGTTTGTTGCTTCCACACCACACTCAGTTTCCCTATCGCCGGGAACATCTACAGCCACATGGTTTTATTATGTATTGTTTATTATTATTTATGTATTAAATGGCTTTTATTATGTCCGATCTAGGGGCTTGTATGACTGTTTCTGACCTTCAAAAAAATGTATTTAGAAGGTCAGAAACATTCATTCATTCATTTTCTATGCCGCTTATCCTCATTAGGGTCGCAGGTATGCTGGAACCTATCCCAGCTGACTTTGGGCGAGAGGACATTCAAACATCAGGATTAGAGATTGGTAACAAATCTGAATTTGGGATTTGCCTGCAGTGTGAACAACACAATCAACAAAGGAAGCTCGAATTTTAATTTGGCGATGCAGTGGAACCTTGGTTTTTGAACTCCCCGGTTTTCGTATTAGTTGGTTTTCGACACTTTTTTGCCAAATTTCTGCCTGTGTTCTCATACACAATTCCATTTCTTGTGCAAACTGTTGTATTTTTCCCTGGAACCCACATCGAATCCTGTGGTATTAATAAAGCAGTGTGTTTATCCAGCCATCTAGGATCACACACCCAACACCAATACTTAATTTACTTAATTACACAATCCTACAGTATCCTGTAAGGCCCATTCATTGTCCCCCAGCTCTGTCGCCACTCTATGGCGTCATCAGTGGTTGACTGTAGTTCTTTACTAACAGTTACAGTTACACCACAGCTTGCCAAATAACCTACAACTGGGCCAAAGAAAGTTACAAGTGACTTTGACATGGAGCGTGAGAAACACTATGGAATTTGCAGTGAAGTAAAAAGGTGCTGTCTGTGTGGCTCTCTTTTCCTATCTTCCCTCTCCAGTAGTTGCCGTTTTGACGACTTCAAACAAGATAAAAGTGACGTTAAATGTCTATTCATCAATTTAAATCCTCATTTGTGTGTGAACTAAACTATAATTCTTCTTTATGGAGCGTGTTGTGTTAATTTTTTTGGCTGTCTGGAAAATAGTAATTGGATTTTATTTGTCTCCTATAAGGAAAATTGGTTCATTTTGTGTCATATTCTGTTTATGACAGAACCTTAGAAATGGGTTAACAACGAAAACTCAGGTTCCACTGTGAAAGGTACAACTCCAAGCAGGTAATGGGCTTTTCAAAGCTTGGGAAGCGGACATTAAAATTCCAAGTATTCCAAGCACCTGCTGGAATCCCCATCCCGGAGGAAGGTAGGAAAACCACCGTTGCTCCTGACGTTGTGTTGATAGTGTGAATTTACCCACTGTGGGGCTGCAAGGGCTTCATTGGTATGTATGTATTCATAAATCTCACCCTCCTGCCTTGACGTCTGTGGCTGTAGAACACTGTTGTTGGATCAATTTCAAAGTGGCAAAATGGCCATTGTTATGGCAAGTTATAGCTTTTTTTTCATTTTTGATGTGTGAAACTGGTGCAGGTGCCTTTAAAATATACTCTAGTCAAGGAGTAAAGTCTGGAGGAAATTTGTGGCATTAAGAATCTATTTACTATGTATGTCTAACGTTTGTCCTCACTTTTGCTGCACACTCCATTTCCCATGATCCTGTGTCAATTTTAGCTCACAAAACATACCAATGCAATAAACCGATTGATGTTGTTCTGGTTCTGCTGCATTTAGCAGGACTTTTGGCGGTTGGGGTATTACATCAAAACTTCAATAGGTGTTTTTTTTCAGCTGCGGAAATGAGGATGAAAATGGTCCAGGAATATTGCACAGCAGAAAGCCACAGGGGAGCATAACATCAAAGCGTATATGACAGTGCTCAAAATAATAGCAGTCCAATGTGACTAACCAGATGAACTGTTAATTGTTTATTTTCTGAGAATCGACTGCACCAACTGGTAACTTGTTTGCCATGTAGCAATAAAAATATACTAATAACAGTGATTCGTCTGGTTAGGCCTGTTGGACCGCTATTATTATTATTGCTTTTATTATAACTGTCAATGCAGATTGCACCTACCTTAATTGGAGATTTTTTAAATTAGGCTGACCAAACATCTTGTTTTGCCGGGACATGTTCAGTTCTGGCCGTCAGTGATGAAACTGTTCTGGTTTTCATTCTTGTTCAATGGCCCATTAAATTGCCCAGCATTAGGGCAGTGTGCTGCATGTGACCAAGATATAGATATTTGCTTTGTTGAAGTAATAGCATGTACATCAGGGGTACCCCTTCATTTGACGTGAAGCCACGTACCCCCTACTCGTGCACACTTAAAAAAATAAACCTTTCATCTTAATCCACTTGAAATATTGAACATACCGTATTTTTCCGACTATAAGACGCTACTTTTTTGCCTACATTTTGAATCCTGCGGCTTATGACACGATGAGGCTAAAAAATAGATTTTAGAAGAAGATGACATTAAAAAAAAACTAAACTTAAGACTCCGAGATTAAAAATCGTAATATTACGGGATTTTAAATTGCAAATTTACGAGATTAAAAGTTGTAATTTTTACGAGAAAAAAAACAAGACAAGATTTTATTTATATTGAGAAAGCAAAACGGAGCAGTTGGGCAAATTGGCTTGGGTTAGCATCATGATTGGCATCATCTCACCGTTACCCTCACATATCCCGCCCCCTTCACATAAAGCTAATTTTTCATAGCTGTCTTGGGCAAGGAAGGAAACTTTCCTCTGGCTTCAGACAAGCTTTTATATATAACGGGAAGGCAAACCACAGCAGTTTAATATGAGCTAGCATCATCTCACCTCTACGCTCTAATACCCCGCCCCTCCACATATGGCTCCCCGAATCATAGCGGTCTCAGGCATTGCGTATTTACAATGTTACACGTTTTATTCCCGTAAAGTTACATTTTCTTTTCTTGTAAATATACAACATTATTGTCCTCAATTTACGACTTAATCTCAAAATCTTGATGATGCTTCATTTAACAGGCATTGTCTGAGACAGCTATAAACACAGGGGGATTGTGTGACTCTTGACCTGGGTCAAAGGTTAAATTACAATTTTTTCCTTGTAAAATTACAACTTTAAATCTGGTAAATGTATGACTATAAATCCCGTAAATGTACTACTTTTACTTTAAGTTCTTTAAATATGCAACAAAAACTGCTTAAAACACGATCGTTTCGCCTCCAGCGAAATCCTGTGGTCCAGCGTGTAGAAGAAGGTGACGCTGGTATATTGTATATAATCATTATATACAATATATACATTATATACAATATATACATTATATACAATATAATCCGGTGTGCTCTATAGTGCAAAAAATACGGTAATTAATTAGTTAATTTTGAAGTAATTTCGGCTCAGAAATGTGTATTTTGCATGGTCACCTTTTGGTAACATTTCACATAAGCATTCATAAACAGATAAGTAGTCATCATTCATATCTTTTATTCCACCCTGGTGTTGGCATTCTTCATTTTTCAGGTTCAGGCTTGCAAAACACCGCTGCACCGTGCGGGGATTGGAACACCAAAATAAATGAAATCTTCAAGATGAAACACTCCTAAGAATCATCAAACGGACTTATTTGTTCAAATGATGCACACCATGAACAACGTCGTGCACTGTGTCCATTCTGCTTTCTGCTCCTTCTGCTTGCACCTCAGCAGCAATGGTGCATTGCGAGAGAACTTGCTGATGCAGCTCAACAATATGACCGAGTTTTTTCCCTTTGCCATCAAGAGATCATGACAGTGTGAATACCTGACGGAAAATGACATTGAATCCACATTTTTGCCCAAATTTTGGCTTTTAAAAGCTGTGGTCTTAAACTTTTGATCAGCTGATAGAACATCCATTTCTCCCATTTCGTTTTTTCTTTTTTTTAAATCTAATTGGAACATCCTTAAGATCCAGTGCAAAACAGTGCAAAATTTTAATTCTTGCCATTTTCAGCCTAATTAAATGGAATTACTCATTACTCACTCGAACATCACTTTTTAAATTGTTGTCATGTTGTTGCGCAACATTATGCAGCATCCATTGGTTTTTGTTCATTTTTAGATAAGTAGACTTTTTCAGCCTTTTGCAGCTCTTGGAGCCTTGCGTTTTATAGGCTCACATAACCGAGCTGTCAGCATTCCTGTGAAAATTTATAGTGCGTTAGTCAAGTCCATGTGGAAAAAGAAAAGTCAGAGACTACCAGGACTGAGGGAAGATACCAATGGTGTCGTGGAGGAATATATGTCCTAAAGATTTAATTAGAAACCCTGAGAGCTGCCAGTGGTTTATATGCAAATGCAAAGGGAACTGGTAATCAATCATGGTGGGAGGGAACCAAAGGTCCGTCTGAAAACAGGCACTACAATTTGGTGCAATGTTTTAGAATGCTGTTGTAGAGAGTTGCACAAATACACAGGGAGGAAAAAGACTGGTGGTATTAACTAAAACTGTCAAATGTTTAAAATGTTTAATCTGATTACAGTTTTCAAGTTAATTAATCATGATTAATCACTGTGCCATGCTCTGAAATAAGCCCATTTTTACTGTATTTTATTGAAAGAAAGATAGATAACAGGCCAGCATTATAAGTTAAGAGGAAGCACACATGTTTAAAAATCCATTCACCTAACATTGGCTTCTTTAATAGCAGGCGATTTGAATCGGACTGTAACTGTTCAAGAGTTGCGTTCAAAGATACTACGTCGTTTAAGGGTTTTTTCTGGGATTTCCGAGCATACTTAAATGCAGCAAATTGTACTTCCACATTAAGAGGTACAGAGTCAGTTATTTTTTCTGTTGTTGTCTTTGCATTTCTGTTTATTTAGACCACAAATACACTCATAACAAGGATGTGTTTGTGATTTTCAGCGTGTCCGTGAAAGACAAATGTTCTCTGTGGGGAGCTACGCTGTGCCGCCGTCTGTTGTCATAACGGAGAACTGGGGCTCTCCGTGATGTGAATGCGTAAATTATGCAATTAAAAAAATGACATAATTAATTTATTTAAACAATTAACTAATAAATTAATTCATATTAATATAATTCATTCATTCATTACCACTGTTATCATGCTATTTTGGACAGCCCTGGTATTGTAAATTCATTGTTCTTTTGTACAGGATCAAGAAAACCTAGTACCTTCATTTTTCATCTTTCAATAACATATTACCAGGTGACAACTCATAAAAACATTTACTACATCTGAGCAAGTCTGACATTTGTGCCGTTGCCTATCCCTATTACAGGTTATGTGCTTACGCTTCTTACAACTACATTCCCAAGACAACAAGCTCTGCAGATCCATACCTCGTTTGCAATCTGCATGTCCAAGATGTTGGAATTGGAAAGACGATGATTTGTTTGAAAATTAATATTAAAATTTATTGAGGGCCACATTTTTCTTGAACATTTTTCGATCAGTTTTACGGAGAAGGTTGCTGGATAAATTATTTGAGACTCATACGGGGCACTTTGCAATTTGCAGTGGGACTTTTGCAAGTAATTACAGGGGTTCTACACAGATGGTCGCACATATACACTAACAAATGAGAGTAACGTTGTGAGAGTAACATCACGATGATTAACTTCATGTAAAGTTACTGTCCATGTTCAAAAATGTTAATGTTAGTGTTAAGCACTAATAGTTAGGAATGGATGTAATTTCACTCTGAGACATAATGATTCAGGTCACAAAAAGGGTTATTTCCAAAACACAATTTTTCACACAAAAAATATTTTCGTCCTCAAAAATGTATCCTGTGATGTGAGTGTAGATTAGGAAAAACTTTGGCTGTAGCGTTTGTATTTGGACGGGTAAAGCAGAGAATTGTATAGGGCTGATTTTACAGACAATGTACATGCCTTTCGCATCTTGATGAAAAATAAAACCATAATAATAACATAAAATACATTTTGATGTTAGTCCATTGAACTGTATTATAAATGCATGTTCTGTATTATGCCCTGCGATTGACTGGCGACCAGTCCAGGGTGTACCCCGCCTCTCGCCCAAAGTCAGCTGGGATAGGCTCCAGCATCCCCGTGACCCTAATGAGGATAAGCGGTACAGAAAATGAATGAATGAATGAATGAATGTTCTGTATTATTCAAATCCTTTTAACATTTTCTGGAGTAAAAATCGCCGAGTTTGCAAATTTCCCGCCCAGAAACCTTCTGTAAGCGTCACTTCTTGGCAAGCCCAGCGTACCTTCTGAGTGCACGGAGTTGGATCACGGCGCCCGCTAGTTTCTGTTTGACGGGATGTTGTAGAAACATCTATTATACACATGACTTTCTACAGCCCGTGTAATGTCTTTAAAGGAAGTTTGACATCATTATTCTTGACAAATATCATACATATACTGTAGGTGTGGTGCAGTGCCTGGGCTGGAACGGGCAGTTGTCACAGCTGTCCTTCAATAGAGGAAAAGCCAGCATTTTTTTTGTGTGTAAACATTATCGAAGCACACACAGGCAGGACAGACCCACCCCTTTCCCAAAACAGAATGCTCTAAACGGGCCGTGTAAGGAGGGGTTTAGGTGTGCTGTAATTTGTGATCCCCCAAGTATTGTGACCGAAGCCAGTCATGCATGAGTTATTAAGACACCTAGGTAGTGTCTTCATCTGTAAAACAAACTGCACAAAAGTGTCTTTTGAAACCCAGTGATATGCATTTTTAATTGCCTTGCATCCAAAAAAAGTGAGAAAAAGGAAAAAAAAAAAACAAGGTGTCGTGCCTGGGTGTAGAATTCCAGCCTGTGTGCCTCGTCTTTATCCCTTGGCACAGACGCACACACGCGTCTGTCTCAATTTACTGCATGGCGCCCAGCCTCTATGATCCTGTGGGAGTGCCTGTGCCCCTGTAAGTGAGGCTGAATGCTTTATCCTGTGGCATTAGTTGTTCATGTTTGAGTTAATACCCTAGAGTGGAGCGCCTATCTGGAGGCATTAATGTCTGACACTCAACAGCTTGGGATAGACTCTCACCCGTCCTATTGGATGACACTCCCTTATTGTTTTGTCTTTCATTATCACACTTTGTATCAGCGCGGGCAAACGTTGCTAACATAGATGCAGACAAATGACCAAATAAACCCCCCTTGGTCTGAGGTGACCCAAACACTACGTCAGGGATCATGAGCTTATGGAAGGAGATGGTTCACCATGTAAATGGTATTTATTAATTTACAGTTAATGTTAGTGTGCCAGTCATTTAAATTCTCATTTAGGATTTAGACTAGGAATTTTAAAATCTGCAACAGCACAGTGCTTCCCCTGTTTTTAATCAGTCCATTACGGGTACAAAAAATACCATTGTGTATTTGTCAAAAGAAAATCTGCTGCTGGCTTCAACATAGATGAGAGACGAGACAAGCTTTGCGAGAATAATGAGTTTTCCAATGTAATAAAACTTGCATGCAAGGAGACCAATCAATACAAGCTGAACAGACGGCCTCGAGAGAAAATATTCATGTCAAAGTTAGTTACCAAAGAAACCCATATATGCGAGGCGGGAGCTCCTCCTCCTGTGAGGGCCAGAGACGATGAAGGGCAGACTTACATGCCCGGACACCCAACGCTATTTGAATCCGGAGATAAGCATGTGGAATATTTGTTTTGGAGACAAGGCAATGTGTGTCTTAGCAGAAATACATACAGTATGTATGTTACCGCATACTTATTCAAATGAAATAGAATCATGAAGACAAAATATTTCACGAGTGACAGAGCACACCAAAAGTTCCTGACAGGAATGTTAATCATGTGTAAGAAAATGCTGCAATAACAGATTAATTTTCGTTTAGTGATAAAACCTGTTGACACATGACCAAAAAGTAGTAACTGAGACAAAGTTGAGGTCAAAACACACAAAACAGGCCATTAAACATCTCCTTTATTTACAGTACAACCAAAACACATCACACAATTACTACTTTAATACAATATGTGAATAGAAATATATGTTTTACTGTAAATATGCATATCTGTTTATACACAAATGCACCTGTTATGAAGTAATATTATATATTAATGTATCAACCGCAAAAGCATGCTGGGCAAGTACAGGTTACGGGCTTTCCAACATGCCTGGTGGCTTATGCATTTGTGTATATTAAATTGTTTTATTAGTTATTTTCGGTTGAACAATGAGTAAGGCAGGCCTTTGGACTGTTTGGTTTATGATGTGTGAATAATCATACACATATCAGGCTGATTCCCCGCATTTAAAAGCAAGTTATGTTGGCCACTGAATACTTTCTGTGCAACTCCGTCTTTACCAATGTAGGTGGTAGTTTTTCTACCAATAAACGGCCTAATTATGGCGCCTGTAAGCACAAAATGGTGGGTTTGACCACAATTACAAAAATGTTTTATCAGAAATTTGCGGGGTTGCGAATGCTGAATTGCAAATATACCACATATCCATCCATTTCCATTTCTTATCCTCATTAGGCTCGCGGGGATGCTGGAGCCTATCCCAGCTGACACTGGGCGGGAGGCGGGGTACACCCTGGACTGGTCGCCAGTCAGGGCAGACACACAATCCAATCACACTCACATTCACACTCTAATGGACAATTTAGAGTGGCCAATGAAGCTAACATGCATGTTTTTGGAATGTGGGAGGAAAGCGGAGTACCCGGAGAAAACCCACACACGCACGGGGAGAACATGCAAACTCCACACAGAGATGCCTAACGGAGATTCAAACCCTGAACCTCCTGACTGTGAGGCCAACATGCTACCCACCCACCCACCGTGCGCCCATACACCACTTAAATATCTTTAATATGGTATTAATGTATTGTAAAAAACATTTGAAATATCTGATAATTAATGTGTAGACTATACATAACATATTTTTTCGCACTACACACACACACACACACACACACACGCCTGTATCAAATGCACAAGGATCTAACTGCACTGCTCAAAGATTTAAATTGTTTGTGGCATTATGGTAATAAAGGACGCACATCATCTCCTGTCATTTTAAAGCAATTAGAGTAGAAAATCCCTCCAGTTTAATCATTTCATTTTGTTTTTCCATGGCACATTTGAGACTAATTAATTACCGTATCTGAATTTCAATTACTTCCATTTAGACGTGTTGATAATGCAATGCATAATTGCAATTATGTCAGATTTTGTTGATGCACCAGCTAAGCACAACAGACGAGTCACAGTACACGGTGTTAGCATTAAGAGGTAAGGCTATTCCGTGGAGTCAAGGACGGTATTCATCTCCTCGTCTGCCGCCAGCAAGGCCTGTTGCGTGAAAAGCTGCAAAGGTTGTTGACCTGTCATCATGGCACTGGTTGTCTCTAGACATGTCGCGATAGCTCATGAATGGCAACGATGCTGTTTGGTATTCCTCAGGGCTGCCAAACCCTTCCACTGATAATGCACATCTTAAACACACAGTAAACCGTTTTAAGTTCATGTTTATGCAATCACTGCAGGTTTGATGTGTTTGGTGCAAATTGTGTTGTTCATCAAATAAGTGCGTGACCCATAAAGGAACATACTGAAAAAGTACGTTTTTTAGTAACACATTTTAAATGACTGTTGCATTGACAAAGCCGACTGCATGAAGGCTGCACCTAAACTTTGGGATGTCACATAAATTGAGTTAAAGTGTACAGTGTAGCGTGACAGTGATAGTTCTTCTTTTCCTTTCAGCTTATCCCTGCTTATCCCGCCACAGCGAATCAATTTTCTCCCGTTCAGCTGGGATAGGCTCCAGCATCCCCGCGACCCTAATGAGGATAAGCGGCATGGAAAATGAACGAATGAATGAATAATTCGCATGTTTTGATTTGGCAAAAGTTTTACGTCGGGTGCCCCTCCTGACAAAACCCTCCAAGATATTTGTACTTTTTACTGACATGTTGGATAACTCAAGGCTTATTTGACTGTTTGAAACTCATGGACACGCTATGTCATGAGATCTTTCAAGGTGGTTTATGTATTATCATTGATCATTTCTTAAAGAAGAGCAACTTAGGAAAAAATGGTGAAATAGATATGAAAAACACGCATCTTCCCGTCACCGGATAAATAAATGGGAACCACAGTCTTAAGCATGCCAAACCTGTAGGCGGCAGTAGTTACTAACATTCTATCCAATCAGAGTCGTCCTCTGTCACCCGTCACCTCCGCAAAACATAAAACACGGCACCCGGTTCATTCTTGTGGACTGACAAGGAGGTAGAATTATTTGTTGATTTAGATGACAAAGTCAACTAGATTTCGGTATTTGTCGTGCTTGCTTTCTCCAGCAGTGTGTGCTACAGCATAGTTAGGTCTGTGTGCATTGTCAATGACCGGGGCGGTAATTTAGCCGTAACTTCTGGATTCAAGCGAAAGATAACTTCAATTGTGCCGAAAGAATGGAGCATGTTAGCAAATGGCATTGCTCGTGTATCAGTGTAATAGTTGCACAATGTTGTGTGAAAAACACGAGAAGAATAATACGTAAACCCACAAAAGAAGCCGCGCTTCCAGCAGGGTTTTGTTGCGGAACCAGCCCTTGAACTGCTAACCTGTACCCCCTTGTCTATTCCGATTTCTTTGCATGCTATCTCTTCAGATTGCATTGATTTGTCTCATTTATATTTGTTGCGTGTTGCTTTCTGGATGTAAGACTGTGCATGCTAAAATACCAGAAACAAACTTCACTGGGTACGTTTTTGCGCGAAAGAAGTGCAGTAACAGTTCAAAACAAAGAATGGAATTCCCCTCCAAACAACAACCTCCATTCCTCTGAATCTCTTCCACCATTACACTCATTTCCTCTCGGGTTATTTGCTTACAAGAGTGTTCAATAAAAGTAAAAGGGATTTTCATTTAATTTGCCATTTATAAATGTTTCATCCCCACATTCATTTAATACCAATTATCCAGTCGCAGCGGAAGGAAACCGGGGTGTTCCCGGGCCAGCTGTGAGACATAATCCCTCCGGTATGTCCAAGGTCTACTTCGAGGCCGCCTCCTGGCTGGGCATGCCTGTAACATTTCACCAGGGAGGCATCCGGACTACATGCCTCGATGTGAAGGAGCACGCCGCGCTTGCCACGCGATCTCTTAGGGTGAGTCCAGCCACCCGACGGAGCAACCGAAAAGCTCATGACCATAGGTGAGGGAACGAATGTAGATTGACAGGTAAAAAAGATTTGTCGTCCGGCACACTCTTTCTTCTTCACGATGATCCAGTACAGCAACCACATTAATGCAGACGCTGCCCCAATTTGCTTGTCGATCTTCTCCAGCCTTCCCTAACTCCTGAACAAGACCCCAAGATGAACTCCTCCACCTGGGGCAAGACCTCACTCCCAATCCAAAAGGTGCAGTCCAACCTTTTCTGCATTTTGCGTTGTTTTCTGCAAGTAAAACCAACTAAATAATTATTGTTGACTAAAGATATTTTTTGCTGAGAGTTTTTGGTGTCTAGAGTGGATTGTTTGGGTTTAAATTATTTACTGTGGGAAAAATGTCCTTGTTTGTATGTTTTGAATGCTGTTAGACCTTCTGGAACAAATTCTACTACATATTGCTGCACCCTCTGTGTTATTTTGAAATACACCTTTCTCCCTCCCAGTTCCAGCCTTTCCTACCCTTGGGTTTGGCCCCATTGTGATGACCTGGCCCTCCCTCATGGGCTTCACCTGTGTTCCATTATCTTGCCCTGCCTGATCTTTTTATTCGGTGTCCTCATTTGTCTGCCCTAGTTTTCTTGCATTCCAGCAGCACACCCCTTGTTTATGCATTATGATGATCGTTTCTCAGGCTGCGTATGTGCAGTGTACAGTATCTCTCATCCGTTTCCTGACTGGCAGTGGTTACTTATTTGGACAGCAATGACGTGACTGTGTTGACCTCACTTATGTATAATCTTATTCATTCTGTTTCGCCGTTTACAGGAATAGGTTGGATATTCCTGTCATGTTTCACTGTGAATTTATGTAGCGCTACCCCAGGATACAAGGACATGGTGGCAGGTGGGAAAATAAAGTCTTTAACAAAAGATAAGCTCACGCAGAGCAGCACACTAAAGGCAAAGTCCTAAAATAACAAAGAAGGCTAGGAGGTACAGCTAAGGCAAACATAAAACTCACCATGCGAGGTGGAAACCGGAACGCGCAGGCAAAGCAGAGTATACAAGGAAACAGGAGATGCAACGGAATGTATCAGACACACAGGTAACCATAGCACACGAAGAGATGTCCCAGATGAACTAAATATAGGGTAAGTAAAAGTCCTGTTTTCCCGGGACATTTTCACAAACTTTAATGGCCGTTCTCGTTTTTGTTTTTTGTTTTTTGCAAATTATGAAAACGTCCTGTTTTTCATAGGTTTTTATTGGAACATGAAATTCTGCTGAATGTGACTAAAGTATAGATTTTTTTTCCAAACTGACTGCTGATTTTAAAAATGTGCGTATGGACATTATCTCTATTTGTAATAACTCTGTACACTATTCAACCTTCACATGGTTTTTCACGTGGCTAGAGCTGTTGTTGTACGTGTGGCATTAGCTTGAGATATGCAGTCACAGTTACATAGTAAACAAGCTCTTGCGTTGATAGGGTACCACATTTTTCTTTTTTGTTTTCAGCGCAAGCTAAGAGGCATGTTAGCAGACAATATTTAAGGGCAATACCAAGGTCCATTATGAAAAAGTGGCAGCACTCACATCTGGTCAGGGAGCAAATCTATACTCGGATGCTTTTCAGCAACGCTGACTCAGTGCAAGTCAATTACACCCTGCGCTCAAAGTGGCAGGCAGGGCAATTCCGCCCGTGTCTGTGCTGAGTGATTGCTGAATTTATTCATCAAGGTACAAGTGGCACTTCAGTCACACACGGGCTGAATGCAAAACGAAAAGTCATCCAAGTTTCAAGAAGACACCTGGAGGTTAACTGGGCGGTGCTGAAAACTCCTCATTAGCAGGACTGGGAAAGGTTACCAAGGTGCTCAAGACATGCATATTTAAGTATCCCAAACATTCAGGGTTTTGATGCAGTTTTATAAGCAACAAGGACCACCATCAAGATTAAAATGTTTTAAAAAATTAAAACAAATAGCTTTGTGTGTATGTGTAGCAAGCAGCATTTTCTACAACCAAAACACGCGAAAATGATTCGCTGTGCCGACCCCTGGGATAAGCAGGGATAAGCCGAAAGGAAAAGAAGAAGTAGTATGGATTTTAAGAATACAGGATAACAACCACAGGTCCAGGTCCCTGCGATTGGCTGATGACCAGTCCAGGGTGTACTCGGCTTCTCGCCCAAAATCAGCTGGGATAGGCCCCAGCATACCCCCGCAACCCTAGTCAGAACAAGCAGTATAAAAAAATGAATGAACTATAATTTATGACTTTTTTAAAGTAATTTGTCCAACACTGCATATTATGGGATTGAAACATCTCTGTGTGGAATTTGCATAGGTGTGTGGGTTTGCTTTGGGTACTCCAGCTTTCTCCCACATCCCCAAAACGTGCATATTAGTTTAAGTGGAGGCTCTAAATTGCCCTAACGTAGGTGTGAATGGCTGTCTATATTCTTTGCCTCTATAGTTTTTTTCTGTTATATATAATTTTTTGTAAGTACCTTTTCGTCTTAAACCATTCCAGTGTGTTTTTGTTCACAAATTCTTTTTTACCTTATTGTCTGCATCTGCTTTGGGTTGCAACTTATACAGTGTCAAACGGTAACCGCAATCCTTCAACCGTTTAGCTGTCAAGCATATACCCAGAGGTTTTGTGCCAAAATTTATAGTTGGAACTGTTCATGAATCATTCCAGAAGAAGAAGGTTCTTAAAGCATGATGCTGCCACCACCATGCTTCACTGTGAGTGTGGGGTTTATCCACCAAACATACAATTACCGGGAAGAATGATGGCACAAACATGTTCAGAGCACTATTTGTTTGAGACAAAAGCGCGGGTGAATTGCGCCTCTCATATGCACTGCTAAAAAGTACATGTGATCTTGCAAAATGAATAATCCATTTCCTACTTTCATGACTGTTGAATGATGATTATTGATATCACATCAAAGACAGTCAGTAGTCACTGTGCCAAAAGACAAAATTGACATACAATATATATTTATTTCATGAGTTACAAGTATTTCATCTTCACTCAAAGTGAAGCACAAACAGCAGACCCCACAGAGAGGGGGATTTGACCATGCAAGCACCATGGAGAGCAGCACAATGAGAAACTGGGCCAAGCGTCGCAAGAGTGTCTTAAACATTCCAGCACCATGGAGAGCTACACAAAGAGAAACAAGCTCATTCAGGCGGTTTTTGTAAAGTCTACACTGTCTACATAGTAGTAATGGTAGCTATAACTAAAAAACCAACAACTGCCATAAACCAAACAAAAATATGTAAAACTGTGTCAGAGAGGCTGCCTACCCAGGATGCTTTCATCATTAATGGGATGAAATGATAACTAGTCTGTTATTTCAGGGAAGATCGTTGAAGGCTCCTCTAGGACGCAATTTGAGATAATCAATTATTAATGAGATTTTATGAGGGAGTGAACTTTTAGCCTGAGGTTGCATTCATTTATGGACCTTTTGGAGCCCCAGCCTAAACTGGGCCACGTGTTCCAGCTTTGACTCTAGTGTCGCACAGTGCCTGTCAAACTGATGCTGAGGCAAAGAAGAGCGGAACTGCCAGGAAAGCAAAAACTTGCAAGGTTTTGTGTTCAAAAGGAATGTAAAAGCAGGTTAAACACCAGTGTCAATACCACAGATTGACTGTTCAGAATGTAGGTTGTAACACATTGTATTTTTTATACTACAATATCCTATTCTGTTCAGGGTCAAAAGTGAGCCCTGTGAGCTGACTTTTTGGAAAAAATTTGGGTACAAAAGACTAAGGAAATTATAAATGTAATTAACAAAACATCCATTGAATAACAAAAGAAGCTGATTAATTGGATTGGATTGATGTGGCAGCTCTCTTTACTATTAGGTATAAATGGATGGTTTCGCACACTCTTTGTACATAAGCACAATACCAGAGCATCACAATATACTGTAGCACTATTTTATTTTGCAACAAAAATACTATATTGAAACTTTATTCATGTCAATCTCCCCAAAAATGTACATTCATTGTTAATATTTTTGTACAAATTCCAACTAAAGTCTCATGAGAACAGATTTTGGATGGAAACAAATCACCCGTGGTTATAAATGGAGTTTATTATTTGACATCATTGTGCTACAGGAGAAGAATAACATTTTCAGTCTCTCATCTGACCTAGTTTCCCTCTCAAACTTACCTTCCTGTCTGCCCTTCCACAGCAACACACTTGAGCTGCCTAAAGGAGACTTTGCACCCACTCCTGGGATTTACAAAAGATGGTGTCACTTTGCTGACATTAATGACTGTCCTCATTCTAGATGGAGAAGATGGTACATACCGCCTCTGCTTGATAATTGTGATGGCAACGCAGCTAATCACTGACTCTGTGTCATTCAAGCACAAGGAGAGGCCTGGGTGAACACAACAATAACACCATAAGGAATTACTGAATATAACATTCCATTCCATTTCATTTTCTTCCGCTTATGCGGGTCCGGGTCGCGGGGGCAGCAGTCTCAGTAGGGAGGTCCAGACTTCCTGGTCCACGGCGACCTCTTCCAGCTCCACCGGGAGGACACCAAGGTTCCCAGGCCAGCTGTGAGACATAGTCCCTCCAGCGTGTCCTAGGTCTTCCCCGGGGCCTTCTCCCGGCTGGGCATGCCCAAACACCTCACCAGGGAGGCGCCCGGGAGCCATCCGGACTAGATGCCCGAAAACTCAGACGCTCAGAAGACCTCAGAAGAGGAGTGCCGCACCCCGCCCGAGCGTGGGACACCGGGGCCTCACCCTGGAGCCAGGCCTGGGGGAAGGGCTCGCCGGCGAGCGCCTGGTGGCCGGGTCTTCGCCCGTGGGACCCGACCGGGCCCATCCCGAAGAAGCAACACGGGAGCTCCCCCTCGCAGACCCACCAGCTGCAGGGGAAAGCAAAAGGGTCCGGTGCCATGCGATTTGAGCAGTGGTCGAGTGTGGGTGTCCTGGCGACCTGGTCTTCGGCGGCCAAATCTGAATATAACAATAATATAATTGCGTTAATATAATAATAATATAATATAATATAATAGGAATAATAATAGGGTTAAATTGCCTACGTTTTGATAATATGGTGAAAGGTGCACAGATTGGAAGACGCAGCTGTCAGTCAGGCAAAGCATGAGTAAGCACTCAAAACTAAAATACTGCACATTTCAAATTGAATTTTTTAACTTTTCTGCGCCCTTAAAGAGTGTGGTTGGCAGTGTTTTTAACTAATCAGTCAAATGTCAAGTGCATTTTCTTTATTGTAGACTGTAGTTGTTTATGTAGTGGAAAGTTCTGTTTCTTGACATCACTGAGCACTTCGACTTGAAATATACGCTGCTCAAAAAAATTAGAGGAACACTTTGAAAACACATCAGATCTAAACGAGGGGGTGATTGATCCTTAATATCTTTCCTTATAATAAATAGATGATGTATTATTAACCAAATTATGCCACATAACTTGATAGAAGTATATCCCTATATCCCTATAGAGGGAGGAAATCAAAGACACTTCAAATATGAACGTGAAAAAATGATGCATCCAATGATGCAAAAATGATGGTCCATTTTGCCAAAATGTCATTGTAGGAACTCAAACTGATTCTCAGTAGTTTGTGTTGCCCCCAGGTGCTTGTACGCATGCCTGACAATGTCGGGGCATGCTCCTAATCCTCCCAGATGTGGACCAGGGCATCACTGAGCCTCTGGACAGTCTGAAGAGCAACCTGGCGGCGCAAGATGGACCTAAGCATTATGTTCCAGAGGTGTTTTATTGGGTTTAGTTCAGGTGAACGTGGAATGTATGAATTCAGTATGAATTCCTTCATCCTCCAGGAACTGCCTGCCTACACTAGCCACATGAGGTCAGGCATTGTAAAGGACCAGGAGGAACCCAGGTCCCACTGCACCAGGGTTCTGACAATGGGTCCAAGGATTTCATCCCGATACCTAATAGCAGTCAGGGTGCTCAATGATGTTGCAGGCAGCATAATGTTCTCCACGGCATCTCCAGACCCTTTCATGTCTGTCGCATGTGCTCAGGTTGAACTTGCTCTCATCGGTGAAGAGCACAGGGCGCCAGTGGCGTAGTTGCCAATTCTGGTGGTCTATGGCAAATGCCAATCGAGCTCTACGGTGCTGGGCTGTGAGCACAGGGCCCACTACAGGATGTCGGGCCTTCAGGCCACCCTCATGTAGCCTGTTTCTGATTGTTTGGTCAGAATCATTCACACCAGTGGCCTGCTCATTTTGTAGGGCTCTGGCAATGCTCATCCTGCTCCTCCTTGCACAAAGGAGCACATAGCAATCCTGCTGAGGGTTTAAGGACCTTCTACGTCCCTGTCCAGCTCTCCTGGAGTAACGGCCTGTCTCCTGGAATCTCCTCCATGCTCTTGAGACTGTGCTGGGAGACACAGCAAACCTTGCAATGGTACGTACTGATGTGCCATCCTGGAGGCGTCCAGGTAGCGCACCATGCTATCAACAGAGATGTTGATCCAAGTCCAAGTGAAAAACTACAGCGGTAGAAAGTCAGGCAGTAAAAAATCAGCCAAAAGAGATGAGGAGTCAGTGGCCTCAACCTGGAAAGCCATTCATGATTTGGGATCTGTCTCATGTTGCCCCTCTGATGCACATATTGTTGATTTCATTAACAACAAAGCAGCTGACACTGATTAACAACCCCCTCTGCTACTTGACTGACCAGATAAGTATCCCAGAAGTTTGACTGATAGGTTACTATACTCTGATTAAAAAGTCTTCCTCTAATTTTTGGAGCATTTGTCTAAGCACTGCAGGGGTGTCCAAGATTTTTCCTCAGAGAGCTAAATACAGAAAAAATGAAGGATGCGTGGGCAACTTAATGCAGCCAAGAGTAGTGTAGATGTAGGTGTAGTAGTGTATCGTACTAAAGTTAAATTTCCTGTTCTACCAGTGTCGCAATTACAAAAACACAAAGAAATACAAAAAGAAAACAAAAGTGTACTACTTATCAATTCTTTTTTAGTATTGACCAACAGAAGTCAATATTATCATTCATTACCTTTGTAAAGGACATGCACATGCAAAAATCATTGGAACATGCACCGTAATGTTTTTTACACTTTTTGTGGCTGACTTTTGGAAATTTAAAGTTGAAGCCCCTGAAACATACAAATTCTGAAAGTCAACTGTATATACTTTGGCACACTTGCTTAAAGTTCCAGGGTTATTTGACACTTGATTCTCAATACACACCCACTATTAAATTAACTAAAATATCCTCAACTAGAGAGCACTCTGAGTGGGCAGACCTCCACCAATTGCTGTAGTTCCCCCATGTTGGGATTCACACCAAAATAATAAACAGTCATTCATATTTTGTAGAACATGTTTAAAACTTGTTCTGTATTTATTTCCCAAGTGCACGGACCATGTTTTTTTTGTAGAGTTGTAAGTTGAAAAGGGTCCTATCTCGTAATGTTAAAGAATCTTTTTTTTTAAATCCCGGCTGCAGACAGTAATCCGGATCACATCCAATATTTAATCAGTTCTTCTTCATCTCATCTCTGACAATTCCTAAAAATTTCATTGAATTCCATTGAAAACATTTCAGGGTTTTTTTTTTAGCACAAGCAAACAGACAAACAGAAAACCTTGACCTCCGTGCTGCGCTTGAACTTTGCAGAGGTGATAAAACCAATAAATAAATAACTGCAAGTAGTTTGAATATGTTTGCACAGCTAAGCAAAACAGTGCTTGCAGTTTAAAAATGCCAAGTCTTAATCAATACTTTGATATTTCATCCTTTTGGTATTCACAGCTTTCACTGCAAATTACGCTTTAATGCAATGAAGTGTTGCAGAAATGCCAACCATAAATCTTTATTACTTTGCATGTCTTAGTAGCATACAGGTGTGTGTCCTTTTGTGCTGGAAGAGCAATGTCCTTCCATAATTAGACTTGACACTTATTTCATTTGGTTCTGTGGGCGGACCAATATAGAGGCACCAGGATGAAATGATTTGATAGAATTCCTTCTCACGGATGTGTCCAGCACAATTTTCATTAGCACATTGTCATATACTTGTCTGGATTTTAAAAATATATATATTTCAAGTTATAAATACTCCTACCCTTAATGCTACAAATGTAAGACATTTAATCATGAAGTACAATGGAACCTCGGTTTTTGTGGTTTATCTGTTTGATAGTGTTCATCCTGTCCTTTTTCTTTCAATTGAGGACAATTATAGTTTTAGATGCAGAAAACCGTTTGAATTGATTGAAGATTTGTTGACAAAGATGGCAATGAGGCAAGGACGAGGCAAAAAGAGAGGCACCTTATTGTTTTGTCGTGAGGTTTGTCTAACATTCAGCAGTGTTTCTCACCTTTGTGGTCAAACTGCTGGCCAACTACGCTGGGCTCCGTTGTGGGATATTTTGCAGCCTAGATGATTAAAAAAACAGAGACTTGTGGTGTAACTGAGCAATGGAGTCAACTGATGATGACGTGCAGAGGGTCAATGACTTCCGCTTCCCGTTTCTGGTTGGTAGCATCCTGACAGGCACATTTTCTCCAAACATTACAAATGCTGAGACACGTTACAAACAAAGTTGGACTCACAGGGGGCATATTTACTCATAGTAGTGTAAGACTAATTCTTCATGTATGCCTTCTGATCCCAGCTAGTTCAACACTTGGTAGAACCGCTAATGTTGATGCTTCAGTTTGAGCTTGTACTGTTTTGATGCTTGACCTTGGGTATCAGCTGCCTCCCAATGTTATATTCTCACCGTATTTAAGTACAGTGTAACCTTGATTATGATCAGAATCACATTTTCCCATAAGAAATAATTCAAATCCAAATAGTCTGTTCCAGAAAGCCAAAAATGATAACGCAAAACACATTTTTAGATTTTTGCAATTAGTTTTACACGCAGAAAACCATTAAAATGCATATAACTCATGATGAAAGGGCTAAATGAACATTTAAAGTTACTTTTCCTTCATTGAAGACATGACTGTCCTTTGGAACATCACTTTGCCATATTTTATGTTTTTTCACCTCAAATGAAGCAAAAAGAAAGTTGCAAGTGCCAGCATTTTGGTAAAGAAGGTGGGAAAAAACTAGGGAATTCTAGAAAGAACTCATGACAAAACAGAAAGAGCGTGTTGAAGAGAATAGAGTCTTTGGAAAGAGTCAACAGTCTTCAATGAAGGTAAAGCCAACCTTTTAATGTTAATTTATTCTTTTAATTTGTCATTTAAATGCATTTAGAAATTGTCTTATGCGTGTAGTACTATAATTGTAACAAAACAAGCAAACCAAGGAGGACACCAATCGAGATTACACTGTATCTGTTACTTTTGTGTCTTCAAAAAGCCTTTAAATGATACATAAATGGCATAAATCGCGTATGGCTGATGTGTAAACAAGCTGACCAGCATAAGACTTTATTAGCTGTCATTAAAGGAATGAGGAATGAGCAGGCCATTTGTCGTTGTGTGGTAGCGTGTGAAGTGAGCAGCAGTGCACATTTTTCCCATCTCCTCTACGAGCATTCCATTTCATGACTTATTTAGTTTGTTTCTGATTCAGCATCTGTCCGTCTCCCCCCCGTCTCTTCATCTCCCTCCCAGGGCGTGCTTGCATGTTTGAGTGTGTGCATTGGAGCGGCCGCTATTCACTAAAGGTTGCCTTTCATTTCGTTTCTGTTCTATTATTCCATGGCTGTCTTGTTCTGAAAATGTCTTGTTGCTGAGACGCCTGTGTTTTCTTTTGCGAGATGTTCTTCTGAGATGGGTTTTTTTAGACTTCAAAGTTAAAATGAAACCTCACACTCTGCCTTGGGAAACAGATTTAACTTGTGCCAAAAAGATGACTCATTTTGAATATTCACCAATCATCAAGAAGTTCTGGTTTGGTGGGAGGGAGCATCTTTAATCAGCAAGCACATATTACAATTGCTGTTTAGCACTAGACATGTGTTTGTAAATAATTATTTTTACTTGGATAATACAGTAAGTAGACCGAAATACACAAAGGCATAAGCAATCTGGAATAAATCTGTAGATTGTTAGTAGTGTTAAGCCTTACACTTGTAGAACCACAACCATGGCATCAGGAAGTCTAATAAAAGAACGTACGGGAAACACCAATTCTGATTTCCATTTGTTACATTTGGGTCAGTTTACAAGCACCGCCAATCATCGATGGAAGTTGCTAATGCTCCTAATACCAGGATGAATGGAAGTTTTTTTTTATTATTAGTAATGGTATTGTAGCCACGTGGAAATCATGTTTGGTGCAGTGGATAATGACACTTTCTTTTATTTTAATATTTTAAACAATACAGGCCTTCACAGTGTCTGCCGAGAAATCATCTGGCTGGATAAATCCCTGCTGAAAACCCAGGTAATACACAACTTATTTTTGAAAGCATTCATTTTACATTTATTTTGGCTTTGTCGCAAACATTGAGTTAAGGTATAACTTGGATCCCTTAAACATATTATTTTTGTCTCAATATGTTCTTGTGACCTGTATTTGGTGAAGTGTGTTATTATATATGGAGTAAATACCTGCAAGCCTTTGTGCTTCTACAGAACTCACACTTATATACCTGGGAAGTGGCTCAGTTTGAAGCTAATATTTGTTTTATTCAACTTCCCACTAAATTCTCTAAAACAAACTGACTTGTACACTGAATGTCTTGAGAAATAATTTATTTGGAATACTTGTTGGTGGTAAATAGATTGTAGCTGTAACGTAGCCGCAACAGGGCACAAGCCAGTGTCTTATTGTGCCGGTCCCAAGCCTGGAGTACAGGGAGATGCAGCATAAGGTGAAAGTAAAGGTGGCAAAGGCCAAACTATGGGCTTATAATGACTTGCATGCTAGGCTGGATAGCAAAGAAGGAGAGAAAGATCTATACAGGTTGGCAAGGCAGAGGGACAGAGATGGGAAGGACGTGCAGCAGGTTAGGGTGATAAAGGATAGGGATGGAAGGGTATTGACAGGTGCCAGTAGTGTCATGGGAAGATGGATACAGATGGAGTACTTTGAAGAGTTGATGAATGAGGAAAATGAGAGAGAACGACAAGTAGAAGACTGTTGTGGACCAGGAAGTAGCAAAGATTAGTAAGGTAGAAGTGAGGAGGGCATTGAAGAGGATGAAGAATGGAAAGGCACTCGGTCCTGTAGATATACCTGTGGAGGAATGGTTTCTGACTGGGTTGTTTAACTGGATCTTAAATAGTGAGAAGATGACTGAGGAATGGAGGAGAAGTCCAGCTTGGTGACCTTAGGATCTCGTCTCTGCTATTTGCAGACGATGTGGTCCTTTCGGCCTCATCAGGCTGTGACCTTCAGCGTTTACTGGAGCGGTTTGCAGCTGAGTGTGAAGCTTCTGGGATGAGACTCAGCACCACCAAATCCGAGGCCATGGTTCTGAGTCGGAAACGGGTGGACTGTACCCTGCGGGTTGGGAGTGAGGTCTTGGCTCAGGTAGAGGAGTTCAAGTATCTCGGGTTCTTGTTCACGAGTGAGTGGATATTGGAGCGTGAGATCGACAGATGAATCTGTGCAGCATCCGCAGTAATGCGTTCGTTGTACCGGACCGTCGTGGTGAAGAGAGAGCTGAGCCGGAAGGTTAAGCTCTCTGTTTACCGATCGATCTACGTTTCACCTATGGTCATGAGTTATGGGTCATGACTGAAAGAACAAGATCGCGGATACAAGCGGCGGAAATGAGTTTCCTCTGTAGGGTGGATGGACTCACCCTAAGAGATAGGGTGAGGAGCTCGGCCATCCTGGAGGAGCTCAGAGTAGAGCCGCTGCTCCTACACATCGAGAGGAGCCAGTTGAGGTGGCTCGGGCATCTAGTCCGGATGCCTCCCGGGTGCCTCCCTGGTGAGGTGTTTCGGGCATGCCCAGTCGGGAGAAGGCCCTGGGGAAGACCTAGGACACGCTGGAGGGACTATGTCTCACAGCTGGCCTGGGAACGCCTTGGTGTCCTCCTGGTGGAGCTGGAAGAGGTCGCCGGGGACCGGGAAGTCTGGACTTCCCTACTGAAACTGCTGCCCCCGCGACCCGGACCCGGATAAGCGGAGGAAAATGGAATGGAATGGAACAGCGGAATAAAGCTGATGAGCCATACAATGAAGTTATGGGAAAGAGTAGTTGAAGCTAGACTAAGGGCAAACGTAAGCATTTGTAAGCAGCAGTACGGTTTTATGCCAAAAAAGAGTACAACAGATGCAGTATTTGCTTTGAGGACGTTGATAGATGTACAGGGAAGGGCAGAGGGAGCTGCATTGTGTTTTTGTAGACCTGGAGAAAGCTTATGACAGGGTGCCCAGAGAGGAACTGTGGTATTGTATGAGGAAGTCTGGAGTGGCAGAGAAGTATGTGAGAGCGGTGCAGGACATGTATGAGGACTCTAAGACGGAGTGAGGTGTGCTGCAGGTGTCACAGAGGAGTTCTGAATGAAGGTGGGACTCCATCAGGGATCAGCTCTGAGCCCCTTCTTGTTTGCTATGGTGATGGACAGGCTGACGGATGAGGTTAGACAGGAATCTCCATGGACTATGATGTTTGCAGATGACATTGTGATATTGAGTGGTGGAGGTTTGCCCTGGAAAAGAGAAGAATGAAGGTTACCTGCAGCAAGACGGAGTACATGTGTGTAAATGAGAAGGACTCAGGTGGAAGAGTGAGGTTACAGGGAGAAGAGATAAAGAAGGTGGAGAATTTTAAGTACTTATGGTCAACAGTCTAGAGCAGACTTAGAGTGTGGAAAAGAGGTAAAAAAGCGTGTGCAGGCAGGCTGGAATGGGTGGAGAAAAGTGTCGGGTGTGATGTGTGATAGAAGAGTTTCAGCTAAAATGAAAGGAAAGGTGTACAAAACTGTGGTAAGACCAGCCATGTTGCTTGGTTTAGAGACAGTGCCGCTGAGGAAAAGACAGGAGGCAGAGCTGGAGGTAGCAGAGATGAAGATGCTGAGGTTCTCTTTGAGTGTGACCAGGATGGACAGGATTAGGAATGAGTACATTCCATGTTAGAGGTTTTGGAGATAAAGTCAGAGAGGCTAGACTGAGATGGTTGGGACATGTCCAGAGGAGAGAGAGTGAATATATTGGTAGAAGGATGCTGAGTTTTGAATTGCCAGGCTGGAGGCCTAGAGGAAGAGCAAAGAGGAGGTTTATGGAAGTAGTGAAAGAGGACATGAAGGTAGTTGGCGCAAGAGAAGAGGATACAGAAGACAGAGTTAGATGGAGGCAATTGGTTCGCTGTGGCGACCCCTGAAGGGATAAGCCCAAAGGAAAAGAAGATGTTAGTGGTAAATAGATTAGGATGAACTACTGCCAGCAAGCCTTTTGAGGACAAACAAACACAAATGTATTAATTTATAATTCGGCACAGTGAGTAAAATATTTACCAAAAGTAATATTAAATAATATTTAATGACACAAAAACAGGAAAGATATGACTAAAATTTGTAAAAGCATCATCACATATTGTTCAATAAAAAATCCACTCCAAAAACACAGTTTTTAAAAAAAAAAAGCAAGAAAAAAATTAAGTTTCTAAAGTTCATGTTTGAACGTTGTGGCTTTTTCTCCATTTCCCGTGTTTGCATTTTTACTTATTTGGTTTTGTTTCTACAATATTCCGCAGGTCTATGTAACATGAACCTTGCGTCAAACTTTAGACACATTTGCTTTTGCAGTTTTTGTATAGTTTTATTCTATGTTTTGTAGTGCTTTGCAGTCGAGCTTGAGCACTTGATGTGAGATCAAGTAACCACCACTTGTGGATTATTAAATCCTGCTGGCAAGTTCCAGTCGTATAAATTTACTGTATATTAAAAAAATACTGTTTTAACACTAAAGTTAAATGTAACAAAACACTTTGGTGATTTTTTTTCTGAACATTGTGGTCAGGTTTTAAACGTACCTTCCACTGACTTCCGCTGTATATCGTCAAGAAAAACCAAAACATTGGGTTTTGCACCAAAAAAATAAAAATTTCATCTGGGGACTGTCATTTTGCCTAATTCCAACCACGTATTAGGGCTTGTTAAAATGTATATTTTACATCAAAGAATCTTTGCTTACCTGATTCTCATCTATGTGGGTTATGCGTCTTTTTAAATTATTCATTTGACCTGTTTTATTGTAGTCACAGCATTTCTGTTCTCCTCAACATTTTCCACAGGAGCTAAAATCAGCTTATTTTCAAATGGGGACACTGCATTTGTCTCTAATTGGTCTTTTAGTCAGAAAGTCAGAACCACACACACAAGCTGTCATGGGACACTGCTGCAAGGAGTAAATCGGAAGCATTTCTCTCCTCCAACGGGCTCAAGTGTCTCACCAACCCGTTGGATGTCACAACATTTCTTTACCTGGGGAGAAATTGCATTTGAAAGATCTTCCAAAACAAAACCACAGTGCAGCTCACGGGTCGGCAGGGACAATAAAGAGGGTTGTTAAAAAAAACTGGAATAGATACAGAACAAGGGGGACACGGGTGAATGGAAGAGGAGCCGGAGTAAAAATGGCACAGCAAGACGCTAACAGCTTGGGAGGCAGTGCGGCAGAAGATGCTCCAAGACCCCTGGAGATTGGTAAGCTCTACACCATCGTCATTTTCATTTCTCGGTGTGCAACCCCAGATGATGGGGGAGTAATGATGATTTTACTAATGGGCCCTGTGATTCTCCACTTTTGCGTGATCATATGCACTGCAAGCAACAGTAACATACACATACATTGAAAATGAGAGCCTGTTGTATATTGTACTGCAAACACCTCTGTTCCCCTTTTCTCGTACGTGTTTAGTGGAGTGGACACGAAACCCGAAAGGATCGCACGCAGTGAAAACCTATGCCAAGGCTGACTAACTCTGTACCAAATCATTTTAGTTAACTTTATAAGCTCTGGTACTCTGCCAATCACCAGTTGATTTACTAGCAGAAACGTTAGTAAGGTGTACTGGTTACTATGCATTTAAAGATCCATCCATCAATCCATCCATTTTCCTCCGCTTATCCGGGTCCGGGTCGCGGGGGCAGCAGCTTCAGTAGGGAAGTCCAGACTTCCCGGTCCCCGGCGACCTCTTCCAGCTCCACCGGGAGGACGCCAAGGCGTTCCCAGGCCAGCTGTGAGACATAGTCCCTCCAGCGTGTCCTAGGTCTTCCCGGGGGCCTTCTCCCGANTTCAGTAGGGAAGTCCAGACTTCCCGGTCCCCGGCGACCTCTTCCAGCTCCACCGGGAGGACGCCAAGGCGTTCCCAGGCCAGCTGTGAGACATAGACCCACCAGCGTGTCCTAGGTCTTCCCAGGGGGCCTTCTCCCGACCGGGCATGCCCGAAACACCTCACCAGGGAGGCGCCCGGGAGGCATCCGGACTAGATGCCCGAGCCACCTCAACTGGCTCCTCGTTGTGAAGGAGCAGCATTCAAAGATAAAGGGACTTATTATTATGATTATTATCAATAAAGTCTTGGTATCATGGCAATCTTACACAAATCACAGGTATCTCACTTAATCACTGACACGTCTGTCTCTCTAACCAGGCGACCGGTGTTGGCAAACCTGCCATGGCACATACTTACTCTCATTATTGTTCTGTTTTTTGATACTGGCTCTCACTGCTTCTGGTATCCAGCCCCACTGAAGGCCCTGGTACCAAAAACGTCCCCGACCACTGTATATTAACCTGCACATCTTCATTCTTTTTGTCTAACTTTTTCAGCAATCATTAACCTATAAACTTTTTAAGGGCTTATAATACAGTAGTTACTTGCTGGCACTGCTTGTGTGTGTTGGTGGGAAAGCGACACAAGCTTGGTCAGGACAGTTTCATGGGAATGCGCCTGTCACACCACCTGCCTTTTTACCTGCCTGCTGGCCACCCTTTTTGAAAATGGATTCATCAACGTGTCAATTGGTCCCCATGTGAGGAGCCCAAAGGTTTGTGCCCCATCCATGCATCAACTCAAAGGACCTTCATGTTACACTGACCTGTAAATAACAGCTGCTGAGGTCTGCCAGATGTGCGCGTGTTTGTACTGCTTGCATGGCAGTTGAGATTGAGGACGTTTAATGATTGTGAGGCTCATTACACATGAATTGCTCCTTAAGAAGCCGGCATTTGGCTTTTAATATGCATTTAGTGTCAAAGATTTGACAAATCTCTTTTGATGTACATTTTTAAAAAATGAGGGATGTCAAAACAATCTTGAAATAATTATGATATTGAGAAAAATTCCAGTTAAATGTCTAATATCTGTGCATGCTACTTACAGTATATTTGACATCATATAACATCATACATCATTCAGACAAAGCAGAGAGCCAACCATCAAACAGATATTAGACAGTTCCCAGGGTCATAGATTCTCGTCACGGGCGAGCTTACATTCTGCCCCAGCTACACACTGGATTGGTCTCCAGTAAATCACAAAGTTAAATAAAAAAACAACCCAGAAAAAAAATACGCACACACTAGGAGAACATGCAAACTCCACAGAGTAAAGCTCCAACAGAAATTCAGTCGTTGATATCCTGGCCACTAGGGCAGAATATAGGTGTGGCTATATTACACCTATAGACAGATAATGCTGTTTTTGAAAATTCTCAGCTTGACTTTTAGCAGGGAATGGCTGATTTTAGTATCACTCTACATTTTTGGCACAAAAAAACATTCATTCATTCAACATGCATTTCCTATGTTTCAAATGTGTACTTGAAGAACAATGTAGATCAGGTGTTTTCAAAATGTGAGGTATGACTTCCCTGGAAGGCACAGCAGCTTTAATACAAAAATGTACATTGGAGGATTTTTTTTTTTTTCCTTAAGTGGGAGAATAAACTAAGTCTCATCAGAAAACTCAACAAAATATGTTCCAGAAAATCAGTTCATCAGGTAGTAGAGGAGGGTCCAACCTTGTTACAGTGGTACCTCGTTTTTTGTTACGCATTTGTTCCATAGGTTCCAATGAAAACATAAACACTGAATCAAATGTTCCCATAGGAAATCAGGTAAATCTAAGTAATCAGTTCCAGACACCCTAAACTTTTCAACTTTAGAAAAAAAATATATGTAAATAGGTTTACATGCAGAAAACAATGTGAAATTATAAATGATGGATGAAATGGATAAGTGAACATTTACCATCACTTTTACCTTTTATTGAAGACTATTGTTGGCAAAGACAGAAAGGGAGAAGGGGACGAGACAATGTGTACAATGGGTACTTGGGCACTCAGTTCTGCAAAATGATACAGAAGAGGGGCAATGGGACTAGTTTGCTACCTGCAATATTGGACAAAAACAAAGACAGTTTGTGAAAACCGGGGACAAATATTTCAATTCGCAATTTTTTCAAACGATGCGATACGAAAACTAGAGCATTCGAAAAAGTGAGGTTTGACTGTATATGCTCTCAATTATGCTCAAAGTTGCCATGTTTCCTTAGAATAGTACTAATGATTGGGCTTTAATTTTCAAGGACATTAATTGTTTTTTTAAACGTAAAAACTAGCAATGTCCGATATTGGGTTTTTTGCCGATATCCCATATGCCAATATTCTCCATCTCTCAATTCCCGGTTCCAATTTGTTTTTTTTCTCACTGAGTGCTATTGGCCAGGGGACAATTCCAATGTCACTTGCCAGGGGACCAAAACATGGGTATGGAGTATGGGGATTCATTTTTTCTGTCCTGAGACCCAGAATTCCTGTCTGTTCACATGATATATGAAATAAGAAACCATAAAATCACCTTATTATTTAGACAGAAACATATTGGACTTGAGAACGTACAGTATGACTGCATGGTAACACTTCCACAAAATGACTCGCCTTCTTTAAAGAGACGTTGCATGTCGTGGTGGAGCTTCCAGGTACTTGAACAAGCACTCTCCACCTCGGTATCTTCAACTGCTGTGATCGGCATCAAAAGGCATTTGCTGAGCTCGTGAGTTTTCATGGAAATCAACAGATACTGATCGCTGGTCGATCGATCGTTAGCTCTATCGGTTATTTTCATTATAGGGAAAAAAAAGATACTGGTATTGACTGATACCTCATTTTTATGCCAATATCGGGCTGATAATATTGTTGCGCCGATATTATTGGACATCCCCAGTAAAACAAAATACACAAAATTAGTGAAAATTAAGTTTTTAAAAATTGTCATTTCAAGGAAAATGATAGCCACTGTAAAAAAACCTACCAAGCAGGGCAACAACTTTAAACAAATAGCCAGTACTGCAATGGAAAGGACCATGGTCCTTTAAAATGGCCAAATCAAAGCTTAGACCAGAATCCTATTGGGCAGACCTTAATTACTGTTCAAAGGCATCCAATCTGACCAATATCACGTTATGTGGAAAAATTAAAGGTGATGACTACACTACTTATTATGGATCAATGCACTACTTAGATTTCAGGAAGGTAGTAGAAGCGATAATTAAAATTAATTATTCAAGTAATTAAACAGCTTCACATTAATTTTTAGTAGTCTGTAAATAAGAACGATTGTAAAGTACAAAATGGATACTGTTTCATAGATGGATATGGTGGCGAGGCTAAAAGATAGTAGATGGTGAGGGTAAAGGACGTTTTCGACCCTTCAATTACAGGTACAGTACTTAAGTACAGAACTTAAGTACTCAACCACAATTACCTTGAACTCTCAAATAGAGCACTACTTAGAATTTGGTTGGGGAAGAAAGAGCTCCTATCCAAATGTGTATCTAATGGGTGCATTTTTCCCCTCTAGACGTTATTTTTTTTCTCTCCGGTTTTCTCATCTCTTTTTTAATCCAATATGTTCTCAGAGGGCCAGTGTTTGGCATATCTGGAAATCAGTAACAGACAGTTCATAATTTGTCAAAGAGGTCAAGTCAAATTGGTTTCTGAGCACTATGAATGGATGCATAAAGTTGGATGCATTTTCTAATTTCATATTTATTGTGTTCCTACACAAATTCAAAACGCCCCCCCCCTAAATACTCTTTACAAAAGCTGTTAACAACTGGGCAATGTTAAATCGGATGCAGACCCCTATGATACAATTTAGTTTATTTTTTATGAAAGAGGATCCTGAATTGTTTGCAGGAGCAGCTGTTTTTTCTGGGTTCATTGCTTTCCAGTGATGTAGCCCAAAAACACATCATCCATGAAAATGGGGGCTGGCGCCGGCAGTGCCATAGGGTGCCGGCTGGGTGCTCAGCTTTGGAGTTGACAGTCATCACTGTGATGTTTTGGAGGCCTCCCAGTCCTTTATCATGCACGAGGGACAAACCCCTGCAGACTGATGGAAAAGGAAGGCTATCATCAGAGGACGCATTTAATTTCCATAAAGATGACTTTGTTTCCTAATTAATCTCCTGGCTCCATCTCCCCGTTTTGCTCTTGTCACTCTCTCAGGATGAAACATGGCCGGCAATTTGTTAAATCAATTATTCCGGGTAGTAAGCTGGGGTTTCTGTCAGCCCAACCCCGGGAGCACACACACACACACACACAAATCCCATACATTAAATGTTCACAGAAATAATTGTTCATTGAGATGCTTGCTGTGCCTGCAAGTGGTAAGTGTGAACAAGGATGTTGGAATTTGGAGATTTGGGAAGGAGCGGTGAGGGCGAGAGAGAATAGCGGTTTGTCCTTGTTGACACGGCAGCAAGCTTTTGTAAACGCTTGGCTGACGAGGACTCTCCTTGGCCTCGTGCCCTAAACTCCTGCAGAAAAACAGAACTGTCGAGCCCCGTAGATGCACAAGGGAAAGGAGGCAGGGCTGTTAAAGACAAACGTGAGCCGGCAAAGACAGCCGGCAAAAGGTGGAAGCCCCAGGCGACAAGGAACGAGAGCTGATGATACAACTGTAGGAAAACTGCCTCATTCTCTTGTCACATCTGCATAACGTCTGTCATACTGACTTACATTTTGTCTTTCGGGGTATTCAAATGCGCAGTTAGCATCAAACATGACACTAGATAGCAAGGAAAGGCACTGGTGGAGATCATAAGGTTCAAGGTTCAAGCAGAGAGCAGATACCTGACAAACACTGCAAGCACCGCAATTCAATAAATGTACCTGAGAAAAATCCACACATGCTCAATGCCGGTAGATAATATTGTTTGTTCTCTGCATTTCATGTTGGTTTTTTGTGTCATTTTACAATAATATGTATTCATATTTTAATATTCGTCGTGATCGTCAGAGCCACGTGGACTTTGTTTCACAGCTACCCAAAAATGCAGGCAAAAATTCATACTAGAGCCGGGATGTCCAAACTTTTTCCACCAAGTGCCAGATATTGACAAATGAAAGTTTGCAGGGGTCACTAAAAATGTGTGAAAATATTTCAAGAAAAAAATGCATCTCCGGTTTGTGATGTACTGTAAATGAAAAGCATATTATTAGCATGAACTTTGGTATTTGCTGTTTTCTTTTCTTTTTGGACTTTTTCAAATATATTATATTGATATATATTTCAACATTCTTCTTAAATAATTTTTGTAAATTTGCTTTTTGAAATATTTTATTCTTTGTTCCCATAATATTCTAACTTTTTCCCTGATCTAATTTCTAGAAATGACAGCTTTTTTTTGTTTTGTCAGTTCCCCATATTACAACTTCAAAAAAAACATTTTTTCTTCAATATTTCAACCCTTTGCTGCTAAAATGACATCATTATTATGACTCTATTTTACTATGGTACTTTCTTTTTGTAAATTGTTTTCCACATATTTACTTATTGAATTTTTTTGACCTTATTCTGGTAACATTATAACTTTTGTTTCTCATTATATCATGGCATTACAAATAATGTTGGGTTTTTTTCCATAGTCCTGCAATAGTTTGTGAGCTTGCAACTTTTTTCTCTTAATGGCCTTATTCTGGAAAACCTACTGCTGATTTTTCAATTTTTTTACAGTTTTTTGTTTGTTTTTATTAGTTTTCTTGCTAAATTCTATTTAGCCAACAAAAACACAGCCACGTGCCACAAATGGCCTCTGGGCCACACTTTGGACAACCCTGTACTAGAGGGTGGTTCAGGTGCTGTAGAGGGTATCGCTCAACTTTTAGGATGTGGGTTTGATCCTGAGTCAACAATAGATCAAAATAAATCACTATACAAGTGAAAACCCATTTATTGTGACCATTAAACTACAATAGCAGAACATTGACAGATTTATTTGATCCACTGTATAATGATTTCAGTGCAAATAAACCCATTCACCCATTTTCTATGCCGCTTATCCTCATTAGGGTAGCCGGTATGCTGGGTTGGGCGGGAGGCGGGGTACACCCTGGACTGGTCGCCAGTCAATCGCAGGGCAGACAAACAAACATTCACACTCACATTTATACCTATGGACAATTTAGAGTCGCCAATGAAGCTCACATGCATGTTTTTGGAATGTGGGAGGAAACGGGCCAACATGCTGCCCACTCAGTCACCGTGCGGCCTGCAAATAAACCACATACCGGAAAAAAACCCCAACATTTGGTATAAACGTGGAATATAGAATTGGTTGAATTTTGAACAGACAAATATTTTATTAATATGAACTGCCTCGGGCTACATTCGCATGCAAGGATATGAGGAAATGATAATAGTGCAAGCAAACTAACAAAGAGTAACTATAAAGACCACAGACCAAATGAAGGGCTTGAGAAACACAAGGTTTTTCCTTGAGCTGCAAAAGGTTTGATGAAATAGATAATCCTGCAAACTAACAAGGAAGCACAATGGCAAGGAAAAATAGAAAGGCTAAGGCAAGATGTTTTTACAGAATAGCGACGATTCATTTGCAGATAAGGCGGGCAATGGTGAATTGGTTGCAAATGAATAAAAAGCCGCCTCCCAAATGGAAAGACAAACAGAGGTGCCTGGCGGTGGCGTTGGTTGTATTAGGGAGAAGAGGAATAGCGTGGCAGGATGTGTTTAAATCACAACGCTTGATCTTGTAGTGGGACACATTTCATTAAGCGCAGCAGCTGAGGCCGCGGCTTCACACGTCCACACATCTATCATAGGCTCCATCAGGCTCGTCCTCCTGCCATGCGGCGACTGCGTTCGCGCGACAGCCGCCGGTCCTCTTGATCAGACAGCTCACTAACTGCCCGTACTTATTTCCACTTTCTGTGCCTTTTGTGCAAAGATCCCCGATGTTTATCCCTTCTCTTTTTTTGTTCTTTTGTTCAAAGTCCCTCTGATCCACCATTATTTCTCCTTTCGTTGATGGTTGTTTTTCTTCCAGCGGGAGGGCAGATGTTGGCCAGCTTTGACCTGTTTCTGACCCTTTGTGTTTTCCTCTGTTCCGTTCCATTCTCGCGTTTGTCATTTGCTTCTCTCGGTGCAAAAAAAAAAAAGTGTTTTTAAATAAGGGTAGCAGAGATCTGCAGAGATGCTGCAAGCAGGGGGACTGAAGAGGCTCATGCTCAAGAGCAACTCAGACAGGAAATATCGCAATGGAAACTTGTTGTTTTGAAGTTGCCAGACTTTCCTAAAGTTAGTTTTGAGTATGCAGATAGTATGCAAATGGTAACCCATGTGATGAATGTTTTTGTCTCCGTTGACATCATCATAATCCTTGTTTTCACTTTGGCAAGAAGTGCAGAAGCTTCAAAAGGTGAAATCGACCCAATTTTAGTTCCACTCATTAAGTCCAAAGATTTGTTTTTTGTTAAGGATAAGTGGTAATACTACTTTGTATTTTTAGAGAAAATCCGTCTTATTGTCACTGACTATTATCCATCCAGCCATTTCTTTATCCTGTTTTGGGTCACATTGTTTCTTTATGACAGTTTAGCAGACACTCTTCTTTTCAACACTTATGTGTGACTTGAGAATCCTACAAAGTTGTATTAACCTCTTTTTGTCATCTCATGGAGCTTAATATTTAGCACTGAATATAATTGCTGCTACAATAATGTGCATGCATTGTGCAAATACTTTATTATAGCTATTCGGTTCTGTGAATGAATGGAGTACATTTATGTACTGCTCAGTACAGATGCATGTGGCTAGCGAAGGTGCTTGAAATAGCTTGGAGGTTCACTTTGTCTAGTGGTTATGTCGACCACACAGTCAGGTGATCGAGGGTTTGAATATCTCATCGGCATCTCTGTGTGGCTTTTGCATGTTCTCCTTGTGCATGCGTGCATGCTTTGTTTCTATGGAAACTAAATTGTCCATTAGTGTGAATGTTTGTCTATGTAACCTGTTTGGTTCAGCGAGTTCTACCCGGGCCTGACAAGGGTCTGCAGAGTCGAGAGTGCTAGCCGTCAAGCTAAAAGCCCAGACTGTCAACCCAATGTCCAATGTGGCTTTTAGGTTTACCTAGGTTTACCAACATATGTACATTGTTGTGAAAACGTGTTTGCCCCTTCCTGTTTTTTTTCTTTGTTTGCCTGTTTGCCACACTAGAATGCTAAAAAATTAACAACTGAACACAAAATACAGACAAAGTTAAGTGTTCTCCAAGGATATAAGGTTATAAAGCTTTAGGACTCTAGTGAACCACAGTGAGAGACCATTTCCACCAATGGCGAAAGCATGGAACAGTGGTGAACCTTTCCAGGAGTGGCCGGGCCCACCAAAATTACCCCAAGATAGCAGCGACAACGAATCCAAGAGGTCCCAAAAGACCTCACAGAAACATCCAATGAACTGCAGGTCTTACCTGCCTCAGTTAAGGTCAGTGTTCATGACTCCACCATAATAAAACAGCACTGTATGCACTAACTGGCATCTGTCACAGATGTTACAGATGTGCCCTGTGTTTGACGAGCGACCAATTCAGGGTGTTCCCCTACCTCTCTCCTGAAATTAGCCGGGATAGGCTCCAGCTCACCCGTGACCCTTATGAAGCCAAGCTGACCAGAAAGTTGTAGTCACGGCAATCAAACCTTTGCATTCTTAGCCTCTGACTTTGGCTATGAGTGCTCAACCTTGTTGGTTTGGTCTGAATCTGCACCAGGAACCTCTGATAGAGTTTAGGTCAAACCCAACCCACGGTCACCTTTGGGAGATACAAATAGAATAAATGTGAATGATATTTGGCATAGTTAGAGGAGCAACAATAATCCTTGTGGACCTATTCTGGTAAAAAAGAATGCAAGAAGAAGAAGAAGTAAGGAGAAAAATGTTTATTTCAAGACTCCGGAGTGGCTCAAATGTAGGTTTACCGCTATCAAACTGCATTTACCACAGCGGCCTGAAATAAAATTACACTTCACAACTAGAAAAGGGGGCAAGGGAGCCCTGGATCACCACATTCCATACCTCCACGCCACTCCTCCTGCCTGATCTGTGTGAGGCTCTCCAGTGTGCTCAGCAGCATGTAAACACTGGCATCTAATTGGTATGGGTCACACAGTCTGAGGGACAAAAGTGGGCCAATTAGAGGTCTCTGGTCAGGGAGCTATGGGGTGATGAGGGGGAGGTCAGAGTGTAGCTGTTCTGAGCTTGTTCTTCTGGCATTGTGCCCAACCACACGAGTCGTTTTGAGCGTGGGACCTTGTGGCCATTACCCAACAATCCAAAGGTCTGTTCCCTAGGATCAAGTCCATAATCTGATTACGTGTAGTGTCCTCAAAGGGGCCCTTTATTCCCCATTCCAGGTGTTTACAATATCCGATAACAGAGGGGCACTATAGAAAGTTTGTTACTACAGTGTATACTCCATCAAATATTCCATAAATGTCAAGTGTAAATCTGTATATTCTCCTCTTGGTTGAAACGCTTGCATTCCACGCAGCATCCCTCTCGACCACGCTTACTCTGGTTGTGGGTTCGGGGTCGCCTCACCTCACCCAACACCACCACTCGAGACACGCCTTCCCCCAACCAATTACGGGCTAATTGTTCTAATAGGCTGGCAGTAGAGAATAATTGGACATTGGATGTAATTGGTTGAATACTGAAGAATACAGGGTCAAGCTGTACTTTGTTCACAAAACAGTTGTCTGTGAGCAGTGACTGCACAGTAGGTCTCTAGATCCCCAGAAAAGGTCTTCCATTGCTGCCTTTGGATACACAATTCTTACATCTGAACAAACGCTTTCTGCGCAAACTCTAATTACTCTTCAAATACAATTAAAAGAGAAACGTCCCACTCTTCTGTTTCAATGTGTGGGTTTCAACAACATGGTCAAATAAAAACATACATGGTGGCCACCATCGCACCCCCTCCCACCATTGGCTGAGCTGTGTGTAGACGTTTCTGGTCTCAACTTTTTGGCACCCTTATGTGAGTAATGGCCTGACCTTGACTACCCCAATAAAAAAAAAATTCTGGCTGCGTCTCTGTTAAATATCTTCACTAATCAGTTTAATCAAGATGTTTCAGGCCTTGAAAAAAACGGAATACTAATGTTTTGAAAATGTCAACCTCGGAAAGACTGACGGGAAAGACTTCAAATGCTAAAGTTGGCTGTTCATGTGACAAAATAACGGACTTTAAACCATCCCGTTTTGACCCGGCCCATCTTTTCCCGGCACCCTCACGTTTTAATAGTTTCCCGCAAAAAATCAGGTAATGTCTTCAAAATAAAAGAAATGAACAACAGTGGTAGCGCCAGCAGCCAGGTCCTTGCAACAGCAATCAGGCAGAAAACCAAGATTTCCTTCAGTTTTCCTTATTTCCAGGAAAGAAAATCCCTTTTTAAATGGAAATGTTGACAGGGATGCTTCAAATAGGAAAAAAAATGTTTTTGTGTTTTAGCATTTGCTCAAACTTCTTCTACAACATGACCTCTTTCACACAGCGATGATGGCGAATGTTGCCAGGTAATAAGGCCTCATTCAAACAGTGATACAATGAAGCACAACTAGGGTTCCAGTGTCCTCAACAACCACATCAGTTATTTTTGTTTGTACATTTTTGAATTCGAATGATGAGTCTCCACATTCAATAATGTACAAGAAACTTATATTAAAACAAAATAAAAGAAAGTGTGAAGAAATAGACATTTCTTTCCCTTGAAGAGCAGATGTTGGTGGAGGTGCAGGAGTGGTGGAGGAGGTCGGAGTGAGATTTGGTACTCGCAGTAATGTACAGTACACTGCATAATTCTATCCACCCATCCATTTTCTGTGCTGCGTATCGTCATTAGGGCCGTAAACAAAAACAAAACACTGTACGGAGCCATTGTTGTTTCTGTGTGTGCAGTTTTAGCGCATGCACGTCTGGAAAGGGGCGGAGCTATGACGCAAGCATTTTCATAGAAGCTGAGGGGAGGCTATGGAAACTATGGAAATTTTTTCACTCTGGGACCCGGTTTAAAAACTGTTCGTTTACAGACCCCAAAAGCGCCGGCTCCGTATGGATTGTGCGCGGGTTTGATAAAGTAATTGTGCGTTTCGGCATTGGATCTTCCTCGTCGGGATGGGGCTGTTTGTACGCTCGTCATCAAACCTCGTATACCAAAGTAAAATTTGTCCGCGTAGCGGCTCGTATGTCGGACACCTCGTAAGTTAATGAGCTCGTAAGTCAAGGTACCACAGTGCTACATCCAAAGAAACACACAAAATAAGTTAGGAATGTTCTGCTCCCTGACCTGAGGTCTCTTGAGGTATGCTAAGGTCTTGTACGATACTGACACGGCAGCGCACGGTGCCGCACGGTAGTGTGGAGGGTAAGCATCTTGGCTGCACACTCAGAAGATCAGGGGTTAAAATCTCCCTTCGGAGTGTGCATGTTCTCCCCGTGCTCTGCAGTACTGTGGAGTACTTTCTCCCACATTCCAAATATACAGTATGCATCCTTGGTTCATTATTCGATATTGTTAATTTTTCAGAGGTGTGGATGTTTGTATCTATTTTTTGCCCTGTTATTGGCTGCATCCAGGGTGTACTCTTGTCCAAAGGCAGCCGGGATAGGCTCCAGCTCACCCATGACGTACATGAAAACAAGCAGCTCAGACAATTAAATGGATGAAAAAAATCAAATGAAAAAAGGTCACAATTGCTGAAGGTTCTGGACTCTGAAATATTACTATATTATACCCATTTATCTGTCTTTAGTAATGTTTAAAACGATAATTACACTTTTCCTCTCGGTTGTAATTATATTGTCATGTTGACACCTTGTGCTCATAATTTTTGCCAGCGGGACATTTTCGTGAACTGCTTTTGCAATTAGCACATTATTGTGCTAAATACGTGCAAATAATCTGCTTTTCATTTTTAAAACATTAAGCACTTCTCAAAGCAACAGCAAAATAAGTGAAGCTTTATCCGCTAATTAGAGTCATCCTTATCCAAATTAGCGCTCAGTGACGCCGCTGCATGCGCTGTACACAAATATATGTGACATTTGGACACAGAGTCAAAGCTCAGAGGAAGAAAGCTGTTTGTTTGATGAACACAATAAATTAGAGCAAAATATGCAGAGTGCGTTTGCTTGAATGCCTTCCCGAGCACTACACTTGACAATTAATTGAGTGCGGTGTGTTCATTAAAAGTCATCAGATGGGTTTAGAAAATATGTCATTTACAATGCCTGAGTGTGTTTTCATTGATTTAACTGAATACATGTTTATGAGAGACAAGTGCAGATGCTATCTGCACCCATCCCACCTTTCCTGCATCGCTGAATTTGTTAATTTCGCAAGCTCGGGCTGCCTCTGCGGTTTTTCTGCCCCGCTGCTCGTCTCTCTCCTACCTACGGGTCAAAGGGGTGGAAGTTGAATTTAGCCTCTTACTGAGTCACTCTTTTTCACCGTGTAATCCCTGACCGTCTGTGGCCTGATTCCTTGTAAGCGGCAGATGTGAAGCTCTTCCCCGGCAGTCTCGACACGCTCCCTGGCTCCATCTGTCTTCAAACACGTCTGCCGGCACTATCTTTCTGTAGGAGTGGCCTCTGGTTTTGGCAATCTTGAGCCAATCAAAGGCTAAGTCTCAGGATCGCCACCTCCGAGCGCAGGATCGGAAAAGGCTCCCTGCAGAAGGGAATTTCAGTGACCAGTGCTGCGGTCCTGTACAGAAAGTACCCAGATTACGTCTATCAAAAAAAGCAGAACAGCCGCGCAACGGCAGTCGATATGAAATTGAAGCGTACGGTTGATTTATTAATCAATTTCTCATAGGAAATATCGATATTGTATTTGTTTATATACAGTATAGCATATATTATACTGATATTGGCAGCAGCTCTTCCCTCGATCTAATGTGGGCTAATGAACACATTCCTCTTCACTGTATGCTTTCATAAATAAACATAAGACCAATACTGCAATATGCAATTCAAGTGCTGCATGTGACTTAGAGCAACTGTTCCTGTGATATTAAATTAGGTGAGATATTGAATTTGAAGTATTGAAGGAAGACGATAACGCCCGTCTTTGCATAATCGGCCATTACTGTCATGTTATGCATGACAGGTTGGAATTGAGTTTGCTTTTGGTTGGCCGGACCGGTAAAATTGTGGAATACGACAACAACAACTCGAGATTGTCCTTTTTGTTTTAGTACGGTCCAAAATAGTACAAGCGCAACATCACTATTTATCATACAACACTTCAAGTGGCTTTACCCGGCTGTCCAAATCCACTGAAAGATCAGAAGTGCTGTCTGCAACGGTGTTTCTTGTCAGGCTGATGTTTGCAAAACGCTGGCGCCTTTCAGGGCAGGAAATCTCTGCTGCTTTCATCATGCATCTTTTTCACAAATTTGCCCTCGCTAAATGATTTTGAAGTCGCTGCCATGTCAGTAGCAATGAGGTAGATACCTTACCCAATACTGGGGCAATGAGGATGCCAAGAAACCTAATGTTAAAAGTAGAAGCCATAATAAATAGCCTGGGCAAAGGACAAAGCCGGTGATCGAGACCTAAACAGTTTGCTTGTTTAGCCCAATTGCTGTTGCGCTATCCAGTGTACTGAATTAGAACAGCAGTTTATTTTGTTGAAAAATTGCAGCTCATTGTTACACTTTACAAACTCATCACGCGGGCCGGATTAAACCCGTTTAACAGCCCTGGTTTAGGTGGAGGCGACTTACACAGAAACACTATACAGTCCCGGCAAATTGCATACTTTTCAAGGCAAAACTTGAAAAGAATTCCAGACCGCGGACATACTGAGCGTGAAGCTCTGCAGAGCACGGTGCAGTTTGAGAAGGTCTCACTCATGCACTCATATCATTATCGGCGGAAAAAAACCGATACTGATACCCGCGGTGAGACGTTACTCGGGATGTCGAAAGTGGTATAATAGTTTCTGTAACATATTGGCAACGTGCTGACACACAATTTGACAGTCGCTGTGATCCACCTCAGTGCACTCATTCCGTGCACTCAGACAGTACACTGGCTTGCGCACTAAGCTGAGAAAAGACTTTTGTGGCGGAAATGTCCTATTTGATCCATCCATCCATCCATTTTCTATGCCGCTTATCCTCATTAGGGTCACGGGGATGCTGGAGCCTATCCCAGCAGACTTTGGGCGAGAGGCGGGGTACACCCTGGACTGGTCGCCAGTCAATCGCAGGGTACATATAGACAAACAACCAGTCACACTCACATTCATACCAATGGACAATTTAGAGTCGCCAATTAACCTAACATGCATGTTTTTGGAATGTGGGAGGAAAGCGGAGTACCCGGAGAAAACCCACACACGCACGGGGAGAACATGCAAACTCCACACAGAGATGCCCAACGGAGATTTGAACCCAGGTCTTCCAGATCACATGTGGCCAATGTGCTAACCACTCAACCACCGTGCGGCCCCTATTTGATCAGGAAATGTGAAAATTAAGCAATTGTTAATGTTAAATGATTGGAATCTTACAGAAAATACATTTATAAGAATTGACACATATTAGTATTTATTTCAGTTTCTGCATGCCTGCCTGCCCTGAATACATCTGACTGCCGATATGATTTTATAGCAGTAAGACATCCCTAATGGAAATATACATTTGCAAGGTTACGGGTTCAAACCCGCACCTCATTGCAACATTAGATGAGGCAGCAACAGTCCCATCCTTATGTACCGCCATGGCCCACAATAGGTGGGCTTTACTCTGACACAAACAAGGCACTCGCTCGGCCAGTTCAGTAACCTAGACTCCCGTCGCTTTTTTAAAAAAATCTGTCAGCCTTGTTCGCTGTATTTTTCCCAGAAGCACCACTTTCAGTACTACGAGCAAAGTTTTCCAACGGGCTTTATATCACCGGCCTCGTTAAAAGCCATCAGACAGGGGAAAAAAACAAAAACACAACACAACACAAGCCGTTTGCAGTCTTGTCACGTTGCTAAACCGGTTTTTCAAGTAACTTAGATTTGAGCGAAGCTGAGGAAAACCTAAAAAACAGAGACATGGAGTGAGAGTCTGTCTCAGCAGGGGCAGTCGTACTTGGCAAAAATGCTTTATTCATAACTTAAATGAGTATCTGGCTCATCCCTAGTCTTTGTGCTTCCATCTGCTCAGCAGGTTGTTGGAACTCCCGCCTTCCCGTTCATTTCAAGTGTGGTTTCGCATGTTTGCATGTTTAAACCATGCAAATTCATGTTGATTCATTGATGTAGGAAAGAAAACACATCCCTGGTGCTTTCCTTTAATCCACACAATTCATAGGAGGACTCATTCGTGCTTTTCCCTCCATTTTATCCTCTCTGTCACTTCCTATATCTGTCCCAGGTACCAATAAATCATTATCTATCTGCCTCAGTATCACCCGGCCTGCGCAGGGCCAGTACTAGAACACCACTGTGCCCTTTCAGATGGGATAACCAAATCCCCACAGGAGATGCTTGGGTAAATGACCGTGGGAAATGGATGTACTTTAGAACACGGTGATACAAGGTCCACACGGAGAAGGATTCTCGCTGGCGAAATCCCTCTGCCCCCAGCCTGGTGTTTACCCCTGGCACCATATCGCTCCAGATCTGAAATCCCAGCAATCCTCAAAACCCCATTATAGACTCTAATCCCCAGCCATGCACTCGCTCTACCCTCGCTGCTCACAGAGACATTATGGCTAGACTGCGTAATTTAATTTCCACTGAGCCCCATGCAAATAACCTTTTGTATTGAATATTTTTTTTTCCTGCCATTTTTTCCATCAGGGCCTAGGGTTACATGCTGCATGCTCTCAAAGACAGACGGGCTCAGTTTGCTTCACAGAAACAATAAGCCTCCACGTGCCGGACCAGATGCTCCGTGCATGTGGATGGGGGCAAAGTACTGACAGAGGCACATTATGATGAAAGCGTGATTATCTTGAAGGTAAAAGTTATTGTGTTGTTGACAGGGTGGATAGGAATAGCAGGGGGGGAGGAAGCACTGATGCTAGAAAGCGCGCTTCATGTCAGCCTGACTCCTTTTTGCAGACATCTAAATGGATATTTCTTTGGAACAAGAGAATGGGAACACAGAGATGGAGTTCACAAGAAGCCTTGACTTGCCGAGGCTGAAAATAAGCCTGCAAATGAAAGGCCGTGTAAAGTATTTGGTCAGCATGCAGAAGCGTTGTCAAAAGCAATGGGGAGTTTGAATTAGGGAAAGCAAAATGTAAGTAATGAAAGTGAAACAGAAATAGAAGAAATATATATCTATATATATATATATTCATAATGTATAGTCTTATCGCTCTCAAGAAATGGCTTGAGGATAAGAGGGAGGCTGCGAAGTCAGATATGGTTTTTACAGTTAGGATATTTTCTATACTAAGCTCGAGGTCCTGTTCCGACATGAGAGGAAATCAAGATAAGTAGCCAACAAAGAAATTACTCATAAGGAGAGATTCTCGTTACATGCCACAGCATTTTTACGGTCGCAGGGGCTCAAGATACCAACGTGGACGCGGGGAAATAAATGTGTCTCCTGACATAGATATCTTCAGCCGTCTGTGCGAGAGCCAGGATTTAAGGCTCTCCGAGTCGAGCTGACCCCCGGGGAGGCTGCATGTGCATGAGCAAAGAACAAAAGTAGGAGGACTAACTTTTCAGAGACAAACACCGTCTGGATCGCAGGCTTTTTATGGCCTTTTCACGCCATTTCAATGTGTCGCAGATGACCCGCACAGGAGGGGAGGGTGGACGATACGTAAATTCACCAGGCTGCGGTATGTTTAGAAGGCTTATTATTGATCAGCGGTTGTATTTCTAATTTTATGGGACAACATTTGCATGTTATCGTCTATTTGCTTTTCCTTAGAGCACTGCCCTCTGAATTAGCTAAGTAATTCAAAGGAAGGGTCTTTCGGAAGGAAGTCAAGCCGTCACTCAACATTTGTAATTGAAAGTGAAGAAAAATGTCTGGGAAATGAGGTAAAATAATTCAAATTCTAGACCTTCCACCTACATTTTCGACTGCCTGTTATTAAACCACGCGTTATTTTATTGTTGCGCTTTTATTTGGACTTTTTCCAGCAATGTGTTTTGCCGATGCTGCTCAAGTGTTGCGGATGCTGGTTGGGGATATAATTAGAAAAAATATAGTTGTCCCTCACCGTGTGGCGATTTCTACAAAATTACATTTAAATTACATTTTTTCAAGCATAACGATGCCTACATGAGCTGAAATACAAATATAAGTCATTAAGAAGATGCATTCAAATGTATAGTTTTCTACAATGGTCACNCGCTTTTATTTGGACTTTTTCCAGCAATGTGTTTTGCCGATGCTGCTCAAGTGTTGCGGATGCTGGTTGGGGATATAATTAGAAAAAATATAGTTGTCCCTCACCGTGTGGCGATTTCTACAAAATTACATTTAAATTACATTTTTTCAAGCATAACGATGCCTACATGAGCTGAAATACAAATATAAGTCATTAAGAAGATGCATTCAAATGTATAGTTTTCTACAATGGTCACTGGGTGTCAGGACCGGTTACTTTAATGTTCAGGCATTCACTGCAGGTTTGACAGGCACAATAATAACATAATCATAACAATATAAACTGTCGCGGCTGTAACCCATACCAACTCTGAACCCCTGACACGTTCGGAATAAATGTATTGCAACACACAAGAGCATGAGTTTAATTTATGTTTCCAAGGGTTTTTTTCTCTATTATATACTACAGTATATAAGGTAATATGGGAGTGCTGGTTCATGCCTAGAGGACTCTGCTAATGTTAGGACCCATATTTAGCAGGTTGTAAAAGGATTTTCTATGCTCCTAACTAAAAATAATATTTCCTTTTTTATGCCGCTTATCCTCACTCGGGTGTTGGGGTATGCTGAAACCTCCATATACTGTATAATTATAGTTATTATAAATAGGCAATCCTACTTTACAGGAAGTCAATTATCACAAAGTCTGGAACCAATTAACTGAGATGAATTAGGAATTACTGTACCTGGAGCGTTTGCTACCTGACTTCTGTAACTTGTTAACACCAAACTGCTAAAAGCTTGACGACAAATGTTGATCACATGGTATATTATGACTTTTGCTGCAGCATGCCTTAATAGTGTCCAGCTAGCCTATGTACAACGTAAATTACACCAAAATTTAAAATGTTACCTGAAATCGGTTCCAGAATTCCACGAATGAAGCTGGGGTGCAGAACACTGGACCATGAGTTATCAACATTGGTATTATCGCCAAGTAAACCCCATCTCAGAGCCCCATCAGTCATAATCATGATAACTATGTATCAAACATTTCAATATCACTGCTGTCAACATGTCAAGAAGTTTCATCAGTTTGGCAAATTCAACATCTGGTTTTCATCAAAATGTGCATTTCAACCATCCTGATGATTCGGATGGGAATTTTTTTCAATGCTTCTCTCTGAAAATGTGCCACACGAATTGAATTTGAATTATTATTTAAGCAAACACTTTGCGTAGCTTTCCTGGTCGCTAAATACTCACAAATGTTTGTCTTTTTGCCTTCAGCTGTGATGCTTAACTATGGGCTTTTTTGGTTCTCGCCGTCTGCTATAACCGAAAGAAAGCTCTCCGAGCGGTGAGAGCAAACTAGCAGTGGTGGACCTCGTAGTGAGATTTAGTTTCGGAATTTCTCGGTACGGCTGAGAAGAACTGAAAAGCTCTGCTGTGATTTTTGAAAGGATTTAGTATGGAGTACACGGCAAACAGTAAAGGCAAGATAAATTCCACAATAAACATTCAGGACGTGTGTGTGTAACTCTCACCTAAGCAATGCAAAGCTCCCCATCTTTCCTGAAGGACTTTGCACTTATATGGGCTCCATGTTTCTGCACGGGCAAGGAGACAAGATCCGCTTGTAATCTAATGCAATCCTGATCGAAATCTCACACTTGTATTTGTTTTTTACTGCTCCTACAAATATCCATGACTGCATACTCGGCCTTTTCGGGTGCAATGGTCAATGTAATGCAGAAGACTTTACGAAAAAAAACAAGTTCAACCAAGTATGCTAGAACAAAATATTTTCTCATACTGTGTAGTATACCTAATTATTACTCCTAGTTATTGGAGTAACTGTCAACGTTAGGACCTTTCCCCGGACTTTCCTCCATGTACATTCCCTAAATGTCAAATTCAAGGGCACATAAACAGTTCCTTGGGGCGACAACCGCAGTAACCCCACTAACAGTTCCGTGCCGTATTCATTATGCCAAGAGTACTTTTCTTGTTCATGAGGGCTGATGTAAATGTGCACGTGGGACCGTTACAACTGGAGCATTCAATTGCATCACTTGATGATATCGCCTGTGAGTAACTTTACTCGTGCTATAAAGAACTTTGATTACCGTAATGGGCAGGCACAGACCTCAGCCATGGCTGTCAAAAACATCAAATGAAAATGGGGGGTTGTATTTGTACTAACAGAAGTTTCCTTTAATGGCACAATTTCTTTGGACACGCCATTAAGGTCCTGTTTGACCGCTGGCCAACGCCGAAGATTGAGGAAACGCAGCAGTGGGGTGAGAGAAAAGGGTATTTTGAATGGTAAGCTTAGCTGATGGCTCTTGCAACAAGACTGTCACTCTGAGTTGAGTTGTCCCGGAGTACGTATGTCGACTGCCAGAGAGAAGTGAGAAGGTGAAGCACTACCGGTTGCTCCAATCCGAGCTTAAATCTGGGTTATGAGCCGTTTCTTGGTTGATTTTTTTAATTTTTTTGCTTTGAACTGCCAGCTAAAATTTGGGTTACGAGCTGCCATTTACCACAGGCACAGCCAAGGACAGCTATTTGGGGGCTGGTGTCAGTGTGACCGTGGCTGAAGATGGGAAAGATTCTCAACACATCAGCAAAACATACACACATTATAGCGCTAAAAGTTAAATGATTGATTATGTTTTGTGCAAAACTATGATAGGAATGACATCAGATTAAGAGAACACCAAAGCGATGCACACCAACCACAGCAAACGTTTCTGATCTGTTTTGTTAGCACCTTTACTCATTTCCTTTATTTTTACTTGGAATTTATTGCTGATGTGACGAAATGGACTGGTTTGTGTAAAATTCTCATTTGAGATTGCCAAATGAAATGGGCCTTACTGGATACCAGATTATGAAGGATTGCTAGAGGAGATGACTCGGGGTTTAGGATTCAACGTTCCAAAGGTTAAGATGCAACGGTTTGTTAATATTCTACCATAATTGAGACAGTGTACGAGAAACGAGGCAAAATTTTGGTGAACATTTGCTTCACAAGTGGAATCCCACAAAAACTGGGGAGTTCCAAAACCAAGGTTTGACTGTATATTACAGCTCTCAAGTATTTACAAAAACTTCTCTCTACATCTGTCTTGTTTTGTAGTTCAGTTAAATAGTAACATATGCAATATTTCCCAACATTCTATCATCTATCATGCAAAGAGTGAAAGGCCAGAGGGTGTGTGTGTGTGTGTGTGTGTGGCATATACAGTAAAGGGTTTACTGGCCCATTTACCACCACTCAAACAAAACAAAATCTGTTTTGTGTCTCCCTTGTAATCTTGATCTTGTAGAACTGTATCTGTCCCACTGTTTACTGTTTTTACTACGTGAAAATAGCATTAAAAGAGCAAAGGCAGCGGTGGCCTAAGGCTTTTTACGCTGTATTGTAGAGGTTCTGGGTTTGAATCTGAGCCTGGACCTCTCGTCACTGTGGAAGTGCACAATTAGAGGTGGAAGTTAATATGATAGGTTAAAAAAAAAACCACAATCCATACAAGCAGAAACACACACACTCTGGCGATTGACAATGAAGGTGTCGGGTGGTTGTGGGTTGAGTAAGAGCTTTGGAGTAGCAGGAAAGGACCTTGGAGGCCCACTGGCCAGATGCCCAAACTGGATTCTCTCAGACCACCCTCCTCAGGCCTCCTTGGGGGGCTTTCAGTGGAACAACAGCTGTGCCAATGCTATTTCTGATTTAACTCACTTAGCTGCAGCCCTCTTATCGCAAGCGTAGAACAAACCTCTTGGCCCCTTTCGGCGCTTCCCTCAATACTCTTCTCTTCCCTGACGTGATTGTAAAGTTACACAATTTAATTGTGGATGTGGAGAATTGCGCTTGGAATCCGATGGAAACCCCCGCTAGGAAACAAATCTGCCAGTTCCCTTGCAGCAAAGCTCCCCTGGCCGGGCTTTATCCCACCGTAAGCGAGACACACACATAATCCTGCACACACCCTGGAGGGAACTCTAATATAATTAGGTACAAAGCAATTATTCAAGCAATCAGTCTCACTTTGATGGTGTGTCAACACTACTTGTCACTCCTATTTCCCAAACTGTTCTTGAGCTACATCTGCTAATTTCATATTCATTAAATGCTTGCACTCTCTCCTCAATTTAGAGCAGAGTCTTGGCAATCAGAACCGAACAAACTGTTGACAAGAGGTCAGGAGTTGAGTTGTGAAAATTTACCCCAAGAATGAATTCAAATGAGGCGCCGTTCATTATGCACCACTCATTTTAGTGCCCACAAAAGACTTCTTCAATGCAAAAAAGACATTTTACAGGCCAACATTCCCCAAACAAGGAGAAAACAACAAATATGTCATTTATTTTTAGGCTCCTTTAAATGAATATTTTATGTTTTCCTCTTATTTGATGGAGTTGTGTAGCACAATCATTCTCAGTTGTATAATTTTGAAAATAACAACATCAAATCAAATGTAAAAGTCCAATTTTCAAGTAATATGTTTTTTTTTCCAGTTAATAACATACAGGGGCCGCACGGTGGATGAGTGGCTAGCACATTGGCCACGCAGTCAGGAGATCTGGAAGACCTGGGTTCAAATCTCCGTTGGGCATCTCTGTGTGGAGTTTGCATGTTCTCCCCGTTTTTTTTTGCGTGGGTTTTCTCCGGGTACTCCGCTTTCCTCCCACATTCCAAAAACATGCATGTTAGCTTCATTGGCCGCTCTAAATTAGAGTGTGAATGTTTGTCTATATGTGGCGACCAGTCCATGGTGTACCCCGCCTCTCGCCCAAAGCCAGCTGGGATAGGCTCCAGCATCCCCGTGACCCTAATGAGGATAAGCGGCATAGAAAATGAACAACATACAGATGATTTATTTGACTCTAAAATCCCCTCAGGTTTAAAGATGGGCACTCACACAATCACTCCTCACCACTGCCTACATGAAGATGAAAATGCAAATTACGTGACAATTCAATTGGCTGGCGACCAGTCCAGGGTGTACACCATCTCTCGCACACAGTCAGCTGGGATAGGCTCTAGCATACCCTAGCGAGGATAAGCCTGGATAGAATCTCTACTGTAACTGCAAAGTTTGTTGTTCCCTAATTTTGGATTGAAGTTACAAGGAAGGAGCAAGAACTTTCCACCGTGGTCGTCGGAGGTTTGATGGATAGAGGGTCCGTCCGGTCCAAAAACTCGATATTCTTTCATGAAGCATTAATATAAAAAGGGAAGCAACAGACACATATTTGACATTTTGAACTTGAGTTTACAAAGTGCCATACGTCTATACATTTTTTTTTTGTCTCGAACAATATCATTATTTATTGCTTGTCCACTGCAATCCATCAAGGATTCCTTGAAAAGGTGACAATTCACACGGCTCCTGTTATCCGCCGGCGACCAGAGAAAAGCAATATGTGCTGGGTAAGTACCGGGGATGGGGTATTATTTTTACTGCTTAATGGGATCGGAAAGTAATGCTCTTTATTTCATTGCCATCCTCAGAAATAAGGACAGAGGTCAGCAGTAAACCTGTGGCCATGCAATGTCTGTGTATTTCTCCAGACCTTGATAGAAGGACCATGAAAAGCACTACGAACATTAAGTATGGCAAATTCTTTACTTTGTAAAACTTCTGTTAGCGGTGAGCATTCACAGGAATGCATCTCAAGGTAATGACACGCCGGGTGTCTGTAAACACACTCTTGATGTCATCTGATCATTATCTCATCTCCGAACCACTGTGATAAACATGCGCTTCCTGTCAACAAGCTTACCCTGTGAAATATACATGCAGCGTGCACACTCCAAGAGGATGCATGTGTATCATAAACTACAAATGATGGACTCTAATGATGATGCTTCCCAAATATATTTTAAGCTATGTCAAGTTGACATGGTGTCTGGCTGGGAAGTGCCGCAGCCCGAAGATAGAACACTTTGGAAATGTTGCAAAGTGTGCTCCTCAGCAATACCACGGTGCACCTGCCTCGTGTGTAATGTAAGTCGAATATCAATCCGGTGTTGTTGTGTTGTGTTGATCAACTACTTTGCTAACTTTTTGAAATTCAAGCCATCAAACCTTTTTGACAACCTTCATCAGCCGGCGTTTCAGGGCGGCCGAGTTGAGTTTGAGATTGTTGACAATACAGCCACCTCTTAAATTTAGCACGTGTCAGGTCAGGCAGTGTGCACACAGTCAGCGCTGCTCCACTTATTTGGGTCCTGTCAAGAAACAACAGCGCCAATGTTTGTTTGGAAGTGACGAGGGCGGACAACGACACGTTCCCGCGTGTCACAGCGAGACGCTTCAGAGCAACTACTCGGTTTCCTTGAATAAACCCAGAACAAAAGTGAAATTTGCCCTTGCAGTACAATGAATGAAGGTCTTTACACATCCTTTTATGTTTTTATTGTTACAATACTTGATTACATTATTACTTTTTTTTATGGTCAGCAATCACAAGGTCTGGCCCCAATTCTGAGAAAATGTTTCACATTTTTTTCTTGGATAGTTACTTTTGCATTCATTTGTTTCAAAGTCATGGGCTGCTTATAATTACCTTTTTTATGATCAGGTATGCAGGTAGGCTATACAAAATAAAGTGAGACATATACTGTATATGTATGTATGTAAGTCTAAAACAACACTTACAATATTCATTCATTCATGCATTCATTTTCCGATATACCGTTTATCCTCATTAGGGTCGCAGGTATGCTGGAGCCTATCCCAGCTGGCTTTGGGCGGGAGGCGGGGTACACCCTGGACCGGTCGCCAGTCAACAGACCAACAAAAAAAATTGTAAAAACCGAATGCGTTGGGGTTTTGCAAACTAGTTTGGATTTTACACAAAGTCCATGACTTGTCAGCTCAATAGCGGTGTTGTCTACTTTACACAGCAGACATGTTCGGTTTGATGCAGCATGCTGATTGGGTTTTGTGAACAGCTTTGAAAATCATTCATGGGCAAATACCGATGGTGTTTTTTAAGGAAAACAGCCAATACGCGGTGTCCGATCGATTACAGCATGCCTATTTTTTACACTTTTTTCCACAAACATTTGCTGTTTTCTTCCACCAAAAAAACAGTCAGTATTAAATGGATAATACAATTTAATCAACTTAAAATGTACAGCATACATGCACAGTCATTTTGCACTTTGAATTTTACAGCTTCACTCTATCACGTTTTTTCCAAAATACATACATCAATGCATCATGGTGTTTCGTGGTACTGCTTATTTAGAAAAAACACAACATTGAAGCATTTTTAAAATGTAAGCATTTTCCAGCATAAAAATGCCCAGGTAAACTAAAATACAAATACAGTATAAGGCATTCAGAAAACGTTTTCAAAGATGCTGTAATGATATGTAGTATTCTACACTGATCACTAGGTGTCAGTAATGTTCGGTAAGACACACAAGCATCCGGCTTGATAGCTGGAATGATTTTTATTGCAGGTTTAAATTATCCTAAAAAAGGAGCAGTGATCCCTAACATGAGCTACTGTTGCGGCTGTAACCCTAGCCAAGCTAATACTCAACTCTCACTCACTTCCTGTCAATACCTTTACAGCAACCAGTCTTATTTATGTCTTAAATGGCTAATTTTCTCTTATTTTCTACTATAATATATATATGTGTATAACTTATACAAGTGAAAAACTGACTATAGGGATGCTATTTCATGTCTAGAAGGTTCTAATAATGTTACAAACTATATTTAGAAGGTCGTAAAAACGTAAAAACTACTAAAATATTATTTTCATAAATAAGTACTACGACATGCCGCGTGGTGGCTGAATGGGTAGCATGTTGGCCTCACAGTTATGTGGTTCTGGGTTCGATTCTTCGTTGGGCATCTCTGTGTGGAGTTTGCATGTTCTCCCCGTGCGTGGGTGGGTTTTCTCCGGGTACTCCGGTTTCCTCCCACATTCCAAAATCATGCATGTTAGCTTCATTGGCCGCTCTAAATTGTCCATAGGTATGAATGTGAGTGTGACTGGTTGTCTATATGTCTTTGTTCATCTATATGTGCCCTGCGATTTACTGTCGACCAGTCCAGGGTGTACCCCGCCACAAATTCAGCTGGGATAGGCTCCAGCATACCCGCGACCCTAATGAGGATAAACAGTATAGAAAATGAATGAATGAATGTACTACGACGTGGACAAACATTTATCATGGTCAGGTCTGGAACCAATTACCCATGTTTATTTGACACAAGCAATGGTTTTGACATCTGAACGTGTTTTTAATAAGAGTGTGAGTCTTACAGTATTGAGACCTTAGAATTGTCTTGCATCCCAAATGAACAATGGCAGTTGAAGAAAGCAAGCGTTCTGGTGCTGCATCTAATCTAATAATCACCAAGTCCCCCATGTTGTTTTCTAATATGCTATGCTTACGTTTCTCTATTTCTTCTTTACTTTTCCTAAAATAAAAATGTGTGAACATAGTAAGTGAAGGAATTTATTACCAGTAACCAGAGGCATTGGGAAGGGATGGGATTAGATAAGAGCTGCTGTATCTTTGCTGATTAGCTACTAATGAAGCACCAGAATATGCTGTGTTTTCATGCCATACAAAATTCACAAACATGTCAATATTCACATATAGGCAGATAACAATTTGGTTCGATAAGGAGTGGGACGAAGACAAGCTATTTACACCCACCCCCTGAACACTAAATCAGTAACACTAAATCCAGTTATAACACAATATGCACACATGTACAGTATACATTATTATTAATATGTCATACCTTGTACATCTTATCAATACAAATGTGACATTACTCGTTATTATGCCATATATTGACGTATCAGTCAGGCATTATAGATAATTACTGGATTTACTCTACCGTATATATAATTTTTATGCATACATAAACATTTATTAATAAGTATCATGGTGGTTTTTAGTGTTGATGGTAGTAATGATTAGCTTAGACAGTACGTGTTGGATAGCCAAGAGCTATGTGGACCTGTTGCCGGAGAGGGGCTGCGCTCCAGCAACACGACCACTTTTGGCCGAGTGTTCTATGCTGTGCATTACAGAAGACAAGTCTTTGGAGGCCTTCTGCGAGAAGGTGGATGATCTCCTGCAGCCGAGCCTCCACTTGTCTGCCCTAATCTGGTGATTTTTTTGTACGTGTTCTCTGCTGTGCATTGAAAGAGACAAGATTTTGGAGGTCTGTTGCAAGGAGATGGATGAGCTCCTGCAGCCGAGCCACTTTTACCTCTGTTTAAGATCAATTTAGACTATAGTCCTGAATCAGGATTTAGGTCATTATATATGAATATAATAATGATAGTATTATAATCGGAGGCTGCACGGTGGATGAGTGGGTAGCACATTGGCCTCACAGTCAAGAGGTTCAGGGTTCGAACCTTCATTGGGCATCTCTGTGTGGAGTTTGCATGTTCTCCCCGTGCGTGCGTGGGTTTTCTCCGGGTACTCCGCTTTCCTCCCACATTCCAAAAACATGCATGTTAGCTTCATTGGCCGCTCTAAATTGTCCTTTAGAGTGTGAATGTTTGTTTGTCTGCCCTGTGATTGACTGGCGACCAGTCCAGGGTGTACCCCGCCTCCCGCCCAAAGCCAGCTGGGATAGGCTCCAGCATACCCGCAACCTAATGAGGATAAGCGGCATAGAAAATGAATGAATGAATAATAATGGTAATGATCATAATAAAGCAAATGAATGATGAGTAGAAGAGAGAAGAAGATGATGTACAAGCAATATATGTACTAAACATGTGTGATCTGAGATGTATCATTACTTTCAACGGTATGATATTCCTATTGTATTCCTAATATACTGTATATAATACACTGTATTAAAAATCATCATATTACATAATTCGTATGATTATCATGAGCTAATGGTCACAGCGTTGGTATATACCATGAGATGAATATACTGTACATAAGGCGAGAGGTACAGATGACTAGTTACAAGGGCTAATTATATTACTAGCAAGTCAAACTATCTAACTGCTGAAGTTCAAAGCGGTTGCTCAGCAAACATGTCAAACACAAAGCGAAACGATACTGGCCTTGGAAATCTGATCTCAAAATCAGAAAGAGGGCCTGTTTGGCTGTTGGATGAGGAGGAGGGCGACGTCTCGAATAATGAAACCGTTTCAGAATTCAAAACTATTCTCGAGAGCAAAAGTTTAAAATTATTACATGCCTTGGAGAAGAGCATGATGAAAAGATGAAAAGAGACGGTGAAAAAGATACAACAGCAAACTGCAAAACATGTAGCCTGCGGATTGAAGTAGCTGCATAGAGAAAATAAGGTACACGTTAAGAATCTCAAATTATATATTGGATATTCACAAACACAGAACGACCTTCCGAAGATTGCTAAGAGTGCTGAGCAAGGATACCAAGGAGCAAGGGCAATAAGAGAAGAAATTGAAAAGCTGTAAAATGAAAATGCTGCCTTGTGCACGGAGAGGTTAAAAATCCGATGGAAGAAAATAGAGCAGGATGATATTAAAACATGATTGGAATATAATGCCGCCTAGCATGCTGCTATTAAGCAAAAAACCCTATGGAGGAAAATAGAGCGTTATGCAAGAATGTCGGGGTTCTGCAGGATGAGATCAGGGCATTCTTGGAAGATAATGCTGCCCTGTGCGTTCCTCTTAAGGAGGTTTAAAACCTTTTGGAAGAAAAATAAAGCAACAAAGTCAACGTTCTACAGGATGATACTGATATGATACGGTATAAAGGCACTATAGCAAGATAATGCTGTCTTGCGCGCCGCTCTAGAGTAAGAGAAACAAGACTAAGAGGGCAGTCCAAAACAGAGGAAAACCAAATGGAAGGGATATTCCTTCAACAAAGCAACAGAATGCCAACTTCCTACAATTTAGATATCGACACTATCCACACTAGGATCCCAGTATAAGGCAAAAACACCACCACACACACCCGTCAGCATCGTTAGGGGATTCAAAACTGCACTGCTGAAACAAGAATTGAAGCTGCACGGTACCATCGTCTACATAAATGAGCATCTGGCAAAACGAGAGGCTGACATCGCCAAGGAAGCGCAAGAGTTGAGAAAGCAGGGAAAAATACAAAACACTAAAATGGTAAAATTGACATCAAGCTAAAAGGATGTCCATTGGAAGCAACAGTGTTTGTTGTCAAAAATACAAAGTATCTATTAAAGATTAAATTACCATGACAACAAAGCCAACAAAGGAAACAACCCTCTAAGAAAGAACCATGCAGTTAGAAGGATTACATTCAATAACATTGACTTTGATATCATGATATCAAATCATGATATCATATCACTTTGATGGCATGAAGTGGATCCAGATATCAACGGGGGAATGAGGAAATTACCCTAATTATATATATATGATATATGATGTGATATATATATCACATCAGTTTCAGTATTTCTATTCCAAGAATAAAAATCATATATATATATTCTTGTACTAGTACACGCTGTATAGGGTGCTGTACACTTTTCCAATGAAACATGGCGCCAGACCAACCTTAAAAGGATTCTTTGCCTCTGTTTTTCCATGTCAAGCAGTATTTGGGATTGCAAAAACAGGCATGCAAAAAGCGCTCGGACAATAGCTACAACCAACCCAGTTCTAAGGCCATCCGTGTTGCGTCTGATGGAAATACAGGGTGCGAGTGTGACGTCACAGCTTACTTTGTCACAGGCAGTGACGTTTGGAGACTTAAAACTCTTTATTTTAGTTATTTGCATCCATACCCAAACGTAGAACCGGAGGTTTTGTAAGCCTTCGTCTTTAGTGCCATATATCTGCAGCTCGTGTGGACGATAGGCCACATCATGGAACAATAACTTGGTTTTATGAGATACCCCCCTGCGTGTGGACAGGGCTTAGTGTGAGACTTGATACACATATCCGGAGCCTTGGTATTGATCTTTCAGTAAGCAAACACGTCAAACTTTATGTGGACCTTTTCTTACTGAGGAGCTGGCAACACTGCACGAGGCACACCTGCGCTTACTTGGTCACAACCAATGTTGTCCCAACTGTCTTGTGAGTTATTCGTGCCCACTTGATCTTCCATCCATCCATTTTCTATTCCGCTTATTCTCATTAGGGTCGCGGGCATGCTGGAGCCTATCCCAGCTGGCTTTGGGCGGGAGGCGGGGTACACCCTGGACTGGTCGCCAATTGCTTTTGCATTATTGTAAAATGTTGCAAAACCTGCTATAGGATTTCATGTTATCATAATTGTTTAACATCGATTGGTTTTGTGATTTAACACATGTATAAAGTGTACATATTTACTGTCTATTTTACAATACAATACAGTATAGCGTATTTTAAAATGTGCCGCTGTGCTTTCAGTATTTCGGTGTTCCTGTACAGTGAAATGTTTGTTAGCCTCAAAATCAGTTCCAGAAGCTCACACTCAAAACACAACATACTCCAACCAAATCCATTTTTAGTAATATCAGAATCAGAATCAGAAAAAGTTTATTGCCATTGTAAGTGAACAATTCACAAACTAGGAACTTTCTTTGGCGACGTAGAATTCTAAGTAAACATAGAGCATTAAATCAACATAGAACTAACTAAACATAGAACCTGAGTAAAAAGGTGAAATCACTGATAAGTAAAGGCATGAGTGTGTTTTTAGTGCAGGTAGTATAAGGTGCCAAAAATACTGGTTATAAAGTGAGCATAGTGCAAATGTTATAAAGTGTTCATGAGTTCAACAGCAGCAGGAAAGAAACTGTTCTTGTGGCGAGAGGTTCTGGTCCGAATGGACCGTAACCTTCTGCCAGAGGGGAGTGGCTCAAATAGTCCATGTCCAGGGTGGGAAGGGTCAGCAAGTATCCGGCCTGCTCGCCCCCGAGTTCTGGAGACGTACAGGTCCTGGAGAGATGGAAGGCTGCAGCCGATCACTTTCTCGGCGGAGCGCACGATGCGCTGCAGTCTGTGTTTGTCCCTGGCAGTGGCCCCGGCGAACCACACTGTGATGGAGGAGGTGAGGATGGACTCAATAATGGCCGTGTAGAATTGCACCATCGTCTGGACAGGCAGCTTGGCTTTCCTCAGCTGCCTCAGGAAGTACATCCTCTGCTGAGCCTTCTTGATGATGGAGCTGATGGTCTGCTCCCACTTGAGGTCGTGGGTGATGTTAGTGCCCAGGAAGCGGAAGGAGTCCACAGTTGTGATGGGAGAGTCTGTCAAGACGAGGGGGGGTAGGGGGGCTTTGACTTTCCTGAAGTCCACGATCATCTCCACTGTCTTCTGAGCATTGAGCTCCAGGTTGTTGCAGCTGCACCACGACACCAACCGGTCCACCTCCTTCCTGTAAGCAGACTCATCACCGTCTGAGATGAGCCCGATGAGGGTGGTGTCATCCGCAAACTTAATCAGTTTCACCGAGTCGTGGCCGGAGGTGCAGCTGTTGGTGTACAGGGAGAAGAGCAGGGGGGAAAGTACACAGCCCTGTGGGGATCCCGTGCCGATAGTCCGAGTGTCCGAGACATTCTTCCCCAGCCGCACGCGCTGCTTCCGGTCCGTCAGGAAGTCAGTGATCCACCTGCAGGTGGAGTCAGGCACGTTGAGCTGGGCGAGCTTGTCCTGGAGCAGAGCTGGGAGGATGGTGTTGAATACAGAGCTGAAGTCCACAAACAGGATCCTGGCGTAGGTTCCTGGGGAGTGGGTAATAAGTAATAATGTATATCCAGTTAATGCATTCTACAAAAACAGCTGAAAATTAGCTAAGGCGCTCACAGCAGTGCAGCAAAGCGATGAAGGATATCCTGTACTGTACATACAAGAATGCATTCGTGCAGACTGATTTGGTGTAACACAAATGACATGTTACCAGCATTATTTCCCATTATGTTTGACGCTGAGATAATCTTTCACTATTTGACGTCCTCATGCATCATACCATAAACACTGACACAACTGAAGCTGCGAATTTCAACAATGTGCACCGTTATTCGCTTTAACCTCCGAAATATTACACACACATACTCAGTGTGTACGTGGCCGTATCTTATACTTGCCTCCTTGTCTGCCTACTGGAAGTGCTGCAAACTGCCTTTGGGGTACGAGGTTGAAACCCAGTACCCAGTACCCAGCAATCTCTCAGTACGACACAGTGAAGTTTTGCAAACTACCACCAGAATAATAAAAGTATTTTCATTTGTTACAGCCCCATATGACAATTTCAGTCAAAACGGAGGGCTGTTATGCAAACAGATCTTACTCCGCTGAATAAAATATGTCATGAATGGGAAAAAAAACAAGACTGGACTAATTTGTTATAGAAATGACATAATTGACGTTTGGGTTTAGAGGCTAAATGAAAAGGTAATACTAGTAATCCCAATAAGGGGTGAGATTTCCTCTTACTGTCAACGTGTTATTGACAGAGGCATCCAATTGGCATGCTCCGCCAGCGGTACAGGTGAAATGACAATAGCTCCCTGCCGCTCTGCGCCTGCTTTCATTTTGAGTGGCACACACACATACAGCACTGTCACGCAAACACACACACATCCTTCAGACCATTTCATAACCCATGCCCCTTTTGCCATTTCTCATTCCATTAAACCCTGAATTATTCAAAGCAGATGAAATTGATTTCTTGATAGTTTAATCGCAAATCAAAACCCTGCGTATTCCCTCAGGGCTGTTCTTGACAATCAAATATTCATGGCGAAATGAAATGTTAGCAGATCTTTTTTTTTCCTGCTTGTGACTGATTAGTTAGACACGTGGAATCTATATGATGAAAAGGAGGTATGGAATTAACAGCAAAATAAGGAAAATTGAAACCCAATCAATATTGAGTCTGTTCCAGGGTAGTTTTAAGGTTGTTTTGTTCCTTTTGTTTCATCAAGTAACAACACCCACTTCATCAGAACACTGACCTCAATACCTCATATGGATATTTATAAAAGACAGTGCTTTTACTTGCCATTCTTACTTAAATTTCAACTATGGTGCATGAATTCAAAACACATGGATTCCCGCACATATAAGGATTACGTTTAAGGAATTTTGGTTAAAAAATATATTTAAAAAATGTTTTTATAAGAAACCTCTTATTCACCCCCTACGTCAATCACCACCTTACCGCGGTGGAGGGGTTTCAGTGCCCGAGTGATCCTAGGAGCTATGTTGTCGGGGGCTTTATGCCCCTGGTAGGGTCTCCCAAAGCAAACAGGTTCTAGGTGACGGGCCAAACTAAGAGTGATTCAGAAGACCCTATGAAGAACGATAAAAGTAGTGACCGTACCTCTCCAGGACAAGGGATACCGGGGCCTCACCCTGGAGCCAGGCATGGGGGAGGGGCTCGCAGGCGAGCGCCTGGTGGCCAGGCCTTCACCCGTGGGGCCTGGCCGGGCCTAGCCCGAAGAAGCCACACAGGAACACCCCCCCACATACCCACCACCTGCAGGGGCAAGCATAAGGGTCTGGTGCAATGAGATTTGGGCAGTGGTCGAGAACGGGTCTCCGGGCGACCTGGTCTTCGACGGCCAAATCTGGTTCTTGGGACGTGGAATGTCACTTCTCTGGTGGGGAAGGAGCCCGAGCTTGTGGAAGAGGCGGAGACATTCCGACTAGATATAGTTAGACTCACCTCAACTCACATTTTGGGCTCTGGAACCAAATTCCTTGAGTTGGGCTCGACCTTGTTCTTCTCTGGAGTTGCTGCAGAGGAGAGGCAGCGAGCTGGTGTGGGCCTGTTATTATCCCCCCGGTTTGGTGCCTCTGTGCTGGAGTCATCCCTGGTGAACGAGAGGGTTATTGCCCATGTGTAACGCCCATGTGTACAATGACATTGTGACTTGGAGGGGCGTGGTTGGGAGGAACGGCCTCCCTGACCTCAACCCGTGTGGTGTGTTGTTGCTGGACTTCTGCGCGAATCACAGTTTGTCCATAACAAAGACCATGTTCGGACATAAGGATGTCCATAAGTGGAGGAGTTCGGTGAGGCTATGGAGCACGACTTTCGGTCGGCCTCGAAGAGGTTCTGGCAAACCGTCCGACACCTCAGAAAGGGGAAGCAGCCCCCAGTTCACACTGTTTACAGTGCGGACGGGGGCTTGCTGATCTTGACTGTGGATATAGTTGGTCGGTGGAAGGAATAGTTTGAGGCCCTTCTCAATCCCACTAACATACCTTCCGTAGAGGCAGCAGAGTCTGAGAATACGTACGTGGACAGTTCTGTCACCGTGGCTGAGGTAATTGTCGTAGTTAAAACACTTCCCAATGGCAAGGCTCCGTGGGTAGAGGAGTTCTGCCCTGAATTAATCAAGGCTCTGGATGTTGGGTGACTGTGTTGGTTGACACGCCTCTGCAACATTGCATGGAAGTCAGGAACAGTACCTCTGGACTGGCAGACCGGGGTGGTGGTCCCCATTTTTAAAAAGGGTGACCGGAGGGTGTGTTCCAACTATAGGGGGATCACACTCCTCAGCCTCCCTGGGAAAGTCTACTCCAGGGTGCTGGAGAGAAGGGTACGACCATTAGTCGAACCTCGGTTAGAGGAGCTGCAATGTGGTTTTCGTCCCGGTCGCGGAACACTGGACCAGCTCTACACCCTTGCAAGGGTACTCGAGGGTATGTGGGAGTTTGCCCAACCAGTCTACATGTGCTTTGTAGACCTGGAAAAGGCATTCGACCGTGTCCCTCGTGGTGTCCTGTGGGGGGTGCTCCGGGAGTACGGGATTGATGGTCCGCTTCTACGTGCCATTCGGTCCTTGTACAATCGAAGCAGGAGCCTGGTTCGCATTGCCAGCAGTAAGTCGAGCTTGTTTCCGGTGAACGTTGGCCTCCGCCAAGGCTGCCCTTTGTCACCGATTCTGTTCATAATCTTCATGGACAGAATTTCTAGGCGCAGTCAAGGTGTTGAGGGAGTCCAGCTTGGTGACCTTAGGATCTCGTCTCTGCTATTTGCAGACGATGTGGTCCTTATGGCCTCATCAGGCTGTGACCTTCAGCGTTTACTGGAGCGGTTTGCAGCTGAGTGTGAAGCTTCTGGGATGAGACTCAGCACCTCCAAATCCGAGGCCATGGTTCTCAGTCGGAAACGGGTGGACTGTACCCTCCGGGTTGGGAGTGAGGTCTTGCCTCAGGTGGAGGAGTTCAAGTATCTCGGGTTCTTGTTCACGAGTGAGGGAAGGTTGGAGCGTGAGATCGACAGACGGATCGGTGCAGCATCTGCAGTAATGCGGTCGCTGTACCGGACCGTCGTGGTGAAGAGAGAGCTGAGCCGGAAGGCAAAGCTCTCTGTTTACCAATCGATCTACGTTCCCACCCTCACCTATGGTCATGAGTTATGGGTCATGACCGAAAGAATGAGATCGCGGATACAAGCGGCAGAAATGAGTTTCTTCCGTAGGGTGGCTGGAATCACCCTAAGAGATAGGGTGAGGAGCTCGGCCATCCGGGAGGAGCTCAGAGTAGAGCCGCTGCTCCTTCACATCAAGAGGAGCCAGTTGAGGTGGCTCGGGCATCTCATCCGGATGCCTCCCGGGCGCCTCCCTTGTGAGGTGTTTTGGGCATGCCCAGCCGGGTGAAGGACCCGGGGAAAACCTAGGACACGCTGGAGGGACTATGTCTCACAGCTGGCCTGGAAACGCCTTGGTGCCCTCCCGGTGGAGCTGGAAGAGGTCGCCGTAGACCGGGAAGTCTGAATTTCCCTACTGAAACTGCTGCCCCCGCGACCCAGACCCGGATAAGCGGAAGAAAATGGAACGGAATGGAACATCTTATTCACCGTAATTCATAAACCATTTATAAATACTTATAATAATAATACAGGTAAAACGCACAATATTGTACATGTACATGTACAGGGTTTTAAAGAAGCTCACAGTTTCTGTTTATGTCGTTATGCTTCACTGATAATGTTTTTTCATCAAGTGTTGAGGTTTCGCACTCTGTTTGGCAACCCTTGAATGTACCATCGTTTTGTGCTGAGACATAAAGCTTTACTTGGCTGCCGAAGCCCTAGCTTTGACAATAATCATTCATCTTACATTATCATTCATTAGTGATATGTATACTTGTTACTTTAAATGTGTTTATTAAGCTTGTGAGGTCTATTTACAGTGCAAACCTGGATTGCGTTGCGAGTGAACAATGGCAAATGAAGAGAGAAGGGGTAGGTTGTGGAGCTAAATCTAATCTAGTAATTACAATAGTCACCAGCATTTCAAATGATGATCTGAAATCGGGGGAGAACGTTGACATAGAACTAGCAGGATAAAGCTGTGTCAAAAATAGACTTTTTTTTTTTAGTGCTTGCAGTTTATCCAAGCCCACGAAAAGCAGGGCTCTACTGTATCATAAATGCTCCAATGTGCGCAGTCTTCTATAGTCAGCAAAAAAAAACTCCCAACACTAGGTCAAAAACATTTGCATTAACAGTTGTGGCTGTAGGTAACCCACTGATGTTTTGTTTTATTAATGCCACAATATCTCAGTAGCTTTGTTTTAAGTATCATGAATGGTCAGCATTTGGAAGCTTTATGTACCTCTATGTGTGTGTTAAAATGTTGCTTGGTTGTAGTGAAATTCACACTTTGAAGTTGTATAGTTCAAAGCTCATAGTGGCCTCAATGTCACTTTCATGAGTTTCTCCCCAATGTTTGAACAGTATTCTCAGGTCATGCCATCAGAATGACTTGTAAAATCTTAAAGTGCAGGCAAGAATGTAATTTGTCACAGGCCAAATGGATTAGCTTTCCATTACTAAACAACAGGAGTATTGTTCCAAGAGGATATCACCGCCGGGACGTCTTCTAATGATGAAAATCCATTAGGGGTCTCTGCTATCCCACACAATTCTATAAGTTTCAAGATTCTTTTTCCAAGGATATAACACGGAAATGAGAGCCATTTCAGGTGATGAATGAGGGTGAGGGAAAAAATTAAAGAAAGAGATCAAAAAGCATCACAGAGAATGACGGATTTAGAGGGAATTTTTTTGCAATGCTGCCAGCTAGCTAATGAAAATCTATTGGAAGCAAAGAATGACTTACACTGACAAGGAGAACAGTATGTATTAGTTTGACAGATTGCATTTCGGCCAGATTGGCACTGCAGGTCTAAAGCCCTTTTTCCACTGCATGGTGGCTACCCGCTTCAGCCCTGCTACCTGCAACCCCTAATGATGCAGCCATTCTTAAAATCGGGTAATCCGAGGTAGATTTGAAGTATCTGATCTGTTGGGGTTCCAGTCATGTCAAACAGCACAATCGTCAGAACTGTCATTGCCACGTATTCTCAGCAAAAGCCATGCTTAAAGCATTTGGTTGTTGTTATGTACTGGGTTTTGTTGGTACTTTACCGGAAATTGTATATTATCATATACATTGTACATAAACAGTATCATAAACAACTGGGGCATATCCCCATATGTAAAAATAAAGTTTCTTTTCCCGGCTTGAGTGTGCAAGCTGAGCCTTGCGTCTGAGTGCGCCCCCCTCAATGCACATTTTGAGGATAGAGAGGAGAAATGCCAAAAGTCTAGGACTGAGAGTAGGGACTTTGAATGTTGGAACTATGACAGAAAAAGGTAGAGACTTAGTTGACATTATGCAGAGAAGGAAGGTAGACATATTGTGCGTCCAGGAGACCAGATGGAAAGGTAGCAAGGCTAGAAGCTTAGGAGCAGGGTTCAAGCTGTTCTATCATAGGATGACTCTAGTGGTGAGGAAGATGAAGAGGGTAAAGGCAGAGCAGAGGACAAAATGGTGGAAGCTTAAACAGGAAGAGTGTTGTGTGACTTATAGGAAGGAATTGAAGAAGGCTATGGGTGGCCAGGAAGTCCTTCCAGATGACTGGACAACTACAGCTACTGTGATCAGGGAGACAGGTAGGAGAGTACTCGGTGTGTCATCTGGAAGGAAAGTAGATAAGGAGACTTGGTAATGGAATGAGGAGGTGCAGGAGTGTATACAGAGTAAGAGGTTAGCTAAGAAGAAGTGGGACACTGAGAGGACTGAAGAGAGTAGACAAGAGTACAGGGAGATGCAGCGTAAGGTGAAAGTAAAGGTGGCAAAGGCCAAACAAGGCTTATGATGACTTGTATGCTAGGTTGGACAG
>QODF01000123.1:260493-270985 GCA_024372805.1 Oostethus manadensis | reverse complement strand
CGGCACACTTGTTCTTTTAAAGTGTACTGCGACTATAAAATAACATATCGCATCCTTCTTTTTCATCTAATGAGCTCTGATTCATGTCCAAAACCACACTATTGCCTTCATTTACATGTGCAGTGGCACAATATTTAAGTGATAAACAGCCGGAGCTATACAACTATATTTCTCATGATACACTGCCTCCCAGGGAAACTGCAGCGTTTCATTACCCGAGTTCACTTTCCGTTGGACTCTCGAGCATTTTAATAATGCAAAAATCCACTGGATCGCCACAAGGCCCGGCCATGCAATGCTTAAGAGATTATTAGATGCGTTATTAGAAAAAAAGCTTTTCCCAATTTCTGCGCTCCAAGGTCAACACTCTGTAACATGTGATTGTAAAATGAGTCGCAAAGGACAACAGCACTTGTGTGCCTTCAGGTGCTCCATGAGATGTGGATCTATTATTTACTTGCAATCATTGGATCTTCCATGAATTCCTGCAATAAATACCGTAGCTTCCTTGCCATTGCCTTTACTTACAGCCCATGTGCACCGTAAGGCATCAGTGCACCAGGGCGTGCCTTCTCCTTGCATGTGTAAGATGTGCTCTAGGGTGAATGATTTTCTATTAGCATAATGTTTTCATGTTTTCAATTTATGCGTCTTAGTAAATGTTGCAAAGGCAGCAAAATAATAGCTTGGTGTGCAAAGAAAGGTGTAACATTTATTATTTTAACCCTAAAGTATGCTCGGGCATACATGACATGACAATGCATAAAGGTGCCCTACTATTGTGCACATGTTTAATCAATTATATAAAATATATTTGGAAGCATTCTGCGTATTTCACAGGGTGATGTGGCTCAGGGGTAGATCGGTTGTTTCCCAACCGATGCAGATACAATCATTCAACTTATTTAAGCATTTTTACTTTGTAACATTCAGGTTTTGTAGGCTGTCTGTCCAGGAATTTTCTTTAAATTGTCCCAGGCAAAAAGTTCTACATTTTAAAGCATCATGCTTGGGTCAAGCATGTCATTCATGCAAGGTTATGCAACATTTCAAAATGTACCTGTATTATGGCACTCTCTAACACATACCTAATCATTATTATGACATATTATCATACCAATGGTTAATTTCAATTCATTCATTCATTTTCTGTGCCGCTTATCCTCATTAGGGTGGCGGGTATGCTGGAGCCTATCCCAGCTGGCTTTGGGCGGGAGGCGGGGTACACCCTGGACTGGTCGCCAGTTAATTATAATATAATAGAATTATTTGGGAGACAATAAACATTTCAATTTGCAGCTACATTGTTTTGTGAATCTGTTTTTCCAGTCATAATATTAAAGTCTCATCTCATTAGCATCCCTACTCATTAGCAGTGAACCCGTGGACAAATAAAGTTCACTAAAACTGTCTAAATCCAAGTATCACGGCTGAACTTTGGCCAACACAAACTGAAATACACAATTATGGGACCTCTTTGAGAATAATATGAGATCTAGTGCAAGAGCATAAGACTTTCAGCTTTGATAGACTGTAAAAGCGATATTAGTCCAACAATGTGTCGGTTTTCGTTGGTGTAAATGGCCGATATCATGATTACAACACTGCAAACACGTTGAATTTGTATTTATTATTATTTGCAGATATGCCTAGTGATATGTCCAGGGATTGGAGACGACCTGCGCTCAAGCCGTACCATCCGACTGGCAGTGTGTTTGGCATTCTCTCACCTCTTCTTGGTTTAATGGTTTGCTCCACCGTGATGCAGCGGAGAGAGTGCACAATTCTGAGACTGGTGCTCTACTGCCATCAAGAGTGCAGCCCAGCGGGTGCTGCAGCCATGCATTTCTTTCATCCAGCTTCAGAATATGTCATGCATGTGATCAGCATTTGTTTGATGTTGTCCCCTCTCTTTATCATGATTAATTGAGATGATCATCGCTAAAAGCCGTAATCTTGGTCACTTTCCCCTGGATTCACATGAGCGGTCCATTTAGTCTCCAGCTGTGTGAGCAAACAAAGACACTCAGAACTCAAATGTTTTTCACAGCTGGTGAGCGAAACGGGAGTGTGGTCTGTGCATCAGACATCTGCTTTTGTAACCTCGCAGATTCCTCCAAAAATTGCACAGTAAATTAGTATTATTTATTATTATATTGCTGTGTCTGCAGGCTCGTGACTGACAGGTGGGCCTCAAATTACGAAGGAGTTCGACTCCTAGGCTGTGATGCAAGACGCGTCGGAACTAACTAACTCAATTATACCTCAATTAACTCCTACGTCACAAGCACAGAACAGATGAATGACATACAGGGCTGTAATTTTGTAGGCCAGGCGCAAGCGAGGTGCACCTTTGCTCGGGCCTCGCCAATGGGCGTGTTTTAGGCGCATGTTGCAATTTTGTGCCACGCGCAACCTGGAGTAAGTACGCCTCCGTCCCTTCTACCGGCACAAGTGGCAAAGAGGCAGGAGAGAAGGCGTGACTGGGTTTGACACAGCCGGGTCAAATCTTCACCAATCAAATGAGCTCCTCTCCTCACCTTTAAGTGCGCCGCTGGCGAAGCAAATTGCAAATTTCCTTGAAGATGGCTGAAATTCTCCCAGACGGAAAGTGATGTTTTGGTCCGGGAGGTCCAAGCTCGCAGTGGCCGGGTATATGGTCACGTGGCAGACCTCCACGGGCCGATGATGCAAAAGTGGCCTGGGAGGAGATTACAAATATCGTAAATCAGGTTTGCTCTGACGTACTGAGAACCATTGCCCTATAAAAAAAAAAAAAGAAAAAAACGGTTAAATGATGTCAGAAGAAGGACAAAAAAAAACTATCCGGGCACCGGAAGCACATTGTGGCCACCAGTAAGGTAAGCATTTTTCTCCCACTGTCACCTGGGATAGGCTCCAGCATACTTGCGACCCTAATGAGGATAAGCGGTATAGAAAATGAATGAATGAATATTTAGTAACCTATATTTGTAATATGAATATGTAATATAATATGTATATATGAATATGAATAAACCAAAACTATGCATAACGGGGATGAAATCCGAAACAACTGCGTAAAAGACGCCTTGCCAAGCTCGTGGTCTAGCCCTTGTCACTTGTGTTTGCATGTGAGATGAACTTCCATCCATCCATTTTCTATGCCGCTTATCCTCATTAGGGTCGCGGGGATGCTGGAGCCTATCCCAGCTGACTTCAGGCGGGAGGCGGGGTACACCCTGGACTGGTCGCCAGTCGTGAGATGAACTTGTATTCCCCAATTCATTGTCATCATTTTTGCAATTCTCGGTTACACAATCAGAGATGTCAATACTTTTTATTCACCGTTTATTTACAATAAAACACATCCACATCAGATCCACTGACCACCGATGAGGAGGAGGATGAGGAGGAGGAATGTATGTGCTGATTCAGATAGTGACTTTAAACAGTGGTTGTGGTCTTTCAGCACCTTTGGCAAAGACTTTTGGCACGAAATTGTCACTACGCCAAGTTGAATCGGTCGGCGCGTCCCCCCTGCTGCGCCGCCACACCCATCGTGGCGCGCTTCGGCCTACGAAATTACCACATTGCCCTGCGCCAAACTGGACCACCCATGAAATTAGAGCATAAAACTGTAATAAAAAAGAACTCCTTGCATTTATCCCTGTGGTTGTCTTGCATGCTTTTGGCCCAGGTTAGTCTGGAATGATAACCTTTTCTCACAGACCTCCTTGCAACAACAGCACATGGAATCCATCAATTATAAATTATAGGACACACGCGGTGCATTATACATCACACGTATGGTTCGTTCCTCGTGGGGTTTTCATGTCACGCCGGGCTCAGTTACGCTTTTTTACGACTGCCCCGTGCTGCAATATACACAGAATATGAGAAGAATATGCAAATACGTCATTGTACAAGAGACTGGTGAACTTCTCTCACATTCAAAAGCATCTTTTCAATATTCCAAAAAATGTGTCAGTTAATATTCAACCATACATTTCGGTTATAGCAAGTATTTCTGATGGTGTAGAAATGCAAGGTGGAGTGCAAATACTCTTCAAATAGGATGCATTAATTATACACTCAGCAAAAATATGAAAGCAATACTTTTGTTTTTGCTCCCATCTTTTATGAGGAGATGTTTTTACCTGTCAGCTGCCTCTGGAGTCCTCTGGGCCACAAAGTTCTGATAGGACTCCTTCTTCAGCTTGATGGCAACCCTCAATACTGGTGATCTCTCAGAAATTGTTCACAAATGACCACTTATTTAGATTATCCGTCCACCTCAAAGGTGTGGGATGTCAAGGGGCAGATTAGACAGCATGATTATTGCACAGCCTGGCCACAATAAAAGGTCACCCCAAAATGTGCAGTGTTGCATTTACACTGGCACACTTGGTACATAAAAAGCAAAGCTTGCCACTAAAAAGCTTGAAGATCTGAACAAGACATACCACACCAAGCTTGCCTGTCTGGACATGATTTTTGATCCTTGAGTGCCTAGGACTCATCTTGGGAGATGAGGACTTCTAGCTGCTTCTGGCTTCTCATCATTCCATTTGAAAGTCTTGAAATATGTGCCTGCAGAGTCAAATATGGCAGATCATTCCCTGCAAAAATGATGCCGTGATTCCTTATCAATATCTGCTTGTGTGGCATGACCAGATTACATAAGTCTATCTAAAACACCATATTTGGTTTGGATTGAAAAGTGGAGGGGTTAATATGGTTTGCTTTTATTGAACAGTAACTAAAATCTGTTGGGTTTTTTTTGGTGTTTTACATAATATCCTACCAAATTCTCACCAGGACAAATAGACTCAAATAGCGCCCATGCTTTAAAACACAATTTATTAATATTTTGTTCAGTTCTTTATCACATCATTTTTCAAAACAGGGGCTAAAGACAAAGATAATAATTTTCAATAGAGAAAATCATTCACAGGCTCCTTTATTATTATTATTAATGTAACAAAGGAGGCATGCCAGCCGTTTTTGTTTGTTTACTCTGCTGATGTCAGCATGTTTGAGGCAATCCATATTTTAGTGCCGGAGTGGCCAATTTTATTTTCCATCAAGGGCCACAGACCGAAAAATCAAAGGATTCTGGCAGCCACTGTTGTTATGTTCCAAAAAGGATACAAAACAATATATCGATATATTTAAAGCTTTGTGTTATTAATTATAAAGATCAACATTTTTGCCTTTTCTTTTAATTCTGACGTTTTTCTTTGTTTTTCCCATTTTTGCTGTTATTGTTTGTGTTTGATTTTTTACAAACATGCCACAGGCTAACAATAAACTAATCCTGGCCCACACTCTGAACAAGTTTTATTATGCTTGTTAGTGTGGTTTCACTGGAGTACCTATGAAAAGGCTCCTTCCACAAGGGGGTGCTGCCTCTCAGCCTTGTGGTCTGCGGGAGGCACAAGCGAGAAGAGGCGGTTCTGCAGGGCGGTGGTTTCCCCCACGGGTGCTAAAGGGGGTTACAGTCTGCAGTTTGCTGCTCTCTCTGTGGAAGCTTACATCAGACCCTATCGTCGTTCCTCCTCTGAACGGAAGCCGAATCGTTTTGCCAGGCGAGAGAACAGTTGGGGGCTTTGAAGAGTTGCATTTTTATTTTAACGCGGCAAAGAAATCAAGTTTAGGCTTCAAACCTAAACTGTTATTACCTATCATCCGCATATTTGTGGATTTCATATTCAAAATGTCTTGCAAAACTTGCCCTTTTTCTCTACAAAAATAGGCCAATTTTTTGCATAAAAGCCATCTCATTCAACCTCAGGCAGTAATGATCACGATACTGTGGTGGACTTTATAGGGGGCATGTCTCTCACCCAGTGGGCACTTGGGTCGGGGACATGGTTTGTATTCCAGGTTTGAGCAAGCAAGTGTCAGCACCATAATCAGTTGAAGATTTGTCATGCTTCTTGCAACTGCCACGTTGGTGACCCCGTTGAACATGTTTCCAGAGTGCGATTCCTCTTCGGCCACGTTGCCCCGAGTCCCAGCTCCGGTTGTCGCCACCGCCGCCAAACTCCCTGAGTTCTGGCAGAGCGGCCCGGTTTTGTGGTTCCAGCATACTGAGGCAGCGTTCCACTTGAGGACCTGATCACGGCGGACGTACTACCTGGTTGCTGCATGAACGTATGACTCGCTCAAGCAGTTTCTGCTTTGTCTGTTGCCCGTGTAGAGAACGGACTCACGGATTTCCCTGCTGGGCTTGCGCAACAGCACGGCCCCGTGCACGGATACGCTGTCGCTGTTGGGCTTTGTTACCTTGACGACCCCTACATTTTCCTGAGCCAGCTTCCGCCTCCAATTCCACAGTTTTAGAACGTAAAACGTACGCAATGAGCAGCAGGTGCCTCCAGGAACTCCAAAAAAGTGGGAAAAAGAATTATAAGTTAAAGCAATGTGTCATTGGAAGATGACTGACTATAAAAACAGCTCTTGTGAAGGTTTATGTGACTGCTTTGAACCCAAGGTTGGGTTAATAACTATCCCCATGATGTGTTTCATGTCATTTAACCCAACAAAGATGTGAAATCACATCAGACAGATGTCAGAGGCCATAAATATGAATCAATGTGTATATAATATGTAATATACTTTATTAGTGTTTCATGCTTTATTAGGGTTCAGCTATCAACCTGAATTTTGCCCTGAGTAAATTTAATGCACATTTCACAGATGCAAGATTATGTGCAAAACATAATTGGTTTGTTTGTTAGAACCTTCTGAATTATTCTTGTCAGTATAAAAATTATATTTGTTTTCCTAATTTAAAATATTGTAAGTTAAAAAGCCGTTTACGGGCATTTACTCAAGAAATAAACAAAAGTCTCCACCCAGTTGAAGGAGCGGCACAGGAAGGAATCTAAATAGGCAGACGTGCCAAGTTGGAAACGATGCGTTCCGTACATCACATGTCTTAGAACACATGCATGCAGTAAAACCTTTTGTCACTGTCTGGTCATTGAAAGGTGTTCCTTTGTCAACTAAATCAGTATACTGTATACTGTACTGCACCATCTGGGCGGCTTTCAATGGTCATTTCGGTTATTCACTGCATCGGTAAGAAAATTGGCTACAGTAAAATATTCATATTCTATCTTAGCAATCTGTTTCTGAAAGGTTTGACACCAGAACATTTTCCATTCATCCAAAACTGTTGATTTATCACTTTTTTCTGCAAAGCCGATCATTTGCCTATTACTTATTAAGTTAAAATATGCCTAAAAAACATTCATTGGACTATTATATATATATATATGTGAGATTGAGAGGCTGCCATAAAAGGACGCAGAACATTGTGTTCACTCGGGTGACCTCGCCCCGCTGGTGAAAGTCTGCAAGTCTGGAGGCAACACCAGTCTACACGTGACACACGTCTGTGTCATCACTTGGAGATGTGTGCGTGTGTGTGTGTGTGTGTTGCGTCGAGTATGGAGGGGTTGGGTTGAGCGAGGAGTGCCTACCAGGAAATACAAAGGGCAACAATGAATCACCATGTGAAAGACGCTGTGGGGTTTTTTTTGGTACATTTTGACAATACAATAATCACTCTTAACGTGTTGAATTGGTTCCAGCTGGCCCGCCCATAATGAATGAAAGAATGAGTAGGATTTCTTATTTATAAATTGAATATTTTTGTAGTTACAGAATAGAAATCCTGTAAACACCCTTCTAAATATGCTTTTTAGCATTATTAGAGCCCTCTATACATGAAATAACACCCCTATAATCATCTTTACACCTGTATTAACCAACATAGTAGAATAAAGAGTAAATAAACAATTTACTAAATAAGACACATGCTCGTTTGTGTTACTATAAGTGTGTTCCCTACCGGACTTGTCGATAAAGACCGGTAGCGATGCCAGAAGTTCAGCTGTTTGTTTACACCAACGAGAAGACAAACTACAGCTACAGAAGGGGAAATACGTCCTTTTTAAAAGGAAGAAATACATGTCAGAATATTCTCAAAGAAGAGACTTTTAATACGTGACGTGATGCCCACATGCATCTCGGTGCAAAAACGTATCTGACAGCCATAGATTTTTTTTATTCATAAATGAATTAAAATACCCTGAAAATGGGGTGTGTTAATAGTCATTGGCTGACACAGCAGCTAGTCGATTTTTAATTCATTTCACCTCATTTTAATTAAACATTCATTCTTTTTCTATGCCACTTGTCCTCATTTGGGGCGCGGGATGCTGGAGCCTATCCCAGCTAGCTTCAGGCGAGAGGCCGAGTACACCCTGGACTGGTCGCCAGCCAATCGCAGGGTCCTAATGAAACACCGCTGTCTGAAATACCACATGTCTCATTCCAATCAGGTATCATGTAATTGTAGTTGTACATTACTTACAGACACATAGATTCAAATGCAGAAGTGTATTGGCAGGTACTCGGTAACAAGAAGCATCCAGTATTTTTGCGGCCACTGGATTTTGCCAAAAAAAAAACAACCACCACACGATTTTGACAACAACACAAAAAAAAAAAGTAGCGTAACAGTAGTCGCTGTGTGTGGCCAAACAACAAAAGCAAATCACCCCTAATTTGTCTATAGTTGGCTTTAACACCTGCGGCTGTAGGCAACCTCAGGATGTAGTTGCATCTGAATCATGATCATGATTGGTCACTATCCGGCAGCTTTATCTACCTCTGTATGTGCTTTAATCGTTGGTTGTGCAACTCAGCCGCTGGTATGAAATCTGATTGTTGCTGGTATGTACTATATAATAAGTTTTTTTATTTAAAAAATTGTCTCTCTAATTGTTGTCTGCTTCCAATTACGGCCATCTTTTTATTTAAGGTCAATTTCGGCTTTATTCTGTTACACTAACACATTCCCATATGCATTGAGTGTGAAGTGGGATTTTGTGAAGGACGGTTACTTTTTGCCAAGATCAGCAGCACATGTGTCTGTGCTGTAAGCCTGAGTCAGCAAAATGCAGTATGCGCTTGAGCCCAATTGAAAACCTGGACTATCCATCAAAAGTCGCTTAATGCAAAGGAAAGAATACAAAATGGGAAGTGCTGGTATGCTGTACCGACGTACTCTGATTAGTCTCAGGCAATACACTGTACTCATTCATTTTCTATGCCGCTTATCCTCATTAGGGTCACGGGGATGCTGGAGCCTATCCCAGCAGACTTTGGGCGGGAGGCGGGGTACACCCTAGACTGGTCTACACTATACTGTCGTTAGATATTTTATTTTTGATCAAAATAATTTTGCACTCATAGAAAATGAATGAATGAATAATTTTGCATCTGCCAGTTAGGACCAGTGTGACTTCTTCCTTTCACAAATCATGTAAACAAATGCATATTTTTAATTTGACTTCAATGGAAATATGAGTAATTATGCATTATAATAGCTTTTCCATTTCTTAGTCAGTTCCGGGGCAGGACTTAAATGAAGCCGCTTCATTGGCTCACGTCAACCAGTCTGCAGACGAGGTGTCACTGAAGGTTCCGCCACATGTCTGAACTCCTCACAGAAGCTCATAGTTTGGCTCTGCTGCTGCCTTTTTCTGGGACTTATTTAATGAAAGTGAGTACATTTTCATATGTGTCTGCAGTATATTATTATGAAATTGTGTGCATACCCCAATCATATCTTTGTACTGTTGCTAATGTTTGACTCAAAAATGTTTCTATTTTGTTTTGTATCTTTATCATTATTTTACATGATTATTTTCTATTGCATAATATTATAATAATATAATTTTATACAATAATATTATAATAACATAATTTAAAAAAAACTTGGAAATTCATTCCAGGCTAAAACAACTTCTGAATGTGTGTGGTATAAAAAATGTATTACAATTTTGTTCCACTGGATCTGATTCCAAGTGGCTAGTAGAGACCTGGATGCATCTAAGTTCACTGTTCCCAAATAATTCATAATAATGGAGGGCTTGCGGGAGTCCCGAAGCAGCTGACAGCTACCGGCAGGCCAAGCGGCATGCGGCTTCGGTGGTGGTTGAGGCAAAAACCACCTTTGTGTGGGAGGAGTTTGGTGAGGCTATGGAGCACGACTTTCGGTCGGCCTCGAAGAGGTTCTGGCACCTCAGAAAGGAGAAGCGGTCCCCAGTTTACACCGTTTACAGTGCGGACGAGGGCTTGCTGACCTCGACTGAGGATATAGTTGGCCAGTGGAAGGAATACTTTGAGGCCCTTCTCAATCCCACTGACATACCTTCCGTTGAGGAAGCAGAGTCTGAAGACACGTACGGACAGCTCTATCACCGTGGATGAGGTATTCGGGTAGTTAAATCACTCCCCAATGGCAAGGCTCCGGGGGTAGACTAGTCTTGCGCTGAATTCCTCAAGGCTCTGGATGTTGGGGGACTGTCTTGGTTGACACGCCTCTACAACATTGCATGGAGGTCGGGAACAGTACCTCTGGACTGGCAGACCGGGGTGGTGGTCCCCATTTTTAAAAAGGGTGACCGGAGGGTGTGTTCCAACTATAGGG
>QODF01000123.1:236523-247785 GCA_024372805.1 Oostethus manadensis | reverse complement strand
TATTCATTAATAATTCATTGACCAGGCATTCATGAAGCATAATAGATAATGTAGCAGTTTCTAAAATCCTGGAATGTAATTTCTACTGTGTTACAAAGAAAAGCTTTTATCATTATTACTTTTATTATGCAATTATGTTTGAGTATTGATGACCAATCCCAGGAGGCTTTCAGTCTCCATGTGCCACATGATAAAAATGCTAAAAAAATGTCTGCTGCAGCATACACCCTCCAAAATATATATTTTCTACTCTACATGTTGTCCAAAATCCTAAGAAGTTCTCGTGAATTTACTCTGTGCTACAGTCATGTTCATTTGTTGTGCAAAATAATACAAATATCAGTCCTAAAAGAATGTAAAACTAATCACATCATCGACCTTAGTACATTAAATATAACATGCTATGTTCATAATGGCTGCTGTGCAACTCTCGATAAACACACGCTAAATATGCAAAGGCATATCAACAGTGGAGAGCTGCTGCAGTGAAATATTTCCCTCACTTTCGTTTTATGACATTATTATGATGATGGAGAAAAAAGTGAAGTTAAAAGATAACTGAAAACGTGTCAAATGTGCAGATTTAACACTCTGAACCTCCACTGTCGTGCCTTCGCTATTGCTGCATTCCAGAAAACTGGGATGTTAGAAATTTCTCCAAGTAGGAAAAGGGCACAAGCCAATCCCTAACTCCTGTGCACCGAAAAGCAGTACTCTAAACGTCTCACATGTTGCCGGCCACAGAGATGCAACGTGTTGTGTACATGTGTGGCTACATTTACTGTGCTTTACTTATTCAGTGAAAGGTATTACATACAAACGCCTTCTAAAAAGGCTTCTAATAGGATTAGGTTGTCAGGATGGCTGACATTAAAATTAGAACACTGTATTAATATGTTGCACTCCTCAGTCTTATTTGTTGCGGAGCTGCCATCAGCCTTGAAAGCCTCAGACGGTTCCATATCAGACACGGTTGAACAGAAAGGCAAATAATGGAGTTCCTTTTCAGGTAGAACTTTGGGTCAAAGGAAATGCAGGGACAGGGGTTTCATACGCCACACAAACTACCACATAAGTAAAAAAATGTGTCATGAAAAGAAAAAAAAAACATCTATAAATCCCACTGGACTATAAGTCACATTTTGATAGACTTTTCAGAGAAAGCCTTTTGTGTTTTTTTTATGACTGTCATGGCGCGGCTTGTAACGGCATTCAATTCGTAAGGGTTGGCTGAAATAAGCAATTGTGTCCGACACGACTTTTTGTAACGTTAAATATCAGATGATACCTATATAAATCCGTTATCAGCACAAATCATACACAGTTTAGCTACTTATTTTGCAGCCTGAAACGTTGACAAAGGTGATATTAGTCAAACAGAGAACAATAACGTCCAAAACTGCTCTCAGTAGACGCCCATGGGGCCACATTAACTGGGCCCTTCATCCAATGAAAATACCGGAGCGATATACGTCACGTGACGTCAAGACGCAATCAACACACGCTCAGATTTGGCGATACGCAGCAGTAAGCTGGCTTGGTTTGCATCGGGAGCAAAAAGACAACGATAGCGAACCAACGCTGTGCTGGGGCAGAGTCTGGAATCGACTCTTTGTATAAGAGTGCCAAAGTAGGAGATTTTAGATTCTGGCTGATATAAACCCATACTCGTTTTTGTGCACATACCGGCCCAATATCAATATCCCCTTAATGGGCACCTAATGAGCTGGCTGATGAACCAAGATTGCCTGTGCATTGAAACTAATCAATGTTTCCCACTGGACTGCAGTCTATTTGTGTAGGCCCTTTTGATTTCTGTGTTAACGGAATCGCGGAATTAGCCAATAAAAATAGAATTATGGACATTCTCTGTAAGCAGGGCAGCCAATATTATTATTCATTTTTTTGTGTTTAGTTATTCAACTTATTATATCTTATTCCTTACACAAGTTACACTGTCGGAAAGCTGGCGTTCGGGAGCAGAGCGGCATTACTTTTGTTAATGTTTCGCGTAACCATGGCGACGCTACAAGCTAAAGAAAAATGATTTGGCCAATAGATTAGGTACACCAAATCTATTTTTAGAACAGGTGGAGATTGGGAAAAACAGGAGAAAAAGCAGGATTTGCCTCCTTTTCACAGCCTTGTAGCTCAGGCATACAATCACGTAGAAACACGCTCGATGTCTCATTTTGTAGATATACTTGTCTACTTTCTCCTTGCCTAAAAGGTTTTTTGGTGAAATGTTTGCTTTTGGCTCTATCATTGTCAGAAGGAGGTGAGCGAAACAGGATTTTTGATTCTGCCTCCCCGCACTCTAGCTCAGAGTGCGGGGAGGCAGAAAATTTAAATGAAGTATTTTCAAAAACAACAAAGTTGCAGCAATACTATAAATTCTAGTCAAAATATAGTTAGTGATGGACAATTTTTGTTTGTGCACATACCGGCCCAATATCAATATCGGATCAGGACACCCCTAGAAAGAAGTCTTATTGTTTAAGTATATATAGACAATAAACACGATAAATAAATGTCAGAATATTCTCAAAGACATGATGGTGTGTAGAAACCAGGGCTGTCAAAGTGTAACAGAAATTTAGGTTCACGGCACAATTTATTTGACATGCGATTAATATTGGCAAAACCTGTTTGACCTTTGGCTGACAACGTAGTTTGGAGAAGCAGCGGTCACAGTGGAGCTATATTTTAATTGGTACGTTTAGCTTCATAGCCCTGGCAGATGGCTCTCACAACTAGACCAAAGTCATTTGTATCTACTGTTGTTGTGATTGGAATCGTCGGTCGAAATGCGGGGACGTACTGAAGCACTGCCGCTATTTTTTTATTGCCATTTATTCAGTAGTACCTTGGCATACGAGTGTCCCAACTTCGTATTTTTTTTTTTAGAAGTGAGCTGTTTCTGGGTTGTTTGTTTTGCTTAAAACTGTGAGAAAATACTTGCGTATGAACTGCTAATTGACCACATATCCAAGGACATAACATTTCATGTAGTTATTGTAGTTTGTGTAGTATCAAATCGTTTACCACAAAGAGCTTTACATCCCTGCTTATCATAGATAAGTTTGATTAGATGTGATTAATTATGAGTTAACTATGGACAAAATGTGATTAATTGCAATGAAATGATATACAGTATTTTAATCAACTGAGTAAAAACGTATCAAAACAGCCGTATTTTAAAACCAAACGCAGATTAAAATAAAAAATACAAAACCACGTGTGTATTTAGTTGGCTGATACAGCAGCTACAATTTCTAATCTAGACATAATTAGTGTCTAAAACACTATATTTCTCAATTCACACAAGTATCCTATAATTATAATTGAACGTTACTTACAGACACACAGTCTCCATGGCCGAATCATATTAGAAAGTAATTTGAACAAAAAGTTCAGATATGCTCTGTATCATTCCATTTCTGTGCCTTACTGCATCAGAAGCTCAACCCAATGAATTATTGTGGCTACTAGGTGTTGCCGAAATACTACCCCTTTTGATCTTACATGCAGCATAAGTTGAATTATATATACAGTATTAATTTTGATATATAAGTCATCCGTGACTAAGTCCCAGGACCAGCCACACTATGAAAAAGTGCAGTTTACACGTCCGGAAAAATGCGGTATCTTTTTCATACATCTCGTACAGCTCTGATGGGCTGTTTTGTGGGATCTCTGTATATATATATGTAGCCAGGCCTATAAGTGGTCAGCCTAAACTGACATATACAGTGGTGTGAAAATCTGAATTTTTATTCTTTTGCATGTTTGTCACACTTAAATGTACTTTTTCACACAGGGCTATGTGGGTTTGGATTTTTTTCTCCCTAAATAAAAACATTCATTTAAAAACTGCATTTTGTGTTTACTCGTGTTATCTTTGACTAATATTCAAATGTGTTGTGGATGATCAGAAACATTTTGTGTGACAAACATGCAAAAGAATAAAAAGTCAGGAAGGGGGCAAAGAGTTTTTTACACCACTGTAACTAGTAAATACCTAAGTGCTTTGAAGAATAATCTTTTGTGAAATAGTTATGCAAGCAGTGCGAGTGACCATGAATTTGAAAAGGTTGACGCATGATCACATCACCATTTTCATCTCATGGAGATCTGAATCGTGTTTTAACTGTTCCGACATGTCCCATCCACAAAATTTTTCTACAGTACGTAAATGAATTATTTTAGATATTTTTTTGTTAGCTTGTGCCCAATTCACATGCGTTAACTAACAAATGGATTGTATAGTCAATTAAAAGTGCTCAGGTGAATCTGTCCTTTGGTAGACTTTGTATTGCTTGAGCCAATTTGTCAATACACCGGCGTGGTCTTTGGTCAGATGGGTTTATACAGCAAGGTGGTGACATACTTCTTCTTGTAGCGATGTGTGGCGCTGAGTACCATGACTCCATCCTGTGAAAGAAAAATAAACAAAAGCCATCATTCATTCTGCAGCTGGGGTTTATCTGGGACATTAGCGGACAATAGTGTTAGTTTTACACTATGTATAAAATGTTGTTTATGAGAGTGGGAGGGTTGTGTGAATTAACAGTAAAAAAAAAAAACATTGGAATGAATGATTTTGCCAAAACAAGTGACAGAATTCCCTTTTTAATAAACGTTGTTACTCCTAATGTAACTAATGTACAAGCCATGTTCAATTGTTTTTTCATTCTTGGTAATATCCATCCATATGCCGCTTATCCTCAGTAAAAGTCGGTTGCAATTTACAAAACCAGTCTGGTCGTGTTCAATTCAGTACAATAATAAACACATTGTTCAATTAAAAACCCCGATCACGCCACCCTAAAACCTGCCTTTCAAGTGGGTTTTGCGTCATTGAATGAGGGATGTCAGCCTGCTAATTTTCCAGCTTTAGATGTAGTACCAGGATCATAACAAATACGTCGTCATTAATCTAAATGTCTGACTGTAAGACTGCATGAGAGGCAGAGGCTACTATAATACAGTATATACTACTGTTTATACTGTATTATACTTACATTCCATGAAGGTTGGCAGGTCTGTTAGTGTCCTAATTCGGGCTTGAATTATGCCTGAGCAAGCAACCCAAACATCCCATCCATTCGTTTTCTATGCTGCTTATCCTCACTAGGGTTGTGGGGGTATCCTGGAGCCTATCCCAGCTAAATTTGGGCAAGAGGCGGGGCACACCCTGAACTGGATGCCAGCCAATCACAGGGCAGCAACTCATACAGTGGCATATAAGTAAATAGTAAGCAAATATTTTCCAAGTAAATGTAATTAAAACCTAAACTTACATCAGAAACCAACCTAAAAATAAAACAGACATCACAGAGCTTGAAGATAAACAGCATGTAGAGGTTGTTTGATTTAGCTCACATTTATCTTCTTTTAAATATATAATTCATCGTTTTGCCAAGCTCATGCTCAACTGTTTGATCCTGGTTGCATATCTGCGATCAAACACTTGTTTCTCTTTGAAGAAAAAAACACGTTAGCGGCACCGACAGAGCCACGTGGAAAAAGTGTCTGTCTGAGCAGCTGCCTACTGATACGGAAAATACTAAGAATGACTCAGCTGGGAATGTGCGAGCATGGAACAAGTGTGTCTTTGTTTGTTTTGTTGTTTCCTTTCTTCCTGTAATCAACTGTGTGCTATTTCTATCTTGGCATGTGCTGCGTCTTCAGTTTTTTCCGGGCAGTATGTGGATAAGGACCATTATCTCTGCATCTGCTTCAAAACAAAAACAAAAACAATTTCCAACAGGAAGTAGACCATACCTTAATGGAAAGAGCATAGAGATGGTTGAGCATGACATGGTTTGGCTCTGGCAGGAGTGCTGGATCACACTGGGCACAAAACAATTTAAATGGTAAACCATTTAGCCTGCGTTTTCTACAAATGTTTACCTACATGTGCTCATTTAGCAATTATTCTAGTTGTAGTTTGCAAAGGTAGAACAAATAGGGTTGCAAATAAATATTACCTGTAATATTGGTTGTGCTTTTTATTTGGAAATTGTACTTCATATGCATCAATTGAATTTGCAAGTATAAAAATTTGCCGGCTTTAAGAATGCTTATGAAGACTTTATCTATTTGTTTCTCGTTTGGAGCTTTTAGAAATTCCCTGACATTTTGCAATTCTATGCCAATACAGAAGGATTACTATTGCAACAACACATCATCAGTAGGGTTAAACTAACGGTTTTCTCACGACGGTCTTGGTGCCTCTGTGCTGGAGTCATCCCCAGTGAACAACAGGGTTATTTCCGTACGCCTTAGGGCTGGGGAAAGGGTCCTGACTGTGGTTTGTGCGTACGCACCAAACGGCAGTTCAGAGTACCCAGCCTTCTTGAGAGCACCCCAGCTAGTGACTCCATAGTTCTACTGGGAGACTTCAACGCCCATGTGGGCAATGACAGTGTGACTTGGAGGGGCGTGGTTGGGAGGAACGGCCTCCCTGACCTCAACCCGTGTGGTGTGTTGTTTCTGGACTTCTGTGCTAATTACAGTTTGTCCATAACTAACACCATGTTCGAACAATAGGATGTCCATAAGTGCACTTGGCACCAGGACACCCTAGGTCGCAGGTCATTGATCGACTTTGTGGTCGTATCATCAGACCTGCGTCCGCATGTTCTGGACCCACGGGTGAAGAGAGGGGCTGAGCTGTCAACTGAACACCACCTGGTGATGAGTTGGATTAGATGGCGGGGAAGGATGCCGGACAGACCTGGTAGACCCAAACGCGTAGTAAGGGTGTGCTGGGAACGTCTGGCAGAGTCTCCCGTTCGTCGAGTCTTCAACTCTCATCTCCGGCAGAGCTTCGCCTGCATCTCGAGGGAGGACCGGGATATATATATATTGAGTTTGATGAGGCTATGGAGCACGACTTTCGGTCGGACTCGAAGAGGTTCTGGCAAACCGTCCGACACCTCAGAAAGGGGAAGCAGCCCCCAGTCCACACTGTTTACAGTGCAGAAGGGGGCTTGCTGACCTCGACTGTGGAGATAGTTGGTCGGTGGAAGGAATACTTTGAGGCCCTTCTCAATCCCACTGACATACCTTCCGTAGAGGAAGCAGAGTCCGAGGATACGTACGTGGACAGTTCTATCACCGTGGCTGAGGTAATTGGGGTAGTTAAATCACTCCCCAGTGGCAAGGCTCCGGGGGTAGACGAGTTCCGCTCAGAATTCCTCAAGGCTCTGGATGTTGGGGGACTGTGTTGGTTGACACGCCTCTGCAACATTGCATGGAAGTCGGGAACAGTACCTCTGGACTGGCAGACTGGGGTGGTAGTCCCCATTTTTAAAAAGGGTGACGGGAGGGTGTGTTCTAACTATAGGGGGATCACACTCCTCAGCCTCCCTGGGAAAGTCTACTCCAGGGTGCTGGAGAGAAGGGTACGACCGTTAGTCGAACCTCAGCTACAGGAGCTGCAATGTGTTTTTCGTCCCGGTCGCGAAACACTGGACCAGCTCTACACCCTTGCAAGGGTACTGGATGGTATGTGGGCGTTTGCCCAACCGATCTACATGTGCTTTGTGGACTTGGAAAAGGCATTCGACCGTGTCCCTCATGATGTCCTGTGGGGGGTGCTCCGGGAGTACGGGATTGGTGGCCCGCTACTACGTGCCATTCGGTCCTTGTACAATCGAAGCAGGAGCCTGGTTCGCATTGCCAGCAGTAAGTCCAGCTTGTTTCCGGTGAACGTTGGCCTCCGCCAAGGCTGCCCTTTGTCACCGATTCTGTTCATAATCTTCATGGACAGAATTTTTTGTGTAGGGCCCTTTTGTATTCAGCAACGTTTATTGTAACGTTTCGCTTAACCATGGCAACGCTATAAGCTAAAGAAAAAATTTTGGGGCGATTTTAGGTACAACCAAAGAAAATTTTAGGTACACCAAATCTATTTTTAGAACAGGTGGAGATTGGGAAAAACAGGAGATAAAGCAGGATAGCCTCCTTTTCACAGCCTTGTAGCTCAGGCATACAATCACGTACAAACACGCTCGATGTCTCATTTTGTAGATATACTTGTCTACTTTCTCCATGCCTAAAAGGTTTTTTGGTTAAATGTTTGCTTTTGGCTCTATCATTGTCAGAAGGAGGTGAGCGAAACAGGATTTTGGACTCTGCCGCGCACTCTAGCTCAGAGTGCAGGGAGGCAGAAAATTTTATTTAAGTATTTTCAAAAACAACAAAGTTGCAGCAATACTATAAATTCTAGTCAAAATATAGTTAGTGACGCACAATTAGTGGACACTTGATCAATCACAATTTCCCCAAATCACCAAATCAATACTTGGATATTTTAACAATTATATTTCTCATAAGTTGTTGCTTGATGTCCCAGTATTTTTTTTTTTACCTGCAAGGGTCTACTAGAATAGAAGGAATGGACCGATATTCCTCCCCTGCAGGCGGCATCAGCACATCTGTCGGCCATCTGGTTTTAGAATATTGTTTTTTGCACTTGCAAAAGCTGACTAGTGGGTAGCAGTGTATGGCATGACACATCACAGTAGTGTCCACTGTAGTGACTGATGTGCAACTGTATATTGAGAATTATTCATATAGGAGAAAACAACTTTTGAATAGCTGTCCATGAAAGGGTTAAATTCTTTTATAGATGGGGGATGTCAAAAACTAGATTTGTTGCTAGTCACTTTTAGGAAAAAATAGTATCCAGAGGGGTCTGAATACATGTTAGAAAAAACCTATAAAATCTATTTGTGGTGGCCACAAATGAATGAATGTATAGGAAAAACTATTACAGAAACTGGATCTGGATTTCTCTAGTACAAAACATAAGTAGAAGGCACAACTTTACCAATTAACAAACCGGTGACTTTAACTGTGCTGCTCTTGCAACTTACAGATATTCCAGTATCTTTATTGAGGATGACCTGGAGCAGGTGTGGTGGAAGTATAGGTGGAGACTTAAACTTTTCCTCCTGTTTTGGAATGTAAGCATCCTGGTGATACGGCCCGGGAGGAGAGCTGGACAGGTCTAACAATGGAGGACAGGCAGTGTTAAACAGTTCATGATATCCCAGACAATACTAAGGTAGACAGTTGTATGAAAAAGTGTTTCCGGCTTTCTGACTTCTTTCATGTTTGCCACACGTTAATGTTTCAGATCATTAAACAAATTGAAATATTAGTCAATCCGAACCCACGTGGCCCTGTGTGAAAAAGTGATTCCCCCCTGTTAAAACATAACACAAATGAGCTCAATTGAGATTTATCAGTCTGGAAAATGTAAAGCCATTTCTAAAGCTGTGGGACTCCAGCGAACCACAGTGAGAGCCATTATCCACAAATGGCAAAAACATGGAACAGTGGTAAACTTTCCCAGGAGTGGCCGGCCAGCCAAAATTATCCCGAGACCGCAGCGACTACTGATCCAAGAACTCACAAAAGACCCCACAACATCAACTGAAAAACTGCAGGGCTCACTTGCCTCAGTTAAGGTCGGTGTTCATGACTCCACCATAAGAAAGACATTGGGCAATTCCAAGACCAAAACCACCGCTAACAAAAAGAACATTAAGGCTTGTCTCAAATTTTGCCGGAAAACCTCTCGACGATCCCCCGAGACCTTTTGGAAAATATTCTGTGGTCCACAAAGACAACAAAGACCACAAAGTTTAACTTTTTGGAAAATGTGTGTCCCATACATCTGCTGTAAAAGTAACGCCACATTTTAGAAAAAAAAAAACATTATATCAACAGTAAAATATGGTGGGAAAAAAGGGATGGTCTGGGGCTGTTGAAGGTTTTTAGGGTTGTTAGTGCTAGATTGTTTAAAAGGCAATCAGTTTTTCACACAGGGCCTTGCAGGTTTGGATTTTTTTCCCCTTAATAATAAAAAGTTTCATTTAAAAACTGCATTTTGTGTTCAATTGTGTTGTCATTGACTAATGTTTAAATTTCTTTGATGATCTGGATTGTTTACGTGTGACAAAATGCAAAAAAGGAACAAATCAGGGAGGGGCATAACACTTTTTTAGTTGTATTTGACCAGTGATTGTCAATGTTTTAAGTGCAGAACATATGGTATCTCTTAACTTTGACAACAAAACCTACCTACTTTGGAACACTTTTATATGTTTGTCTACATGCATATTGGAATAAAGCGGAATAAACACACCTGACATGTCGGAGCACTTCAGAGAGTCCACCATGAGAGCGTCAAACACCTCAAAGTCAGTTTTCTTCACCTGGATGATGTTATTGACTGTGCCCAGCTGACTGGTTACAACAGGCTGTCAGAGAAAGATAAAACCTAACATAAAAACAACAAAAATGAAGGGGAAGAAATGATTCTTTACTGCATTTCATTACTGACCTCAGCTGGGTCGTGAGTCCACTGGCCGTCCACGTAAAACTTGTACTGGTGTTCCCCTTCAGGGAGCCCCACGATGGTCACAAAGGTGTTCTGACTTTGAAAGATAACAAGAAGCAGAGGAAGTAAGCACATTGTCAATTCCCATATTGACGTCAAGATATCGCCTCACCTTCTAATTAGAGGAATCTTATTGGCCCAGTTGTTGAAGGATCCAGACAGGTAGACCTCCTTGCCATCACCTGTCCAGCGAAAGACAGTTGGACGACTTAAAGTTGGCCCTTTGTCTTCCGCTTCCAAGTCTTGCCATGCAAGGAACTCTTCTTTCTCTATGGGAGCCTGCAATGACCGTAAGGCCAAAGTTAGCTAAGTAGTTTCATATCTTTTCCACAGAATTTAACCACAGAATTTTTAATTGCTACAAATAACAACAGAAAATACACTGCAGGCAGGTCCTTTGTTATGAGAGTTTGGACTTTAGCGGTCTAGTTCATAAATGCAAATCTCTCTCGAGAACTAGTTACGTGCCCGTGGCGAAGCGCACATAGTCGGGGACAGCTACACCGACGAAGGACAACTTTGCTACTGCTTGCACTCGCCAATCTCCCGCCCTTTTACATGTTTTCCAAGCTCAAGGCAGGCTCCCTTGATCGTAGTCAACCAAAGAAAAGGAGAATCACAGCCATGGAAAAAAACCCAAACTTTTCAAAAATATTCAGAACCAACACTGGCTGGATGACCGTTCCAACCTGCTCGACCATTGTGACCATAAGAAATATAATAAACATTATGTCCTTGAACGTGCAGCCTTGACATTTGGAATTACCATGTGATTGAATTTCTGTTTTTTTACATGTCCCATGTGTTTTAGGTACAGTGTGAGTGACATTGCTTGTGTTCAG
>QODF01000123.1:180675-236351 GCA_024372805.1 Oostethus manadensis | reverse complement strand
ACTCACATTCATACCGATGGACAGTTTAGAGTCGCCAATGAAGCTAACATGCATGTTTTTGGAATGTGGGAGGAAACCGGAGTACCCGGAGAAAACCCACACACGCACGGGGAGAACATGCAAACTCCACACAGAGATGCCCAAAGGCAATTCGAACCCTGAACCTCCTGACTGTGAGGGCAACGTGCTACCCACTCCCCATAAATTTCATCTTCCACTAAAATTTGACTTTCATAGAAACTGAACTTTTTGTTAAACCCCTTTTTACTCACAAAAGAATTGGCACATTTGATAATTCCACATGAACTTGTTTGTTACTGCTATAACACCACTCATAAATTCTGATCAGAATCTTAAAACCATTAGAAAAATAGCTCGAAAAAGTGCCCGCTGCAACATCTACACTTAACCAGCCTTAACCAGCCTTTGCCGGGGAGCATCAAACATGGGATATTGAAAGGTGGAAAAAAGTTGTTTTTTTCTGTGATGAGAAAAAATGTAACCTTGACAGTCCAGGTGGCTTCCAACGTTACTGGCATGACAAGGAGATCCCACCTAAAATTTTTCAACCCAGCAGAACGGAGGTGGTCCATCATGATCTGGGGTGCTTTTTCATTCAGTGGAATACCGGAGGAGAACACAGCCGCAGTTCATAATGCCCGCTTGAAGATGGACTTCTTCAGGGAGAATAAGATCACTCCTTTGGACCATCCTGCATGTTCCCCTGATTTAAATCCCATAGAGAACATTTGGGGATAGATGGCAAGGAAAGTTTATAAAAACGGCCGTCAGTTCCAGACAGTTGTTGTCCTTCGTGAAGCCATCTTCACCACTTGGAGCAATGTTCCACTATCTTCCTGTAAACACTCGCAATAAGCATGCCCAAGCTAATTTTTGAAGTGATTAACGAGAACGATGGAGCTAGTCATTTTTTATTATTACTGAGAACATTTTTTGTTTTGGTTTGGAGAGTTTTTTGTCCATTTTTGAGTGATTGTCTTAAACTTTTGATCAGCTAATAAACAGCCTATTTCGGTTTACTTGTTGTTTTCCATAAATTACTTTTTCCAAGTGTTTTTTGTCACACTCCCCCTTCTTGCTTGTGCATATTGTAGCACAAGATTATGATCAGGTCTGTATTTGTCCATACAGTGAGTGTCTGATGTAAAAACTTGACCTACTTTCATGTCTTCCCCATGGAAAATATCTGCATCCTCTGGGCTGTCCATGAGGATTTTGGGCCTCTCCCCATCCTTGGTGCCCCTGCTGTCCCGCCGCAGAGCCTTCTCCCCGTGGCCCATTGCGGCCCTCTCACTGCTTGTGTTCCCCATTCCGTCAAGTCAGTGCTGATTGCTCCAAGGTCACCGACACTGCAGTTTAAAGGAAAATAAGCATCTCAGGAAAAGGATGTGCAACTCCTGCCAGATCATAAGTTACTTATTAATCGTGAATTGCTGTTGAATTCAAAAGTACAGTCATGAACAGCTTTAATTCAGTTTGATGCAGCATACGATAATAAACATTTGGTGAAAAAAAAATCCAAACACACGTGAACTGCACCCATGGAATACAAACGGCTTTTAACAAATACTTTAGTACTCATGGGATTCTTGACTCAAAGGAGTTTATAAGTGGCTGTGGCTCCAATCCCTGCAGCTAACACACCAACCACTCAAAATGATCCTGACATAACATTCCTTGCAGTTTTACTTTAAACACGTATGCCGCTGCAGTTATAATTGCACCACCTAACCATGTTCATCCTCCATTACTACGTAAACAAACAATACGGTTGTAACCGCATCCGCGGAAAATGATGCCTGCATGCCAGTGTGAATTCAGGTCCACAATACAACGACTAGTCCTGAGATAACAGCGTGACAAACGACATTACTGCAGTTACACGAATAATTCCATGTCCCCTTGGAGGTGTAGCAGCAAGCTAGCGACTGACGTGGAGTATCAGCGTGTAATGTCAATATACAAAGGCTGCTTTCCACAAAACATCCATGATGGAACGGTACGTGCATTAATGTACCTGTGTACATATAATAATGATGGCGTCCTGCGTATTACCGCTTGACCCGAACATAAACGTAAACATTTGACCGGCACTTCCTACCTATATCTTGCGCATGCGCAGTAGTTTGTCCAAGCAATAGCGGGCTTAGTATTATCATTTTCATCATTATTGCTATAATTATTATTATTATTACGTCAATACTTTTTAGTTTGTCTGTTGCGTTAGTGCGTTTTCGATTAATTTACCTGTGTACATATAATAATGATGGAGTCCTGCGTATTAGCTCTTGACCCGAACATAAACGTAAACATTTGACCGGCCCTTCCTACCGATATCTTGCGCATGCGCAGTAGTTTGTCCAAGCAATAGCGAGCTTAGTATGATCATTTTCATCATTATTGCTATAATTATTATTATTATTACGTCAATACTTTTTAGTTTGTCTGTTGCGTTAGTGCGTTTTCGATTAATTTACCTGTGTACATATAATAATGATGGAGTCCTGCGTATTAGCTCTTGACCCGAACATAAACGTAAACATTTGACCGGCACTTCCTACCTATATCTTGCGCGTGCGCAGTAGTTTGTCCAAGCAATAGCGAGCTTAGTATGATCATTTTCATCATTATTGCTATAATTATTAATATTACGTCAATACCTTTTAGTTTTTCTGTTGCGTTAGTGCGTTTTCGAGTACTTCAGTCAAAATGTAAATAACATGTAATGTGTATATTTGACGCTAGATGGCAGCATAGGTGAAGTTAAAAATGACGCATCCCATGACTACGTAGCAACGCTCTGTCTCCAACTCAAAATAAAAGTCTAATTTTAATAAGACACAAAGAAGATAAAATTACATTTGTTTTTTTCTGCCAACAATTGAATTTTTTTTATAGTCTGGCCGTCTTTGTATTTATTGTCTTTATTGTATTATGCATGGAATTTGGCTAATATGGAATCACAGAGTGCCAAAATGAAAAGAAAATACATGTGGAAATCATCCATCGATCCATTTTCTATGTCTATGCTGGAGCCTACGCCAGCGGTCTTCGGGCAATATTACAAAATATATGTACAGTATGCCCGCGACCCTAATGAGGATAAGCGGTATAGAAAAAGAATGAATGAATGAATGTACACTATGTGGTAATATTCTTTTTACATTTTGTAATTGCTTTATCTGTAATTACTTTGGTTTTTTTTTTCCATTTTAGCATGTATGTTCCTGTTTGTTTTTGTCTTTTCCATTGGCTTTTTGTCATTGCATTTAGCGGATGGCTAAAGCCGGCAACAAATGGCTGTTAACGTAGCTCTTAGTGGGGGTCACGAACATGAAGTAACATCACTAGCGCGCCACCATGCACATACTTTGAACAAACGTCCTGAGTCCATATCAAAGCAGCTGAGAGAAGCGGCTAACAGCCTGGATGGGACTGTCACCCTGGCAGAGGAACCCTGTATTGTCAGCTCGAGCCTTTCGGTAAATGCAATGACAAAAAGCAGATGGAAAAGACCAAGACAAAACAGAAAAATAAGCACCAAAACGGGGGGAAAAAACAAAGAAAGTACAGAAAAACAATGAAAGAATCAAAGACAAGATGTACAAAGAACATTTGTATATTTTTGTATTATTCATTCTCTTTATACACATGGATTTCCTTAATTTTGGCGCTCCTGTCATTCCATAGACTGAGTGGGCGGATCGGTCCAAATGTCCATGGTGTGTATCAGTAGCCTGATTACGTCAATATTTTTCAGTTATCGCCTTTTGTGGTTTTATAGGTCAAAGACCCAAAGCAGTCGCCGGGCGAGACCACTTCCGAGAGCCCCCCCCACCCCACTCCCCCAATTGACACTTTCAGATTTGATACATAAAGCAAACATAGTAAGTAAAAGAATCCCCAGTACTACAAGGATTCTATACCACATCTACTGAGACACATTCTGTTACAATGCAACTACACTGTATTGTATAAAAAACACATCTGTGGTGATGGAACTTGTGAAATTGTGTTCCGGAACATGTTGCACAGCAGCCATTATCAATATAATCCGGGTGGAACAATTACATGTGCGCCTGTTGTTTGTCCTCAGTGGCGGCGCAGATCATTACGGTCTGTTCCACCCCCTCTCGGTTGTCGGAAGAAAGAAAGAAATCCTTCTGTCATCTTTGTTTGGCACCGTGCCTACCATGACTGTGTTTTTCCTCTACACTATGTATTAACGATCCCCCGGATGGTCCTCCGACATCTTCGGGACGCGGGGAGAGCGTGTAAGAGGCAGGCTTTGGCACATACTAAGGAGCTGAATTTTAAAAAGGGAAGGGTGGACGTGAAGGTTAGCTTCCAAGGGACAATTTATAAAGCAAACCTCAGAATGTCACAACAGATCCAATTTACAGGCAGCGTGGCTGCGGTTAAAAAAGGTTTCTTTGTCTTTTTAAAGCTGCGTTACGGCATATTGCTTGTTTCCACCCCGATGTAATGAGGCCCGAATGATTTTAAGTCAAGTATGAGAGATATGGAGCTTTTTGTCACCCATTGAATACATGTCATCTTGTTATTAGCTGTAAGCTCCACATATACAATAAATCATGGAAATCATCGAGCCTGCGATTGACTGGCGACCCGTCCTGGGTGTACCCCGCCTCTCGCCCAAAGTCAGTTGGGATAGGCTCCAGCATAGTCCCTGATCCTAGTGAGTATAAGCTGCATAGAAGATGGATGGGCGGATGTAAAGGCTGTACATTCTTGGGATATTAGTGAGTCTTTAGCAGGGGTGTCAAACACCTTCTAACCGTGGGCTGCATTGCAGTTCCACCTGTAACTGTGAAACCATACATAGTACAGTATAATCACCCCATGATATTATTACACTTTCAATTATTGACTTACATTTACATTAAAATCAGAAGTCAACGTGACAAGCAGATATTCAAGTGTACAACTACTGTATTGTATAATCCTTTTGAAATGTGGTTTGACAAGAAAAAAAACAACTCCAACTGCATGCAATACCTATTTCCTGCTATAAGTGACAGAACAAATACATTGTACTAAAGTCATAATATTACAAATAAAATGTAGAAGTTGAAGGTCATTGAAGAAGAAAGTGAAAATATTTAGAAAATTTAAAAACAACAGCAAAAATGGTTAAAAAAGAGCAAAGACTGAGGAGTTTTACTAATGATACACTTCTTCATCTATGACACAAAGCTGAGTTTGGTCTTGAAATATGTAGGACTCCTTACCATATTCCATACCTTACAAAAGCTAAGGTTCTCTTTGGGTGTGACCAGGATGGACAGGATCAGGAATGAGCACATCAGAGGGACAGCACATGTTAGAGGTTTCGGAGATCAAGTCAGAGAGGCCAGACTGAGATGGTTCCAGAGGAGAGATAGTGAATATATTGGTAGAAGGATGCTGAGCTTTGAATTGCCAGGCTGGAGGCCTAGACGAAGACCAAAGCGGAGGTTTATGGATGTAGTGAAAGAGGCCATGAAGGTAGTTGGCGCAAGAGAAGAGGATACAGAAGACAGGGTCAGGTGGTCCCCTGAAGGGATAAGCCCAAAGGAAAAGTAGACCATATGTTGGTTGATCATATGAAAGTGGCCCTTGCATCCTATCATTTCTCAGTTTGTTGCCCTCGGTGGAAAACGTTTGGGCACCCCTGAAGTATTAACATACATTGCGTTCACTTCTTCTCATTACAGTAGGTATGAGATGTTGTTTTTGTACCCACTGCTAGTGTCCCAAGTCGTCTGTTTTATTTATGAAAATGGTGCAAACACAGAAACACATAGAGCCTCCAGGAGAGTTACTGCCATGCATTTATTTTAACACGCCCCTCACATGAGCAGGTGTCATGTCCTTCATAATTTATTTACAAAAAAAACACAACTAGATGGCATACACACATACATGAAGCTCTAATTGTTGTGCTTGTTACTTCAGTGGTTGCAGTCTGTGTGTCTAAACCTTCATAAAAGCAAACATTGCGGAATCTTTCACAGTCCATTTCCAACAGCGCCAGTGTCACGGTAGTCCAACATCTCCTTGCATTCCAACTGCAGATTATTATGGCAGATGTTTTCACCGTGTCAAACAATAACAAATCTAATATGAGGCGATATCTACATGTCACAAACTGGGTCACTTCCTTATTCACACTACATCTGAAAAAAACAAAGGTTTATGGTTTAGCATGTGGAAACACAGGATACCTCAGAAGGTACAGGAATAAATACAAACGTTGTAATGCAGTATAATAAATTAGACTAGTTTGTATAGCAGCTCTGTTATGTGTTTTTCTGTTAGATATATGCTCTCCTGCCTGCAAGGTTCATGTCCTCCCAGAAAAAGTGGATCTGCATGTGACCGCAGCCTCCCAGATGTCTGATCTGTGGTCTCTGCTTGCTTCGTTCAGTCCGGCCCTGCCCGTGGTGTCGTCACGTTTTGCTCGTCATCGCCTAGACTCGAAGGGGGGTCCTGGACTATAGGGGAAGACGGATGTGCATGGCTGAGCTGTTGGGACGGGCGGCCAGGATGTAGATGGAACTCTCCCTTAGAAAGTCTGCCCACGTCGTAGGCCTATATTTAGAGTATATAATACAGCATGTTGAAAACACGACGTCATGGTGTTCGCATGACGCACAGTCTAGTGACTTGCAGCTACGCGGTACACCCTGCAGACACACTGAACAGAACCGAATACTCAAAGATCAATAGTGGGCTGAAATGCTTTGAAAAGGCTTTTTCATTTCCAAAAAGTACCGTCTTTCATCTATACAGTTATAATTACTTCTGTCGGCCGTCGTATCGTCAATAAAAAACAACGAGTAAGCTCTAAGGACTTATGCTTTTGTCTGTCTAAAGCATCTGATTAGATGTTTTCTGGCAAAGTCTAAAATGGCTTTGTCGTGCTTGAACGTCACGAGTGGTTGTCAACGTGTTTGAATTTCTAAAGGCTATCACAATTTCTACAAAAGTATCGCTTTGAGACTTACGTGGATGGCGTAAAAAAATGTTTGTCTTGAATTTTGCAATGAACCACTTTGGCTGTCATCTTTTAAAAGCAACTCAGGGAAGGGAAATAAACGGCATGTTTTTTCTGTCCATGGACTACAAACACCAGTCAGGCAGTCATTGATTGAAACACTGAAAGCCTCTGGCACTTCAGTCACGTTTGTGTTTATTTTTAATCCATTGTGGAGGTTTATCAGGGGAAAACCACTTCTAGACCGTCCAGTAGGTGTACCTTTACATTTAAGACCCACATCTTCCATAAACCCAGATTTTTTGTATTATTATACGTGAAAGATGACATTGATGAACCAATCTGTTCATAAAATTCATGAAGAACATTCTATTAGGAGGTGGTTATTTTCTCCTAGTGGGTAACAATCCAAAAAAAAACGGCCTAATCCAGGTTAATACTTATTTTGAAGTTTATTTTGCACCGCACAGGAGGTCACTTTGTGCATGTTGTGGGATTTAACAATAATACAAAATATTTCATGATATACTAAACAATTGACAGAATATTGTGTTCTGTGGCTACACAAACATGGAACCCACCAACAGAAAGATTAGATTCCCGTCTTTCATCAGTAAAAAAAAAAGTGTGTTTTTACCTTATTCGGTTTTTTAGTCAACAGAACAAAGATACATTTCTGGAAAATATCAGTTCCCAAGTTGAGAAAACCAGCTTTTTGTGAAAAGATACATTTCAAGCATAACTTTCACTTTGACACAGATATTTTTTGCTTTTGTGACAGCTCAAATAGCCAAACAACAATACCACAACTTAAACAACAGAAAAAGGGTTGTTTTATATCAAAATAACAATTTATCTACAAATACAGCACCGTAAAATAATCACAGTTTTCAAACTGAAATTGAACTGTGTGCATGTGTTTTCCCTTCAATGCATAACTTTCTGCGTGCGACACTCCCCCACGTTTTCCCACTTCCTCCGTGCTGTCGTGTGGGTTTTTACATGCACATTAATTCTGCCCAGGTCTTATCAAAGGCACTTCTGCCAGCTGGTGGTCATTTTTATTTCTTAAAATCGCTGTGAAAGTGGGGAGTTGCACCATCAAATTGTTTTTGCCGAAATATTAAATGACTTAAGGTATTAAATGAGTTAAGGATAAAGGTTATTGAACGAGAGCATAGATTCTGTGCACTGTTACAAGGAGATCTGGAAGGAGAAGAGCAAGTCATCCTACGAAGGTAGAAAGACAACTACTAAAAAGTATGTTGTTCTTTATAGTATAGTGTAGTAGTTTATTATTTTGATCACGGTATTTATATGTCCTTCATGTGGTCAGTTATTCATTCATTTTCTATGCCGCTTATCCTCATCAGGGGTACGCGGGTACGCTGGAGCCTTTAATTTTGAGTTCATTTAGGTGGAAGTTTGGACAATGAAACCTGACTTACAATACATCCTAATCTATGAACGCTCGTAACCCAAGAAGCACCTGTAGACGAGATGGCGACATAAGCAGGGCTGACTTCAGCGGGTTCCACTCAATTGTTATTGTTGGTGCTGTAATTAAATGGTAGCGTCTCCTGCAGTGCGTTTATCCTACAGCTCTACGTCTTTGTGACGTTTTAAAAGTTATGCACAAACCGTAAACAAACAAAAGGAAACAAACCTGTTGTCATCAGTCTTGCTCCGTTCACTGCCAGAGCTGGCTGGACTGCTTTCACAAATGGGGCCAACGTGACTTATACTTGTACCAAGGGACAAAAAAAACACACACGACAACACACAGAGCAAAGTAATTATTCACTGGCACAAGGAATCAATCAACAGGACACTGCTTTGCATTGAAACTGGGACACGCTCGTTTTAACATTGTCTCATTCATGTTCTATGCCTCATTAGGCTCGCGGGGATGCTGGAGCCTATCCCAGCAGACTTTGGGCAAAAGGCGAGGAACACCCTGGACTGGTCGCCATATACTGGTCGCAGGGCACATATAGACAAACAAACATTCACACTCTAATGGACAATTTCGAGCGGCCAATGAAGCTAACATGCATGTTTTTGGGAATGTGGGAGGAAAGCGGAGTACCCGGAGAAAACCCACACACGCACGGGGAGAACATGCAAACTCCACACAGAGATGCCCAACGGAGATTTGAACCCAGGTCTTCCAGATCTCCTGACTGTGCCACTCTCCAATGTGCTAACCACTCAGCCACCGTGCGGCCCTGTCTCATTCTCCAAACAGAAAACATCATGTGAAACATTTTTTAAAGTAGGATTTTTCTATGACTACCACTTAATTTAAAAAGAGAAAAATGGGTGAAAGTTGACGAGCTCACAAATTAAGGATACGAATTAGTGTTTCTTTTGTGTCAGCGTTACTGTTTAACGGTGCTTCTCACGTAGTGGGGCGTGTGCAGACCTGCCAACATGTACAAATTTACTGTACTCAACATGCAATTTGACTCTTGAATAATGCATGCTTCACAGCTTTCCATTTTGTTGCATTTTCTGGTTTTAGTTTCGAGTTCGGTCTGTACAGTACAGGTAAATACAGATATTATCAGTTTCTCGATATTATTTCAAATCAAGGGGGGCGTGAAAACATCTGCCCGCTGGGAGGGATCTACACTGCTGTATAATAATTATTTCAGAATATAATATTTTGCAATAAATGAGTATTTCATAAGAGAGTGAGTTGCAAGTAATTCTGACCTCTGAAACAAAAAGTGTAGCCACCTTTTGCAGTTTGCTTTGTTTGCTTCTTCATTGTTATGTTTCCGGGATCTTTTTCCCACTATGTCGAAGCAGGTTATATAAACTCAACAACTTTGTTTGGGTACTCAGGGAAAAGTACAGTAGTCTCCCACATCTCTATGAGTCATCAGTGTTTTGATATGTTGCAGTCTGAACTGTCTGACCTTAAAAAGAACATTCACTATCAGACTGTGTCTCTGCAATGCAGCCATCAAAGCCAATAATGTTTGCAATTTATTTGTATTTTATTAGCTTTAATTAGGTTGCACTCGTTACATAACGTTATGTGCAGATCTGTTGTATGCACTCACCTCGTCCGGGTCCACTGAAATGGATAGATTGGCTTTAAAACTGCTATTTAGAGTCTGTTTAGGCAGAGCTGATACGGTGAAGGGCTCACGCTTGTCACGTTCAACTTCATTTCATGTGCTGCTCGTGATTGCAGCATGCTTTTCAAGAGTATAACCTGCGGATACTTGAGAATTGCAGAGTGTGGGGGGGAAAGGAGACAAGCCATGCGTACTGCTGAGTGACACTCACCCACAGTTCATAGGAGCGCAGAATCCCATGAGTCTGTGGGGTATACAGTGGCATGGCAAACGGGTGAGCGGGATGGAATGGTATAGCATGTTATGAGAATGAATGAAACACATGAAGTTCAGAGGTGAAATGACTCATGCACGGTTACATAAGCAAAGAATGAGCCTTCCGAGTGCGACACTCGAAGCTTATACTGTTCAGGTCAGTTTTATGCTAATAATGGGTTCCAATATCTGAATTTTGGGCTCTTTGTGATATATTAGAACCATTTTTTTTCTAGGATGAAATGCTAATAGTAACTTCAATTCCAATGTGATTAAAAGCAAGAATTGGGTGCAGAATTTGTAATGTACAGTGGAACACAACGCATTTTCATAGTTTTACAATTCAACTTTTTTCACGCAGATTTGTTGGCAACTCATACAAAAACTACAAAGGTACAACGGGTCCAGGGATATTATGGTCTGCCTTTGAGTCATAATAGATACGTCAACAGAGCAATTGCTGACAACATTTCAATGCGTCTCCTCTTTTTTGTTTTCCTTCTGCATAACAGGCTTTGCCATCGCGTGTAAACTGCAGTGTGCGCATAGCGGCCACATTCCGCTACCGCGACAGGGTCAGCAGACACATTGGAAGGTGGCTTCTCTGCATTTTTTGGTTGTTTCCTGATCTGATTTTGCCGTCGTGATGGATTATCTTAGTAACAGCGTTTTCGGAAATACATTAAACGATTACTAGTTCTGCAGTATAGGGGATGTCACAATATTAGAAGATGACCACACCAAGCATCATGGGATATGTAGTTTTTAGCCTTACTTTTTTCGCAGGTTTTGAGAAGGTGTATCAGTCGCACTGGACTGTAAGCCTCACATGTCCACATTGTCAAATGGCATCTGGTAATGCGCAAGAGTCTGTGAGGAACAGGTAGCTTTTTATTTGTCAGGTGCCAATGATGAGCTATAAGAGCCTGTCAGTGGACCTTGTCAGTCCAGCAGAAAGCGCAGGAGGTCATTACTCAACAAAACTGTCTGAACCACTGTGTCATCTAAGAGAGAAGAGCAGAGCAATTTAACTTGCAGAAGGTAAGGTAAAAAATACACAAGTACCAATACGAGCTTCGAGTAAAAACAACTATCTTAACTGCTGCCTGTCATGCATTGCTTCCCAGCAAAGCAATTGCTGCGGTTCATTCAGCTGCAGTGATGACCTGTGTCCACTGGAGGGAGCCAAAACAGCTGACTGAATTGGAGCGAGTTTGCTTTGCTTTGCTGGGAACTTGGTAATACCTTATATTACATCGGTAATCATTTTTAAATTGGCGATATTACATAGCATACATACTGTTTAAAAAAGGCCCACAATTCTTTTCTTTATGCTTCACTGATTACTTTGGCGATCCTTGATCACACCTTAGTTGCTGTGAGACACAAAAGTGAAACTTATAACTTCCACCCCGTAATGGCAATGGTAATGGTTTGTTTTGGTTTGAAAATGCATACAAGTTACATTGCAATACATCACAGAAAACCATTCACAGTTCCACACGTCCAAAAGGACTTGATTCCATCTGTTTATTACACATCTTTCATTATTCATTAGTGGTGAGTCCCTTACACTAAAATATAATATAATGATGAAAATACAATATATAAAAATTATATATAAAATAAATATAATATATATATTTATATAATATATAAAATATATTTTATTAAGTATGTGAAGACAGACGGTGGAGGATTCTGGAGCTGAACCTAATCTAATAATTACAACAGTTACTTGAATATTTGACAGTATGTTAATCCAGAATCGGAGAATGTCACCGTGACGCTAGCAGGGGAGTTCGAGGGGGCAGTGAGCACTGCTTCAAAAAATGACATTTTTTAATTACTCAGAGATTTTCACCATTTGCTGCAGGTTCCATAACCCCCATTAAAATCAGGGATCAAACAATCATCCCATGTACAATCATTCCAACCTAGAAAAAGAATGTATCAAATAAATCATTAAGGGTCCACAATGGACAAGGCATTCATTCCTGTGCATAAACTTCTGACCAGAACTGCAAGTGGAGCACTGTGATTATTAGAAGGGTAAATTTGTACCTGTCTGCCACAAATCCCAATTTCATATTGCACAACAGTGAGTGTGTTTTCTGAAATCATTCTATACCAATTTCATCAAGTTGTAATATCTGAGAAAAAAAGTACTTTTTGGATGTTTTGTAGAGATTTGCACAAATACGTGTTTTTTCCCCAGAGATTTCTTTGTGGCTCTGTCTCTCTGTGTGGCTCAGGTTGTAGTGTGTTGGGTATTGAGTGATACATCTTTGCTTTTGATACAACCTCTTAAAAAGTCTTATCTGCAGGCTGTTGAGTCATGTATTCATGCTCACTCTTTGTCATCTTAGTACTTCTCACAGCCCTCTCATTTCAATTTCTCAAGTTATTCGGTGAGTTAATGCGCATGCTTTTGTGTGAAGCTCGATATTGGCTGCCTTATACTGCAGATAGCCCATATTTAGTACTACAGTGGTATGCAAAAGTTTGGGCACCCCTGATCATTTTCAAGACTTTCCTGTATAAATCACTAGTTGTTTGGCTCAGCAGTTTCAGTCAAATATATTGTATAGCCGACAAAAACAGCGATATTTGGAAAGTGAAATGAAGTTTTTAGGGTTTGCAAAAAGTGTGCAATAACGGGGGGGCTGAACATTATTTTATCTCCAAAAGGGCGGCGCGGCTAAAAGTTTGGGAACCACTGCTCTTAACACTTCCAATGCACGTCCAACTTCTGGTTGACAGTAACTTTGACAATTCTTCTTTACAAAACAGTCAGGTTTGGTGCTTTGTCACTGATTCTGGAATAATTGGCCGATGCACTGTGACACCCATCAGATGTTGTTGGTATTCAAATCAATAAAACTGAAAGCGCCTCATTTTGTTTAAAAAATGATTGCACACTTCCTTGTAAATCCTAAAAACTTCATTTCACTTCTCAAATATTATTGTGTTTGTCTGCTATAGTATATATTGAACTGAAATTGTTGATCCAAACAACGAATGATTTATAAAGGAAAATATTGAAAATGATCAGGGGTTCCCATACTTTTGCATACCACTGTATATTACAGATCCCGGCTACAACCGATGTCACCTAATGAACACATTATGCTACTTCTATGAGCTGTATTTTACAAATTATAACTGTTTGTGCAAAATACAGACAAAAATACACTCTCCCTGCTATGTTGCAGTTTTTCTGAAATTAATAAATGGTCGCTGTTCCATGGTAGGCTACGGTCTGTGAAATACAAATAATATGTAGTATTTTGGTCACTAGGCGGCAGTAATTACATTACCTTAAAACTGCATTAGGTCATGAAGTCAGCCATGGCATGTCCGACATGACAGTGTGGAAAAAAAGTTCTCCTCCCATTCCGTGCGGAAGTGGTAAGTTTATGGGTTCTTGCGTTTAGAAGAAATACATTTGAGGCTAACTGGTTAGTTTGCCAGCTTGCCATTTTTTTTGCTCACAAAGGCCACTACTATTTAGGTGGAGCTGCATTAAGGGCAAAGAGCAAAACATAACATTTTAACATTTTTACAATTTAAATTTTGTTAACATTTGAATATTACGGTCGGAAGCTGAAACTTGAGGTGTCGCTCGCTCGGGTGGTTGGCCGACATTGTTACTACTAATGCATAGTATAGATGAGCTTGATTTTGCGAGAATTTGTTATGGATTTGTATAAAATTGAATCAGTTGTAAAGTGTAGAAAACATTTTAGTATATCTTTCTATTGGAGTAGTTTATGATGATACAGTGGACTCTTTGAACAAACTGACCATTAATTCATTTTATATAGTTTCCTCAGAAGAAATAATGGAAATTGTGTTATTTATTGACTTCAACGCTCAGTTGGCAGCGACAGTGAGACCTGGAGGGGTGTGATTGGGAGAAACAGCCCCATGATCTTAACCTGAGCGGTGTCTTGTTATTGGACTTCTGTGCTCGTCACGGATTGTCTATAACGAAACACCATGTTCAAGCGTAAGGGTGTCCACATGTGCACTTCCGCAGTTCGATGATTGACTTTGTGGTTGTGTCGTCGGACTTGCGGCCACATGTTTTGGACACTCGGGTGAAGAGAGGGGCGTAGCTGTCAACCGATTACCACCTGGTGGTGAGTTGGTTCCGATGGTGGGGGAGGATGCCGGTCAGACCTGGCAGACCCAAACGCATTGTGAAGGTCTGCTGGGAACGTCTGGCAGAGTCCCTTGTCCGAAGGAGTTTCAACTTTGCTTTGACCATATTCCGAGGGAGGCAGCGGACATTGAGTCAGAGTGGGCGATGTTTTGTGCGTCCATTGTTGATGCGGCTGATCGGAGCTGTGGCCGTAAGGTAGTCGTGCCTGTAGTGGCGGTAATCCCAGGACCCACCGTGTATGGTGGGGGCGTTGTGCTGCTGAACTCGACTCGAGATGTTGTGGACCGGTGGAGGGATTACTTTGAAGACCTCCTCAATCCCACCGACACGTCTTCCAACATGAAAGCAGTGCCTGGGGACGCTGAAGCGGGTTCTCTTATCTTTGGGGCTGAGGTTTCCAAGGTGGTCAAAAATCTCCTTGGTGGTAAAGCTTCGGGGGTGGATGAGATCCGCCCAGAGTTCCTTAAGGCCCTGGATGCTGTGGGCGTGTATTGGTTGACACGACTCTGCAGCATTGCGTGGACATCGGGGTCGGTGGCCCTGGACTGGCAGACCGGGGTGGTGGTCCCGCTTTTCAAGAGGAGGCACCGGCGGTGTGTTCTAACTATCGTAGGATCACACTCCTCAGTCTTCCCGGTAAGGTCTATTCAGGGGTTCTGGAGATGAGAATCCGCCGGATAGTCAAATCTCGGATTCAGGAAGAGCAGTGTGGTTTTCGTCCTGCTCATGGAACTGTGGACCAACTCGATACTCTCAGCAGGGTCCTTAAGGGTGCATGAGAGTTTGCCCACCCAGTCTACTTGTGCTTTGTGGACTTGGAGAAGGCATTCGACCGTGTTCCTCAGGGAGTACTGTGGGGAATATGGGGTATCGGACCACCTAATCCAGGCGGTTTGTCCCCTTTATGACCGGTGTCAGAGTTTGGTTCGCATTGCCGGCAATAAGTCGGACCCGTTTCCAGTGAGGGTTGGACTCCGCCGGGGCTGCCCTTTGTCACCGATTCTGTTCATTACTTTCATGGACAGAATTTGTAGGTGCAGCCAGGGCGTCGAGGGGTTCTGGTTTGGTGGCTGCAGGATTGGGTCTCTGTTTTTGCAGATGATGTGGTCCTGATGGCTTCATCGGGCCGTGACCTTCAACTCTCACTGTATCGGTTCACAGCTGAGTGTGAAGTGGCTGGCATTAGAATCAGCACCTCCAAGTCAGAGTCCGTGGTTCTCGCCAGGAAAAGGTGGTGAAGAGGAAAGCTGAGCCGAAAGGCAAAGCTCTCAATTTACCGGTCAATCTTCTTTCCTACCCTCACCTTTGGTCATGAGCTTTGGGTAGTAACTGAAACATGCATTGGTGTCCTTCTCCATTTGTTGATTTTTAATTTTTTAAATTTTATTTGTCTTGCCTTGAAATTTAAATTTTGACTTCTAAAACCAAGGTCCATCTTAATATTATCTTTAAAAAAATAAGTCTGAGTTCCACTGAAACATTCTGTTTTCAGTGTAATATTGTTTTTTGTATGGTTTCCTACGACATGTGTCACAGAACATGACACCGCAGGAGATTTATGCGGCAGATGGCCAAACAAAGAGAGAAAATGAAAGCATAGGCTGCGGATTCAAGGCTACTATTATGCAACTGTGAGTCATTTGCAGGAACCAACAAGCTTAATAGCAGAAGTTATTTCTGTAATAAAGGAATGTCGACCTCTACACGATATCTGCAACTTAAACAGTGTCGGTTGATGTATGCAAAAAGATGAAGTGCTGTTCCTGTTCGATCCCATGGGATCATGTTAGATCTCAGGTTCAGTACAAAGACCTTTAAATCGTTTCAGGTAAAAATGACAGTGTCTGATTATTTATAGCAGGAGGTGTCATACTCTACGTACATCATACTGACAATCACCATCTTTCAAATGTGCGTATAAAGTATAAATGTTTTTTTTAACATGCTTTTAGAAGTGATACACACAACTGAGTTTCATTTTTATTTCAAAATGCCAACTTACTATGTCACATGTGTCAAACTCAAGGCCCAGGGACCAAATATGGCACACCACATCATTTTATGTGGACAACAAAGGCCTGGGAGTGATGTTTGTCAATAATGCATTTCTAAATGTATTGGTTCTTAATTTTGACAGAAAAATTGTACTACAAGCAGTTTTTCTAAACTTTAATATCACCAGATCATCAAAAATAACGCAGTAACTAATCTATTCAATTAATTGTCTTATTATTATTATTATTATTTGTCTTATTTTTTTCAAGCGTAATTAACACATATGCATCATGGTAAGCCACGTCCCTCTGTTATGACAGAAGCTGAGTGTAGCGTGCCCACACAGAGCCTATCGCTCTTTATTATCTTTTTTTCGGACTTGAACACATCAACAGCAGTGCAATTCCAACACCATATATGTATATCCCAGTTACTCACACATCTCTAGTTCACTTCCTCATTCTCATTACAAGAACAAGAGATGCGTTCAGGGACACTCCAAACATCACAAAAACAACTTCATAATGCATGTAAACAAACAGGAAGCTAAAGAAAAACATGAAGTGGATATTCTCATCATGCATTTCGTAACCTTTATAGCGGGTGTACAATTTGGAGCTGTTAATACATATTAATACATATATTATTCTGTCCTGTCATTTATCTTTCTGGTAATTGAATGCAGTAAAATTGGGCATATCCCAGCAATTGTTGCTAATAGGTAATAATCAGGCTTATTTCATTTAAAAACTGTGATTCATCTAATTTAAATTTGTAATTATTTAACGTCCTTATTGATCATCCAACAAGATATTCCAAGCATTTTTTTGTTATCAAAAATATATTTTTGTCACTTTGACAGACTTCACTTCTACTTTCAAAGCAAGGTATCCATCAATTTGTTTGTAAATATAATCACCTAATGCATGAGCAATTGTGTGATAATATCAAGAGGTTATATTCATATTTATATTCATATATTTTGATAGAAAAGGATCCACTGGATAGTCGGATCTCGGATTCAGGAGGAACAGTGTGGTTTTCGTCCTGGTCGTGGAACTGTGGACCAGGTCTATACCCTCGCAGGGTCCTTGAGGGTGCATGGGAGTTTGCCCAACCAGTCTACATGTTTTTTGTGGACTTGGAGAAGGCATTCGACCGTGTTCCTCGGGGAATACTGTGGGGAGTGCTCCGGGAATACATGGTATCGGACCACCTAATTCAGGCGGTTCGTTCCCTGTATGACCGGTGTCAAAGGTTGGTTCGCATTGCCTGCAATAAGTCAGACCCGTTCCCAGTGAGGGTTGGACTCCGCCAGGGCTGCCCTTTGTCACTGATTCTGTTCATTACTTTTATGGACTGAATTGGTAGGTGCAGGTAGGGCGTCGAGGGGTTCTGGTTTGGTGGATGCAGGAATGGGTCTCTGCTTTTTGTGGATGATGTGGTCCTGTTGGCTTCATCGAGCTGTGACCTTCAACTCTCGCTGGATCGGTGCCCAAACAGCAGAGTGTGAAGCAGCTGGGATGAGAATCAGCATCTCCAAGTCCAAGTCCATGCTCCTCGCCCGGAAAAGGTGAAGAGGGAGCTGAACCAAAAGGCAAAGCTCTCAATTTACCGGTCGATCTACATTCCTAGCCTCACCTATGAGCTTTGGGTAGTGACCGAAAGCACAAGATCGTGGGTACAAGTGGCTGAACTGAGCTTTTGCCGCAGGGTGGCTGGGCTCTCCCTTAGAGATGGGGTGAGAAGCACTGTCATCCGGGAGAGACTCGTAGTAGAACCGCTGCTCCTTCGCTTTGAGAGGAGCAAGATGAGGTGGCTGGGGCATCTGGTTAGGATGAACGTCTCCCGGGGCACGTCTGACCGGTAGTAGGCCTCGGGGAAGACCCAGGACACGTTTGAGAGACTACAGTATGTCTCTCAGCTGGCCTGAGGATGCCTCTGGATCCGCCGGGAGGAGCTGGACGAAGTGGCTGGGGAGAGAGATGTCTGTGCTTCCCAGCTTAGGCTGCTGCCCCCGCGACCCAACCTCGGATAAGCGGATCAAAATGGATGGATAAATGGATATTTTGATAGTTACAAGTGGCCTTGAGAGAGGTGGTTCTCGATGACAATGAGTTTGAAACCCTTTTTAAAATTGACTACCAAAGGTCTTGATCTGCAGTTGAAGTTTCATGAACAGTATTGCGTAACATCTTGGCAAGCTCCGCTGGATGTGACGTAAATCATTACATTTGTGTTTGGTGCATTGACTGACTTTGAATTTTCAGAGTCAAGCTCTTTGAGCTGCTTGATCAAGAAACATGAAAATGAATAGTGAAAGTGAAGTCAATGGGGCATCACCCTGCAGGGATGTCTTGTGCACAAGCAACTGTGTCCCTTTTTAATAGCCTCATTCTCATTGGTTTGATTACACTAGTAATGAGATTTACACTCTATAGGATTGATTAGGCTGTTAACAAGACGCAATAAAGGAGTTAAAAGGTAGCGCCTTCATTCAATTAAAAGAGGAAACTGGTGTTCTAAATTCTTCATTAGTTAAACAGATCTAAAATAAACTGAAGTAAAATATATACCGATATGTATCCGATGTTACTGCAGTCAGAAAGCTCAAGTTGGGTATATCCGACCTATACATCATCAAAAGGCGTTATTCCATGCAAGAATTGGAAAAAGTTATTTACAGCTGGAGGTAAAAATTATTGTAATGCGAAAAAAAAAGTAAAAATCTGTGTCAGCTTATGTCAATGTCCCACCATTCCTGGCTCCGAATCTTCGCCCACGGCTCCTCGGAACGGACATCGCAGCATATTTGCCACAAACTGCCCTAGCCAGGAGTCTATCACTCTTCTTCATATTCTCCAACGTGGAATAATTTGGTAAAGACAATATCGACTCCGGTTGTACAAAGTCCTAGAAGTTGCATCAAATGTGCCCGGGCTGAGACCACCAACTGGGACCATGTTTACTTCTGTAAACACACGGAACCACATACAGTATGATGTTGTGTTTTGTGTGCCTTCATGAACACGTCAAATTATTTTGTTAATGTGAACTACTATATAAAAGATTGGATTTTAAGAAAATCCATCAAACCCTGCAGTGTGAAATTCAAATTTATTTTTAATTTAAGTTTAAGTATGGAGTATCCCCATTTATTTCTCTGGTACCTTGGGGGTGGTTATAATAGGGTTGTTGACCGGCCAACCGTCTCGCAATCTGGTCACATAGCAGGTCATTAGTGACCCTTCTTCCCGTTGGATGGAACAACCTTTGGCAGGGAAAGATGCCGGGACATTTTTACAGATGGCATCACCATTGCATTTTGGATTAAATGTGAAAAAAAGAACAATCCAGTTGCCTTTGATGATTACCATGACCTGCATGACTGGGATTCTACACAGATACTCCACCAAAAATTCCAAGTTTGGCTATTATGAATGAGAACATGCCGATTTATACGTGCTGCCTATAAAATGATACACTCACCTCACATTGCAAGACTGCAAGTCTTTATTGAGCTTGTTGAACCACGACTGCTGGGCCTGGCGACATTCTGCTCTTGTGATCAATCCATCCTCATCCAAGTCCAGGCCCATGAACACCGACCGAGCTGTGTCTCTTTCCTTGGCAGTCAACAGGCGTACCAAAGAGTTCTACAGATATCCAAACATATCTGTAAGTGTTCGGTTATTGCCTGAAAATCTAATTATAACTTTAATTTTGAACTCAGCGTCCCTCCATTATACCTAGCTTTGCTCATTAATAAAACTAATCCAATATGAATGTAATTTTTCTGTTGGGATACCCAAATTTATGCACCTACATAATTTTGTTTAAATAATTATTGCACACTTTCTGTAAGTCTTAAAAACTTAATTTCACTTTTCAAATACCACTGTGTTTTTCTGCTATATGATATTTTAACTTTAATTGCTGATCCAACTAGCTATTTATAAAGAAAAATCTTGAAAATTATCAGGGGTACCCAAATGTTTGCATACCATTGTAAATCCCATACTTTGCGTGAGAATGTTCTTACAGAAGCCCTGCACACACATCTCTGCAGTGGTGTGCTTTGCAAGATATCAGAAAGAGGCAAAAATGTGGATTATTTTTTTCCAAAGTCGAGCCTGATGTATGTGACTGTCTTGTTTCACTTTAAGCCCAAAGATAATAGGTCTGCTTTTAGGGATGACTAAGGCAATTCAAGAATAGAATTATTCACCTTAAATCCACCTGTACAATGTGAGAACACAAATTGCTTCAGGTCCTTATATGGCAGGCACGGGCAAACTACTGCCTGTTTTTTCTCTTAAGCCTTTAACATTGAAGCTTTATCCGGCAATGGGATCTGCAATGGTATTTTTAAATTATCATAAATGTTGAACCATCAAAATTATTCCAATGGTTTTTGAAGCGTGACACTTGCTAGTGATACAGTATATGGGTCATTACAGTATTCATATGGACTAAGTAACAGCAGCTGCAGGACGACAAGAGTTTGATAGAAAGCAGGGTATGTGTGGGTCTATGTGCAGAGCAGTTCCAGTTTATGTGACAGTGTCAGACAAACAAGCTTTTCACAACAGAGTTCTGCAGAAACGTTTTTTATGTGTGTGTGTGTGTGTGTTTAGCGTTTGTTTTTGTGTTTGGCTGTGTTTGTTACTTTTTTGTTGTGTTTTTACTTATTGGCAAAACATGTCAAAGAGGTCTCCTCCATGAGCCACCAGACTCAGACGTGGCAGGCCCAAACGCATTCTGGGAATGTCTAGCAGAGTCAGAAGGAGTTCAAACTCCGACCTACGGGAGAGCTTTGACCATGTTCCGAGGGCGGCGGTGGATATTGAGTCAGAGCGGGCCATGTTTTGTGCCTCCATTGTCAGGGCTGCTGATCGAAGCTGTGGCCGTAAGGTCGTTGGTGCCTGCCGTGGTGGTAAACCCAGAACCCGTTGGTGGACACCAGTGGTGAGGGATGCTGTCAAGCTGAAGGAGTTCCTATCGGGCCTTTTTGGCCCATGGGACTCCGGAAGCAGCTGACAGGTATCGGCAGGCCAAGTGGTCTGCAGCTCAGGCAGTTCTGAGGCAAAAACTCGGAGAGGAGTTTGGAGAGGCCATGGAAAACGACTTCCGGATGGCTTCAAAGAGATTCTGGACCAAGATCTGCCGTCTCAGGAGGGGGAAGCAGTGCACATTCAACACCGAATCACACTCAGCCTTCCCGGTAAGGTCTATTCAGGGGTTCTAGAGAGGCGGATCCACCGGATAGTCAAATCTTGGATTCAGGAGGAGCACTGTGGTTTTCGTCCTGGTTGTGGAACTGTGGACCAGCTCTAAACTCTTTGCAGGGCCCTTAAAGATGCATGAGTTTTTGCCCAACCAGTCATGTGTTTTGTGGACTTGGAGAAGGCATTCGACCGTGTCCCTTGAATAGTACTGTGGGTTATCGAACCACCTAATTCAGGCAGTTTGTTCCCTGTATGACAGGTGTCAGAGTTTGGTTCGCATTGCCGGCAATAAGTCAGACCCGTTTCCAGTGAAGGTTGGACTCAGCCAGGGCTGTTCTTTCTCACCGGTTCTGTTCATTACTTTTATGGACAGAATTTCTAGGTGCAGCCAGGGCATCGAGGTGTTCGGGTTTGGTGGCTGCTGGATTGGGTCTTTGCTTTTTGTGGATGATGTGGTCCTTTTGGCTTCATCAAGCCATGACCTTCAACTCTCGATGGATCGTGTATGAAGCGGCTGGGATGAGAATCAGCACCTCCAAGTTCGAGTCCACATGTTCCTCTCCCGGAAAAGGGAGAGGAACCTTCTCCGGGTCAGGGATGAGATCCTGCCCCAAGCGGAGGAGTTTTAGTATCTCGGAATCTTGTTCACGAGTGAGGGAAGGATGGAACGTGAGGTGGACAGACAGATTGGTGCAGCTTCTGCAGTGATGTTGACTCTGCAGCGGTCCATTCTGGCAAAGAGGGAGCTGAGCCGAAAGGCAAAGCTCTCAATTTACCGGTCGATCTACGTTCTTACCCTCACCTATGGTCAAGAGCTTAGGGTAGTGACCAAAAGGACAAGATTGTGGGTACAAGCGGCCAAAATGAGTTTTGTCTGCAGGGTGGCAGGGCTCTTCCTAAAGAGATAGGGTGAGAAGCACTGTCATCCGGTAGAGACTCGGAGTAGAACCGCTGCTCCTCCACATTGAGAAGAGCCAGATGAGGTGGCTTGGGCATCTGGTTTGGATGCCTTCTGGACGCCTGGAGGTGTTCAGGGCATCTCCGACCGGTAGGAGACCTCGGGGAAGACCCAGGTCACGTTGGAGAGACTATGTCTCTAGGCTTGCCTGGTAACGCCTCGGGATCCACTGGGAAGAGCTGGAAGAAGTGGCCGGGGAGAGGGTCTAGACTTCCCTGCTTAGACTGCTTCCCCCGCAACCCAACCTCGAATAAGAAAATGGATGGATGTCAAGGAGGTTGTCTGGGATGTAAACAAGGACAAATGTTCACATAGTCTTGACTTCATCTTGTATCTTCCACAGCCTTTATTCATGTACATTCTTCATTCATTCATTCATTTTCTATACCGCTTATCCTCATTAGGGCCGCGGGTATGCTGGAGCCTATCCCAGCTGACTTTGGGCGAGAGGCGGGGTACACCCTGGACCGGTCGCCAGTCAATCGCAGGGCACATATAGACAAACAAACATTCACACTCACATTCGTACCTATGGACAATTTAGAGTGGCCAATGAAGCTAACATGCATGTTTTTGGAATGTGGGAGGAAACCGGAGTACCCGGAGAAAACCCACGCACGCACAGGGAGAACATGCAAACTCCACACAGAGATGCCCAACGGAGACTCAAACCCTGAACCTCCTGACTGTGAGGCCAATGTGCCACCCACAACGGAGACTCAAACCCTGAACCTCCTGACTGTGAGGCCAATGTGCCACCCACTCGACCACCGTGCGGCCCATGTACATTCTGGGTCTACTTATTCAGTAAAATCATGTAAAACTCAATTTGGGTTTTGAGGTAATCTGTCATTAGAGCATTTTTACCATGTAGTAATATAAAACAGAGACCCGGGAGATTGTAAGACAAATAATTCCAGGTGGACTATTACAGTTGTAGGTATAGTTGTTAAATTATATATACCAGGCTTTCCCCTGAGACTTTCTGAAGCTGCGGTGGTGGGCTGCATGGGACTGCCGCTTTCTACTGTATTTCTATGACTAATTTCTATGACTTATTATTTCATTTCATTAACAGATTTCCTTGATGTTTTTTAACAACAATGACAATAACAGTGTGATGTGATTTTGGCACGTGTATTCTATCGCTAGCTGTTGCCATCTCCTCTGGCTCAGCAGTTATGCCAGATTTCCCATTTCTCTCAGCTTCCTCTCACCAATTTTCTCTCACTCCTTGGTTCCACTTTCATTTTTCAAAACGCCAGTCATATTTCCCACAATGCTCCAGTGTCCTACTGATAACAATCAGCTATGTCAGTGAGTGCAGTTCGTCTGCACGTCAACGCAAGAGTTCTGTGTTTTGGAGGTTGCCGATGTGGGAAAAAAAAGTTGCATGGGACTTGAAGATTTATATACAAATGCTTAAACATTTTGCACCGTTTGTATTTTTTACTTTGCTGTCCAAACATCCCAGTGAATTTTGACTGTCAGAAAGAAGGCTCTGCATCTTGAGGTGTAGGTTTTTTTTCTCAGAGTAGAAAACTGGGTGGGCTGGTTGTGTTTGAGGTGGGCGAGTATACGGGATATCGCCGTGTTTCTCACCTTCTTTTTGAAAATGCTGGCACTTGCAACCTTCTTCGGCTCCATTGTCGTTATTTTGAAGTTGTGATTTTAAAAAAAGCAGAGACTTGTGGTGTAACTACAGAGTTGACCACCAATGACATCATAGGCGGGCGACAGAACTGGTGGACAACGACGTCCGGTTCCGATTTCCACCAGGCTACATATTTGCATTTGTATATAGCCTGGCTTTTCTGCAAAATGTTTTAACCCAATGTGTGCCTTGAGGGAAAGGGTTTTCCACCCCTGCATTGCATTGAGGGCCCTGAGCTAATGTAAAGCAAAAAAAAAAGTGGGACATATTTTGTTTGTGTCCATTTTGGTCTAATACCAGTGAACGGAATTAGGTTTTGGTGAAATATACTATGAATAATAATAATACCATGAAATCATCTAAAGCAGTGGCGATGAGTAATGATGAGTTTCCTTTTCAGGTGCGTGTTATCGGAAGCTGACCCTAACATTTCGGTCATGACCGGACAGTTTGGCAAAATGCAATTTAACGAAGTACTTTTGAGAATTGCAGTGTAAAAATAAACCTGAAGCTAGCAATCAGTGAGGAACGTAGACGTAAAAGAAGTAGATTAAAAGTTGTGGCGGGTGTTGCACTAACAACACACATGTAGTTGGACTTGCACTCTGCTGTCTGTTCAGCAAGGATCAAAAAAGTGGTGGTTGCTCTACAGAGCCTTTACCTCTGTGCGAAACTTTCTCAAAACTGCCAGAGACTCAAAGTAGAGAAAGTCAGGCCACTCGATGTGACCCTTCTTGTCAGGATCGAGGGCTGCAAACTGGGAGAGGACCTCCTCCTCTTGCTCGTCGGTCAGGTCCCTGTCAAACTGCTGCTTGGATACAAAGTGGTGGTACTGCAGCAACTCGTCTGACACCAGGCATGACTCTACAGCAACAAGGAACAATTTATCCCATCCAGCCTCATTAGTCACACACAGCAATTCTCCAGGTAACTCCTGGTGACATGTTTCAAATAAAGGAAAAACCACCTCCCACTGGGCCATGGAATGATACCACGGGTCCTTAAGCCTAATTATCTAGGGGCCAATTAATTTTGCACATGATACAATAAGTAATCTTCACCATGAAGTCAAAACTAACATTAAAATAGTGCAAAGACAACTGACATTAACACCTTTGATATCAGGTAGCCTTTCCTTTTCAAACTCACCTGGGATGATTTTACACTGCTTGAAGGTCTCCATAAGGCTATACATTTCTTCTTCTGTCAGCAGGAGGTTCAAATTATCCTGCAAAAAACGCAGAGGTAGGATTATTTTGCAGTTAATTGTGTCACCTCTTTTTGAGCTCAGAGCAATTTAAAGCGCTTTACACATCACTGACAAAAGGATTATAATAAGACAACGCCTTGCAATAGTTCGGGCTTTATTCAAAGAAAAACGAGGTTGAAGATATATTTAGAGGTGTCAGAGCCTTCACACAGTTTTATACATAGTAAGGATGTCAGGGTTGTAGAGCTTGGAGAAAGTTTGGAAACTGACAGGGATCCAGTGTAAGGGCACCGAAACCAGGTGTAACATGTTCTCGCCTTCTGATTTAAGTCCAGTTCTCCTGCATAGCGTTGCTTGGCTTCATTGTGCAGTGGTTCTGGTTCATTATCATCTGGGTTTTTGTGAGTACTATTTCTGCTTGGCTTTATGCAGCAGCTCCATTAGTTTACTGTAGTGTTTTTTCTCCCCTGCACAGTGTTTTGTGTTTTTTTTCCCTTTTTGTGTGGCATAAAAATGTCTACATACATGAGCATAGAACTATAAGTATGTAGTGTCATCTGTGACTTGTTGTATGCACCTTTAAGAAGCTGGGCCTGGGAAGTGATGTGTATGACATTAGCTGGCTATAGCTGACCGTGTTAAGTGGAGTGTTAGCATGGTTAGCAGTGTGGAGGGCAAGCATCTTTAATGAAGAGTGAGTTGTGGCCGACAGCAGCTCCTGTGTGAATTCTCACTGCATATGTGTTCTCTCCTTAATAACAAGCAGCGGCATTACAGTGGTATTTCACACTGGGTGCCACTAACTGTACATTGATGAGGTAGGAGCCATCGCAGGAAGTACACTGTCAATGTGTGAATCATGTCTCATTTATATCTAAAATGTTTTATTTTGTAATAATGTCTATTACTTTGGCTGATACAAGAGTAAAAGTCACTACTGGGTGTTATTTAATGTCTTATTTTAAAAAGTCGTTAACAGGTTTTTTCTGTGCTCTGTATTTAAACAATAAATAAGCCATTCTAGTTCTTGGAAGTTCACTTATGGTCGGGAATGGAACCAATTTCTCACCTTAATCGAGGGACTGCTGTGTACTGAAATTAGTTCCTGCTTGTACGGATGGCGAGTACAGGATAAAAATGTTTTAGAACGATTGAGGCTTTTCTAGCATATAGCAGATTAAGGAAAATGAAGTGACCCAAAGCATCACTGTCATCTGGGTCACTGGAAAGTTGAATGAATGGCCCAACATCAAGCAATGATTTAAAAAAAAATACTTTATAATTGCGCAAGAGAAACTGCAAGACATGTACATGACGAGGTGTACTCGCCTGTTTCCGGTGGTAATAATATACAGCTTTAAGCTGTACACTGACTACTCTGAGTCATCCAAGTTTTATTTCTATAGCAGATATAATATATTGGCTGAAATGTGTCAGTGTAAGCACTTTTGTGGGATACTCCGTTACATCAGTAATTGTAAAGGTGGGAACATGTTATGCCAAATCGACACAATCACAGATAATAAGGGTTGACATTGCTTTGGAAGGTGCCTTTGAACGTGTCACCTCGTAGAGCAGTCCCTTAATTAGGACCAAGCTTAGGACAGTGCTTGATGGCCCACTCCTCAGGACGAGCCAGGCACACAATACAGTTGGAGAAACATTTAGTGCAGCCACATGATGTGATACACCAATGGACCTTTACCTTACAAACATGCAGCAGTCTACTTCGAGGACTTACTGTAACGCCACATGCAAGGAAAACCAGGACTTAAATGCTACACAAGCGAGGTGAGCTTTCTCATTCTCTATCTGGTCCACATTCCCCTCCCGGCGAAGGATCCAAAGGAAGGCAGAGGTCATTTCTCAGTGTGATTGAAAACCCCATCCTCACCTCCACTCCCCTACCCCAACCGGCCTCTCGGAGTATGTTTGGCATTTTGTTGAATTCCCCAGTGCTGATGAAGCACTGACGTAACATTTTACTTACTCGTCAATCACCAAAGTGGTGGGAGGTGAGACTATAAGGCATAAAACGCTGGTGGGCTTATGGCAATGAGACAAGCAAGGTTCTTCCTCCACATTTTCTCGAATCTCCTCCTGGATCATTTGGCACTTTTTCTTTCCATGGACCAGGATGAGATTTGAGAAAATGCGGAGGAAGAACCTTTTAACAAAATGGTCGGCGTGTCTATACAAAGAGCATTGGCCATGTGCAAGCATGCAAATTCCCATAGAATGACCTGAGCAGAGCTCTGGAAAGCGGAGCCATCCTCAATCAGTTTAAGACAGCCGTCATCAAATGGTGGACTCACTGATTGCCCTTTGCAGACCCATGACCAATTAAAGTGAATGGGAAATACAATGACATGACAATGCTCACGGACCAATCACAGTGGCAGTTTGTTCATTGTACACCTTTTATCATTTATGTGAAACTTAGTCTGTTTTCTTTTAAATGCAATTTAGGGGCCTAAGTAATTGTGTTGTATTGAAACAATAGGGTGATGTGCAGAGTTTCATTACATTTGACATTCACATGAGCGTCTGTTTGATACAATTTAAGGCAAAATAAGGGTTGGCTCATCATTGTGAAAATAATTGCACAAACTGTCCTTACTCAATTTTAATTGAAGACCATTGGTTTAAGACATCCTCCCAAGCCAGGGCAGCCTGTCCACTCCTGAGTGTAAGCTGTATCGGAAGAGAGGTACTCTGGAAAGAGCTAGGGTTGGTATGTTGCTAGTATTGTGGATGCACAGAAATACCATGACAAGATCCTAAGGCTCACTCTTATTAGAGATTGGCTCTCTTGAGGGGAGCCGGATCTTGGTAAGCCGGTTCAAAAAACTGGCTGATTTGGCTAATTTTTATATAAAAATTTTAAGAAGCCAGCCTGGGCTCAAATTAATTTAGACAACCCACAAATGTGAGTTAGAATTATTGTGAAATTGATTATAACCTCATTTCACATATGTGGAATACATTTTAAAGTCTGATCTGGATTCATTGTGAATATTCCACAGGGTGGCGCTATATCTGCATTTACAGCGACATCACTATTTTGAATACCCTTTGTATAAATTCCGTGTATGTGTGTAAACCATGACTTGAATACGTTATAACATTAAACACATTTTCCATGCAAAACAGCTTTTAGTGAAAGGATTTTCACACAATATTGTTAAAAATCCATCCATCCATCCATCCATCCATTTTCCTCCGCTTTCCTCCCGGGTCCGGGTCGCAAGGGCAGCAGCTTCAGTAGGGAAGTCCAGACTTCCCGGTCCCCAGCGACCAATTCCAGCTCCATCGGGAGGACACCGAGGCGTTCCCAGGCCAGCTGTGAGACATAGTCCCTCCAGCGTGTCCTAGGTCTTCCCGGGGGCCTTCTCTTGACTGGGCATGCCCGAAACCCCTCATCAGGGAGGCGCCCGGGAGGCATCCGGACTAGATGCCCGTTAAAATACATGCCAGTTAAAAATACAGAAAAACAAAACATACAAACTGTTCATTTGACCGGTGGACTGTCCTTGGGTACTAACTGGGGAGAAAAAAAAGGAACAGTTCCTAACTGCAATGCCGTTCCCATCGTTCATGCTAACGAGCCGTTCAAAGGAACCGGTTCATCTGTGAACGTCACAACACTAACTCTAATACCATTCATCAACGTGAATCTCATGTTGCAGCACGGTAATGAACGGCCCCACGTCGCAAGGATCTGTAAAAAAATTCCTGGAAGCTGAAAACATCCCAGTTTTCAGTCAGCATACTCAGCGAACATGTCACCCATTGAGCAAGCTTGGGATGCTCTGAATCGGCAAATGGCTATCCTGCTATCTGGCACCATTAAGAAAAACATGTCCACTTTTACAAAAAACGGAAAGCAACATATAATTATGCAAACTGCGGGAAATGAATAGTGAATTTGAACACGTTAAGTAACACAGAGCAGGGGGTTAGGCTGCCCTCCACAACTAAAAACAACAACACTGGTGTGAAAGCGTCAATCACCATAAGTGTTTTGAGTGTATAGTTTCGACAGCTGTGTATGCATGCTAATTGGAAGGTGACTGGGAATTTAGGTGACGTTTGGTGTGTTGCCTCCATCTAACCAACCAATGAACAAACTGATTGTTCATTGATATCTTTGACTAATCAACATGAGGTTGTATTTTTTCGTTTGCATCAATGTGGATATTGCAGTACTAAACCAGGTTACAAACTATTACAATGTATGTGGCATGTCTTTGTGACCTGGCAGGCAAGGTATATTCTTTCTAGCATCATTCATCCTGGGGGTTTGTGCATGCAAAAAGATTTCACTGAAGGTACATTTTCGTGACAGCACTTTGGTTGGAAATACAAGTGGATGCCGGTTGACGTTATCCATCAGATTTAATTCATGAAACCACGAGGGCATTTCACAGCAGTCCTCATGTTTGCAAGGTGGCAAAGGTCAACGAGGTCCTTAAATATTTGAACAAAGACAAAAGATTTTCTAATTTTGGTTCTGCACAGTACTATGATGCAATGTGTGGTAAGGTTCATGACTGGTGAGGCACTGACTATGAAAGGAGTCGGATATAAAACATGAACCCAAAATAGAAGATAAGCCTATACATTTCAATTTTGACCTTAGTTGAAACAATTAGTTGTTTTTAAATCTTTTAGACGTGTCAATCAATTGCACACTGTTCAACAATTTGATAAGAAGAAAAACAAAAGAATATTTTATATTTATATTTTTATAAAATTCTTTTTTTTTTTTTGCTGATCTTTTTAAAATAAATTGCATTTGGTACATTAACAAGTAAAGGTAAACTTGTTAATGAAGTTTAGTTGTGAGATGTAATGCTCCATTTGGTTGGGAATGAAATGGAAATACTATGCAGGCTGATTTTTTTTTATTTTTAACGAGCGTGTTCTTGTACGCATTACTGCTATCCTGCCACATGGCTGTGTAAGCAAATACACAGAGATCAGTCACGTGATGCCTGGCGCTCCATAACGCTCAACTCTGCCAGATGCTGGTGCGACACAGTACATAGCAGACTCCACTGTGCCCTTTTAATGGGGTTTCTGGTCAATAAGAAAGACTCAAAGTCGCACACTTTGATGAAATATGATTAGACAGTTGAATGTCAGTATGTGCAGTACATGTGTGATAAAACGTATATTGGCGATGCAATGAGGAAACACCAGTCTCTGACCCTGACTGCACGTCATCGCTACAATGTAATGTAAATTAAACAATTGAGATAGGTTCAGACTTTTAGCTGTAGTGCAGTGGGTTGAACAAAAAGACTGCATAAAAATGCGATGTTAAACACAATCCCTTAATTTCAGGGGCTCAGAAGTAAGTTGATAAATAAATAACTGAAAGTAAAATGTCCATTTCTAATACTTGGTTGAAAATCCTTTGCTGGCAATTACTGTCTGAAGTCATGGTCATCACCAGACGCTTTGCCAGGCCTTTACTGCAACGGTTTTGAGTTGCAGTTTGTTTGTGGGCCTTTTTTTATGAAGTTTATCCTTTGAGCGGTGCAATGCATGCTGAATGGTTTGCTGAATGGTTTGAGGTCAGGTGGCTGTCTTTGGCCAGTCAAGAAAGTTTCTCTTCTTTGCTGTAACTGGGTTGCTTTGGCTGTTTGTTTTGAGTCATTGTATTAATATTATACATTTTATTATGAATACTGCCCAATCAGTTTGGCCATATTTGGCTGGATTTGAGAACATATGTCTCTGAACACATGAGAATTGATCTGGCTGGTTCTGTCTTGTGTCACATCTTCCAATCTAGCGGTCTTATCCTTGAGGATTCTGATCGGCTTGCCCCATGCAGTGAACACTTTGTGTTGCAGTCTTCTGTTTCTACTTTCTGGAGAGTAACTTTCTGGAGGAAAACTGCACTTTATTTTGGTACCTACAATCCTTATGAGACATAAACATGTCTTTCTCTTTTCTGGCGTTCTTTTCAGCAGCAGTTGCAGCAGCTCCAATATGTAGCGCTATACAGTGGAACCCCGGGATACAAAATGAATTTATTCCAAAAGGATTTTTGTAAGTCGAATTTTTTTGTAACCCGAACAACATTCAACATGTAAATTGGCTAATTCGTTCCACTGACCCCAAAGACCCCTCATACAATGGGGTGGGGGTAAAAACGCAGTTTTACACTTTTAATACTATATAAATAACGGGTATTGTAAAAACAAAACCTGAAATAGCATGTATAATGAGTTTAAATTCTAAAACTTGCAGCGAAGTGCAGGACGGCATGTAAACTGACAACGATAAACCAATCAGAACATTACGTCATATGTATCCGTACGTACACTTACCTCCGCCATGCCTCCGGTAGGTACCCTACCGGTATGCTGCAAAACAACAATTTTGCCGAGCGCCGGGAGGGTTACGCCACCATATGTGAATGTTTTGTGGATGCTTGTGCTAAGGTATCTGCTTTAACTCTTGTCTGAGCTTGCGCGAAAGCCGGCATCATTGCCGAACAGCCGACTGACAACGAGACTGACGGCCGACAATGATGACAGGAAACCCGCCATGTTTGACGGCAAAATTCCCCAGCTGTTCAAGTCCAATGCAGAAGATGGATTTGTGGGAGAAGAGTGATTAAAAAAATACAGTGAGTGTGTTGATACCCGCACAGAAAGCTTTCTAGACCCTCCAGACTCTGCATTTTTTCCAGCAGTGTTGCCTATCTCCTGTCGAAACGGTCTGTGGACCCCCGGTTGGCCCTATTGCAGGTATGCGGCCAACCAAGCCCACTCCGCTGTCATTCTTTGTCATTGGTGAGCTTGTAATTTGCATGCATGCAGATAACACTCCCTCCGCTCCCTGTTTGCACTCCCTATAATGCTACACAAACAACCACTCTGATTACTTACACAATATAAACACAGTTAGAACACTCATAAATTGTTACAGCTTGCTCTTCTGACTTTTCTACACATGTAATGTTGAAAAGGAGTTGGACTTCAGCAGCAATTTGGCCGATAGTCCAGCTTTGTATTGCGAAACAAAATTAGCTTTCCCTCACAGCCGAACAAACACTTCCTGGAAGCCATTGCTCAACGGCTTCCCATATGAAGAAGTCCGGGTTTTGTGACGTCGGTGGAACTCGGTGTTGAAAAAACCTGTGAAAAACAGCGTGCAGAGCCATCCAAAACTGCTTTTAAACCTCAGTGTTTAACGCGTTGGCGTCGTTTAACATGGGAGTACAACATTGTAAGAACTTTTATAGCTCAGAAAAGAGGAAAAGTGTAATAGGTCCCCTTTGAGGACAGCTTGTTTTCCCAATGTACTGCTACTATCAAAGAAACTGTTCGACAGGTTTTTAGACTCGTGTAGTATATTTTACCTTAGTTAACATTCAGTTCATTTGGAGCTGTTAATACAGCTAACACCGTCCTGTCATTTATCTATCTTTTTAAATTAAAAATAGCATATTTCAGATATAGTGGCTAATGGTGATTATTGATTGATTAATTTAAAAACTGATTCTTCTGATTTAAAATTTGTAATCATTTGAAAAGCCCTAAAAAAACAAAACAAAACGTATGTCACTGTCCAAATGCAGTCATGGCCAAAAACACTGGCATGTTTTGCTTGCAAATGTTGTTAGTCATGACAAATTGTGGGGTTTAATACCAGTGCAGAATCAGCCATGGTTCTCAGTCGGAAACGGGTGGACTGTACCCTCCGGGTTGGGAGTGAGGTCTTGCCTCAGGTGGAAGAGTTGAAGTATCTCGGGGTCTTGTTCACGAGTGAGGGAAGGTTGGAGCGTGAGATCGACAGACGGATCGGTGCAGCGATGGCAGTAATGCGGTCGCTGTACCGGACCGTCGTGGTGAAAAGAGAGCTGAGCCGGAAGTCAAAGCTCATCTTTTTACAGATCGATCTACGTTCCCACCCTCCGCTATGGTCATGAGTTATGGGTCATGACTGAAAGAACGAGATCGCGGATACAAGCGGCGGAAATGAGTTTCCTTCGTAGGGTGGCTGGACTCACCCTAAGAGATAGGGTGAGGAGCTCGGCCATCGAGAGGAGCCAGTTGAGGTGGCTCGGGCAACTCGTGCGGATGCTTCCCGGGCACCTCCCTGGTGAGGTGTTTCGGGCTTACCCAGCCGGAAGAAGGCCCCGGGGACATAGGACACGCTGGAGGGACTATGTCTCACAGCTGGCCTAGGAACGCCTTGGTGTCTTCCTGGTGGAGCTGGAAGAGGTCGCCGGAGACCAGGAAGTCTGGACTTGCCTACTGAGACTGCTGCCCGCGCGACCCGGACCCAGGAAGCAGAAGAAAATGGAAGGAAATGGAATAATGGCCTCACAGTCAGGAGATTCAGGGTTTGAATCTCCGTTGGGCATATGTGTGGAGTTTGCACGATCTCCCCGCACGTGCGTGGGTTTTCTCCGGGTACTCCGGTTTCCTCCCACATTCCCAAAACATGCATGTTAAGTTAATTGTGGACTCTAAATTGTCCATCGGTATGAATGTGAGTGTGACTGCTTGTATGTCTGGGATGCGTTTGACTGGCGACCCGCCCGACATATTTTTGCCCTTCTGTGTGCAGCAGTTCAGCATGCCATTGTATACTGTATATGGACCTGTACCGGTATTCTTGCATTTGTAGTAACAATTTCAGACCAAACAGTGACGGTGCTTACACAGTAGTAGCAGCTCCAGCCGGTAACGGTGTGAGCTGTGTCTCTCATCTCCTGCAAAGCCTCAGCACGCAGGTAGCCCAACTCACTCAGGCAGCCATCATGGAACACTCGAGTGCAGATCCTGCACGGGTACAGGTCGTCGGCCGTCCACACCTCACATACGTCGCACATCTCATCATTTGGAGGCTAAAGGTAAAGAAAATAATACAATTTTTAGTAACGTTGTGATACTATTGGGTGTACCCCGCCTCTCGCCCAAAGCCAGCTGGGATAGGCTCCAGCATCCCCGTGACCCTAATGAGGACAAGCGGCATAGAAAATGAATGAATGAATGAATGTGATACTATTGGTTCATATTTCCATACTTATTTATTATGGGAGACATCAAATGAGTCAAGCAATGATAGTGTGTACCCTATTTGTTGTTTTAGACGAAAAGAAATAGTAGATGTAGTAAAGTGATTTTTTTTTTCCATTTATCTTTAGACTGCAGATGAGCTGCACAAACATCACCTGCCCTGTTCGAAGAATAGCAAGATTATGTTGATGCCTAATTGCAGAGAAATGATTTGGTCCTTTGTCTATTCCAAACTGCCTCCATGAACATCCACAATGCACTCTGCTGTTTCACTAATGAAAATAACCACATGGCACCGGACTGGAGCACCAAGAAAGCCTCGAACACTACCCAGTTTTATCTGTATTTGAATGCCACAGCACCACTTTTAAGGCTCACCCATGACACGCTCCTCCTTCTCTCCTCTTTGTGACCTTATTCTTAAGAATATCACCGAACATCCTGGGCCTATGATTGTACGGGAGCTAATTTAACATGAAGCATGAATGCAAATATGATTTGGTAACCATGGGAACGTACATGCCCATCAATATGTGAGCACTGGGATTTGCGAGGAGTTTGTCAGGCTGTTGCTTTTTGGACCACGTTGCGTGTGTATTGGCTGTTGGATGAATTTCTCAGTAAGTCGGCTGCAGAATAAGCCTCCTTTACAGCTTGGCATGAGGTTGATTTGCAGCCCAATAGTACAAATATGTCAACTGGTGTGGGAATAGCTCATACTATCAGGACTTGGCTGTAAGTACTTGCTTTGAGTAATGGAGGAAGGCCAATTCAAGACCCACTATGGGCCAGACACTTTAGGATATTGGAATTTAATTGTGGGAGAGATCCATTCCGAGGGACACATTTGAAGCAGCTATCAGTCATTTTGTAGAGTTTTCTTGATGGTCTAGGCATGTAAACTAGCAATGGTGCTTGAAATCTGGTGTCTTACCAATATAGACATACCAATATTGTCCATCACTTCATTATCAATATCAACCGATACCAATATGAGCAGCAGTCACATGCTACTGGATGCATTTCACAAATAAACACTGTTTGTAGAACATTAGCCAAATACTGTACTGCAATATGTAATGTAAGTAATAGAAAAGTGTCATATTTATTTTAACAATTTTGTCCAAACCAGTCACCAAAAAAGCATTACCAATAGTCAACTACAAAAATAATATGTCCCTCTATCCACAAAACCGGTTAGTCTTCAAAATTCCCAAATAATAAAATTTAAAAAATAATAATGATACATTTCTATGTGTCATTACATTACATTAAACAGCCATTTAGGAACTATTAAGTGCAAATTATGAAACTCAGGACTAGTACAGTCAGTGAAATTATAAACTGGCCACAGTCATTGCTAGTAGCTTATTTTTGCATGAACAACATATTAAAGTAGAAGTATCAATCCATTCATTTTCTATACCGCTTATCCTCATTAAGGTCGCGGGTATGCTGGAGCCTATCCCAGCTGACATTTGGCCGGGAGGATGATTTTTTTGGGGTTGTTTCTTAAATTGAATCAGCATCATTGGAAATCACATTCAAGCGTGCCAAGATGAAGGCACAATGAAAGCACAATTTAACATGCCAAGTTATGCAAATATTCATCATTAATTTCAGGCTACAAGTGCTCCCGACAAGCTCTACGTGTATGAAATTAGCTTTTAGCAGATACACTTTAAATGTATAATATTCTTCTATCTCTCGCCTATATGTCACTTTTTAATACATTGAAGGTAATGCAAGAAAGTTGTAATAATTGATGACAAAAAAATGAAACACTGACAATCCTAATGGCTGCCAACATGACTGGCATGACAAGGAGATCCCACCTGAGATGTATTCCACACGGCCCAGTGGAGGGGATATCATCTTGATCAAGGATTATTAATGGAGACAATGCTTCAGGTTGTGCAAGGGGCATCAAACTGAAGCTGGCTATGTGGGGATGTTGCAGGGGGCACCCCTCATGAATGAAGGCCCCCGTCGTTGTGGCAATGACTGGCTTTTTCAACAGGACAACAAAGCACTTCACAACGCCCGCCTGACAAAGGACTTCATCCAGAGGAATGATATCAGTTTTTTGCACCATCCTGCATGTTGCCCTGATCTAATTCCAGATGATAACGTTTGGAATTAATGGCAAGGGACGGACATCCGTTCCAGAGATTTCCTCTTCTTGCAATTTGAGCAGTCCAAAATGTAAATTCTTTCACCTGGTCTTAAAACGGTGGTTGGTTGTTTGGTGGTGCCCTAAATTCATTGAGTTCATCAGTTAGGCACACAAATTGAATGACAGAGAGCATACGGGACGCTTTTTACTACAGAATACTTTCTAATTCACTTCACTGTTCACTATGTGTCTGTATGTAATGTGTAACTGTAACTATGATATCTGCGTGGATTGAGAAATGTATTTTAGACAGCAGTGTTTAGTTATGATGCTAATTATGTTGTTTTTCCATCCATTTTCCACCGCTTATCCGGGTCCGGGTCGCGGGGGCAGCAGCTTCAGTAGGGAAGTCCAGACTTCCCGGTCCCCAGCGACCTCTTCCAGCTCCATCGGGAGGACACCAAGGCGTTCCCAGGCCAGCTGTGAGACATAGTCCCTCCAGCGTGTCCTAGGTCTTCCCGGGGGCCTTCTCCCGACTGGGCATGCCCGAAACACCTCACCAGGGAGGCGCCCGGGAGGCATCCGGACTAGATGCCCGAGCCACCTCAACTGGCTCCTCTCGATGTGAAGGAGCAGCGGCTCTACTCTGAGCTCCTCCCGGATGGCCGAGCTCCTCACCCTTCTCAGCCCCTCCGTGAATCACCACCTTACCGCGGTGGAGGGGTTTGAGTGCCCGAGTGATCCTAGGAGCTATGTTGTCGGGGGCTTTATGCCCCTGGTAGGGTCTCCCAAGGCAAACAGGTTCTAGGTGACGAGCCAGACTAAGAGTGATTCAGAAGACCCATATGAAGAGAAACATTAGGAGTGACCGCACCTCGCCCGGACGTGGGATACCGGGGCCTCACCCTGGAGCCAGGCCTGGGGGAGGGGCTCGCAGGCGAGCGCCTGGTGGTCGGGGCTTCACCCGTGGGACCTGACCGGGCCTAGCCCGAAGAAGCCGCACGGGAACTCCCCCCCGCAGACCCACCACCTGCAGGGGCAATCATAAGGGTCCGGTGCTGTGTGATTTGGGCAGTGGTCGAGGGCGGGTGTCCGGGCGACCTGGGCTTCGGCGACCAAATCTGGTTCTTGGTTATGTTGTTTTTATGTTAGAAAATTCTAATCTTTGGCAGAAAAATACATGGATTTTGCTTAAATGTGCCTACTTTTTCACCTTTCTTATAAATATATTTTTGAACACCGAGAAAGTGAGCGAAATTAAAATGCACAAAGTGGCGAGAGATTACTAATTATTGATGAAAAAGAATCAATTAACAAATGTTTTTTTCCTCTTCTTGACTGACTTTTAATCGATAGAGGTCTGGAAAATAGAGAGTATTAGTAAACGGATTTAGATACAACATTCATGCGCCTTTTTTTAACATGTAATGTTAAACAATAATGCACAAAATACAATCAAGATAATACAGAATGATGTTAGTCCTCCCGGGAACACCACTCCCTGCCTGTGCTATCCTGCATGCAAGTCACCTACCAGAGAGGAACAAAGCATCCCACCCGCACTAAGCACCGATCTCATAGGTCTCATGCTCGTTTGAAATTAATGACCTATGCTATCTTTGAAACTTTTTCACATTCACCAAGAATGTTAAGAGAAAAGCTTGGGATTTTCTCTCTGAATGGTTTGGAACTTAAAAGCGGAAACCAGCTCATGTGCTGCTGTTGCCATGGAGACGGACATCTTGCAAATGCCTCTTTAATCCTACGCCCTGGGGATTTATTACGTCATGTTATATGTACCCACTCTCCTACTTTGCCAATAACTGTCAACGGCATATTGATTTGACATCTTTTCGTGCCCTACAATCAAGTGTTACCTGCTCTTTCTTTGCCAGCTCCACCTCCAAAGGCTGACCGTCATCTGCCTCTCTTTTGGGCCGCACGAAAGCAGGCGGCGTGAGCTGATGGCTCTTCTCAAGATCTTCAGGCTCCACACCTTTTCCATCCCGTAATCTGGACCAGGCCTCCTGGTTGACTTTGCACTCGTCCCGAGGAGCCGATGCCTGCAGGGAGGCGGACGGGCTTTCTGATTGCCCTCCCTCCTCCTCCTCAGCAGTCTTCTCCTCGGGACCACTTGAGGTTTTTGCCGGCACGTCACCGTCCTCTGCTTCTCCGTCTGCCTGCTTGACAAGGGGGCCGCGATCTTTGAGGCCTGCCTGGAAGGCCGAGACAACGGCGGTGCACCTCTGCACCTTGTCCACCGGCTGCTTCTTTGACATGAGTACACCCATGGCTGCACACACAGAGAAATAAAACAACAATTGCATGAGTAAGGCTGTGCGGTGCAGACACTAAATACTTTGTCCATTCAAAACATAACCTTCTACATCATCTACGCACTATAACAGTATGCTTTCTATCCTCTATGAACAGTGGGACATTTCCTGATGTCAGGAAAACAAAGGTGGTACCTAATTTATTTAAATAATTAGGACAAGTTAGTCTAGTATTAGGCAAAAAATAGATAAGCAAAATGTAAATAAAAATAAATATGAAAATGTTCAGATGTATGGTATCTTTTAACTTAATGGAAACTTTCTGTTTATATACAAATCAGGGCTGCCTGACAATTATTACATTTAATTGGTGGGGGAGGATGCCGGTCAGACCTGGCAACACCCGTACGCATTGTGAGGGTCTGATAATAACGTCTGGCAGAAGGAGTTTCAACTCCGGGAGAGCTTTGACCATGTTCCGAGGGAGGCAGTGGACATTGAGTCCGAGTGGGCGATGTTTTGTGCCTCCATTGTCGATGCGGCTGATCGGCGCTGTGGCCGTAAGGTGGTCTGTGCCTGTGGTGGCGGTAATCCCAGAATCCGTTGGTGGACAACAGCGGTGAGCGATTCCATTAAACTGAAGAAAGAGTCCTATCAGGCCGTTTTGGCCAATGGGGCTCTGGAGGCAGCTGACAGGTACCGGCAGGCCAAGCGGTCTGCGGCTCTGGCAGTCACTGAGGCAAAAACTCGGACATGGGAGGAGTTCGTATAGGCCATGGAAAACGATGGTGGTCCAGAGAGATTCTGGACCACCATCCGCCATCTCAGGAGGGGGAAGCAGTGCACCGTCAACACCGTGTATGGTGGGGATGGTGTGCTGCTGACCTCAACTCGAGATGTTGTGAACCGGTGGAAGGAATACTTTGAAGACCTCCTCCATCCCACCAACAAGTCTTCCCACATGGAAGCAGTGCCCGGGGACTCTGAGGCGGGTTCTCCTATCTCTGGGGCTGAGGTTACCGAGGTGTTCAAAAAGCTTCTTGGTGGCAAGGCCCCGGGGGTAGATGAGATCCGCCCGGAGTTCCTTAAGGCCCTGGATGCTGTGAGCGTGTCTTGGCTGACACGACTGCAGCATCGCGTAGACATCGGACATTGGACTGGCAGACCGGGGTGGTTGTCCTGCTTTTCAAGAAGGTGGACCGGAGGGTGTGTTCTAACTATCGTGGGATCGCACTCCTCAGCCTTCCCGGTAAGGTCTATTCAGGGGTTCTGGAGAGGAGGATCCGCCGGATAGTCGAATCTCAGTTTCAGGAGGAGTAGTGTGGTTTTCGTCCTCGTCGTGTAACTGTGGACCAACTCTGTACTCTCGGCAGGGTCCTTGAGGGTGCCTGGGAGTTTGTCCAACCAGTTTACATGTGTTTTGTGGACTTGGAGAAGGCATTTGACCGTGTTCCTTGAGGAGTGCTCCGGGAATATATGGGGTATCGGACCACCTAATCCAGGCGGTTCTTTCCCTGTATGAGTTTGGTTTGCATTGCTGGCAATAAGTCGGACCCGTTTCCAGTGATGGTTGGACTCTGCCAGGGCTGCCCTTTGTCACCGATTCTGTTCATTACTTTCATGGGCAGAATTTCTAGGCGCAGCCCGGGCGTTGAGGGGTTTCAGTTTGGTGGCCGCAGGATTAGGGCTCTGCTTTTTGCAGTTGATGTGGTCCTGTTGGCTTCATCGAGCAGTGACCAACCCTCACTGGATTGGTTTGCAGCTGGGTGTGAAGCGGCTGGGATGAGAATCAAAGTCCATGGTTCTCGCCCGGAAAAGGGTGGAGTGCCATCTCCGGGTCAGGGATGAGGTTCTTCCTCAAGTGGAGGAGTTTAAGTACCTCGGGGTCTTGTTCACGAGTGAGGGAAGGATGGAACACAAGATGGACAGGCGGATTGGTGCGGCATTTGCAGTAATGCGGACTCTGCACTGTCTGTCGTGGTGAAGAGAGAGCTGAGCCGAAAGGCAAAACTCTCAATTTACCGGTTGATCTACGTTCCTACCTTCATCTATGGTCAAGAGCTTTAGGTAGTGACCGAAAGGACAAGATCGCGGGTACAAGCGGCCGAAATGAGTTTTCTCCGCAGGGTGGCTGGGCTCTCCCTTAGAGATAGGGTGAGAAGCACTGTCATCCGGGAAAGACTTGAGGTAGAACCGCTGCTCCTCTGCATTGAGAGGAGCCGGATGAGGTGGCTCGGGCATCTGGTTAGGATGCCTCTGACTATGTCTTTCAGCTGGCCCTGGGAACGCCTCAGGATCCGCCGGGAAGAGCAGGACAAAGTGGCCGGGTGGAGGGATGTCTAGGCTTCCCTCCTTAGGTTGCTGCCCCCGCGACCCGACCTCGGATAAGCAGAAGAAAATGGGGTGATGGATGGATGGATAATTGCGATTAGTCACATTTTGTCCACAGTTAACTCATAATGAATTGCAGATAGAAATACTTTTTTATTTATTATTAGTGGAGATGTAAATCTCTTTGTGGTAAAGGATTCGATATGCAACTCTGATTACCATATCAAATATCAATTCAAGGTATCAGCTTTGGAAATATAACCCATTGCTGTATTAAAAAATATTATACATTGAAAAATCCTCAGTTTTTGCATCTTTAATGGGAGCGGTGGCGTCCGATGGTCCTTGAACGCACCTTCTAATTCTGTCTGATATTTTTTCCCTTTTTTTTACCTCATGTGTGTATAGCCGTCGTTGGCTATGCCTGCCTTTATCTTGCACCTCGTACCCAAATTTTACCTCGCAGCTCAAACCAAAAAAATTATTCAAGAGACGGCTCACATCGAAAAAAAAAAAAAAAACACTCGCTAGTTGGGACACTCGTATCATTTGGCACTGATATTTATTTGGATATGTTTTATTGGGCTTGGGCATTATAATCCATTAATGTTATTATTGTAATGTTGAATGTAATTATTACGTAATTATAATCTTAACAAGTTTGTGATTTAAAGAATAGGATCTCGGCAACGTGGAGTTATATTTGCACCGCAGCAAATCCTCTGAGCAGCGTTATCCTTCTCATTACAACACCGGCATTGGAACACGGGTTCAGACCATAATTAGCTAAAGAGATGTTCCCACCCTAATGCAATTAATATTGAAATAATAATAATTGATCATTGATTATTCCCTACTGTCCATTAGTTATATTTGTCAATATTGCATGTAAGGCATGTATGGAATTTTGTCATTACTTTGACTAAGCGTGTTTCTCCCTCCCATTATTATGCATTCGTTTAATTCTCATATTTATTCATCTTTATTACTGTATTTTACATAGCCTTCATGTGTTCTGTCACAGTGTGGCTCTCTTAGGTGTTACTTCAGGTACAACCTCAACTCAACAGACATCAGAGTCATAGGAACGGAACTTGTTTGGAAAGATCACACTTCTATTCCTTCCTCTCTGGGAGCAAATGCTGATGTTGTATTTGAGTTCCTAGATACAATCTTCGAGATAATAGCCTTTGGCAAAATAAAATGTGGGCGAAATAAAGTTTAAGTATCGTTTGCAGTGCTTGCTATTTCACAACTTATTTCTTTGATGATTATGCCCAGTTCTCATTTTAGAACCAGAGCCAGCATCTACAATGTAATAGTTTTGCAATGACTGATAAAAAAACGACTCTGTTTTTAATTCACACATGCATCCAAAGGTGCAACAATACAGAGCGTGTAAATTGTCAAAGAGATCTTAATTTAATTGCCATTGACGTGTACCCTCCTTAATCTCATTTCCAATTGGCCAGGGAGTGACTTTCTTCCCAAACGCTCCCATCTTTAACCTGTAGGCCAGAACTGGTAAATTAACTTCCCTGATGAAGTCAGCCATTTAATCACAGTAAGGCAAATACAGGGATAGAACAGAGAACCCTTTTGGACCTTGCAGAATACTCAGACAGCGCCCACCACCACAAGTTCATGTTAATATTTACATTTACCTTGCAAAGTATTCACCCCAAATCATAGTCAATGTAGTTTGGCTTTTTTGACAAGAATTAGCAAAACTCCATTAACATTTTTTATTTTTACAAATTGGTGTCAATTTATTAAAATACAGTATATTAGTGTTTCCATTAGGGATGCTCCGATGCTTCCAATTCCGATACCAATCATCCAGGTCTGCAATCGTCCGACACCGAATACATAGCTGAATTACACATTTTTCAATTTATTTATGAGTGCTATGTGAGTGGCCGGGGCTGCCGCATAAAAGGGAAAAGTTAAGTGTGGACAATTCCTGGAGGGTCAAGTGATTGTGGTACAAAAGTACACATGTCTGGGATGTCCAGTGTCCGGTTCAATAGTTTTTTGGGTTTTTTCTGCAATGGCAATATGAAGACAAAATACCACTCCAAGCAATTCAGAGGAAACGAAGCAATTTCCTTCTCACTGACCTGAATGGGATGAAAACTTACGCAGTACTATTTTTAAATGATTTACACCAATTAAAAATATGTACAAATAAATCTGTTTTCACTTTGACATGAAAAGCCATCGGTTTTTCTTTGTGTGGGGGTTCTTGAGAGAAAAAAAAAAGCCAAATTACATTCCCCATGATTTGATTTAAAGTTTAATTTTAGAAATATAAGTAATTTATTTATTTTATCTAAAAAATAATAATAAAATGCTGAAATACCAGAGGGGGTGAATAGTTTTGCTAAGCACTGTATGTGATTTCTAACATCCTTGGTAGTTTTAATCTTGCTTGGAGGTCAGTATGTTTTTAATAAATTAATTATTTTGCCAATTATTTTGCATTTGATTGGCTCTTATTAGATTGCACATATAGAGGGTCAAGGGCCATGTGATTATATTGCATATATTCTTTCCAGGGATGTCGTATGTATGTAATTTGCATTTTAATTTAGATTGTGCATTATTTATCAGCGTATTATGTTATATGAGTCCAATGCAGCCTGCCCTTGCAAGTGGGAGCCTAGAGGTTGTAGGCTGCATTATGAACTGTGATGTCCAAATCTTGTTGATACAAACATGGAAATAATGTCTTTTCAGGTGATTATATAATTATGTTTAGCAAAGTGTTCCCAGTTCTACTTCAGTGAGACAATAAACTCAACAAAAAAGCGCCGTCATGGATTCAAGTTGATTACATGTACTTATGGGACATGTTGAAATTCAATCCCATCCATCTTCACTCCACATAAGTGCTTGTATGAAACTCTATCTCATCTATCAGGAGTGTAATGGGAGTCCTTCTCGCTCCCTTCTTCCCAGGCTACTCTAATAGCCTGCAAGACCCTTATGTAGTCCCGGGCTTGTGCTTTATGGACTTCTGTACACAATGGAGACTACACTCATCTGTATCATTGGCCGACCATAAACCTGATGACAAACAAACAAGAAGGCCAAGCAACTGACCCCTAATCCTGCTACAGAATGAACTAATGAAGAAAACAGTCCGACCCGAAATCCTGATACCCACAGAGCCAAAGCACAGACCAACCACAATTACGCTAACAAACCACACAATCCGACCAGTGAATGGACAGAAAGACCATTGTTCTGATTTTGACTTTGAAGTCTTTCCTGTCTTTGCATTAAAGGTTATGACAGTAGTCATAAACCTGGTAATATTTGCTGTGAAAATAGCAATTAAAAGATAATTAGAAATAAAAATAGTTACTATCACAACATAATATACAGTACTAATGAATTCCTAATCAACCAACATGAAAACATCTAGCATCAATCATTATTTTCACAATGACTCTAAAACAAAAACTTCATCTATTTTTATCTCCAACCTTGGGTCATTTGTCTTCCTTTGCTTGAGCCTACACCGTCTGCCAAGTCACACATACTGGTGTGCAGTACACAGCTTGTCACATTCAAGGACAGTCACTCCCTAAAGAGGTTAGTCTTTGCAGTTACAATGCACTGCTGCAAACTAATAAAGGACAATGACATGCTGAGAGTTTTTAAAACACTGATTGGAGATCCCCACAGTAAGTCATGTGATGTGTCACGTTTAGGAATTCCTGAGCCTAACATTCTTACAATACAAAAACTGCGTGTGTCCGTGCTGTCTAATGATGGGCAGAGTAATCATGTGATAAGCTAAATAGCAGTAGGTGGCAACACTTTATATTGTCTGGAGATTATTATTAAAAAGTGTGGCTCAAAAAAGGTTGAAAAACACTGATTTAGACCACATACATGCATAACATTTTTTAAAAGGGTGACCGAAGGGTGTGTTCCAACTATAGGGGGATCACACTCCTCGGCCTCCCTGGGAAAGTCTACTCCAGGGTGCTGGAGAGAAGGGTACGACCGTTAGTCGAACCTCGGTTACAGGAGCTGAAATGAGGTTTTCGTCCCGGTCGCGGACCACTGGACCAGCTCTACACCCTTGCAAGGGTACTCGAGGGTATGTGGGAGTTTGCCCAACCAGTCTACATGTGCTTTGTGGACCTGGAAAAGGCATTCGACCGTGTCCCTCGTGGTGTCCTGTGGGGGGTGCTCCGGGAGTACGGGATTGATGGTCCGCTTCTACGTGCCATTCGGTCCTTGTACAATCGAAGCAGGAGCCTGGTTCGCATTGCCAGCAGTAAGTCGAGCTTGTTTCCGGTGAACGTTGGCCTCCGCCAAGGCTGCCCTTTGTCACCGATTCTGTTCATAATCTTCATGGACAGAATTTCTAGGCGCAGTCAAGGTGTTGAGGGAGTCCAGCTTGGTGACCTTAGGATCTCGTCTCTGCTATTTGCAGACGATGTGGTCCTTATGGCCTCATCAGGCTGTGACCTTCAGCGTTTACTGGAGCGGTTTGCAGCTGAGTGTGAAGCTTCTGGGATGAGACTCAGCACCTCCAAATCCGAGGCCATGGTTCTCAGTCGGAAACGGGTGGACTGTACCCTCCGGGTTGGGAGTGAGGTCTTGCCTCAGGTGGAGGAGTTCAAGTATCTCGGGTTCTTGTTCACGAGTGAGGGAAGGTTGGAGCGTGAGATCGACAGACGGATCGGTGCAGCGTCTGCAGTAATGCGGTCGCTGTACCGGACCGTCGTGGTGAAGAGAGAGCTGAGCCGGAAGGCAAAGCTCTCTGTTTACCGATCGATCTACGTTCCCACCCTCACCTATGGTCATGAGTTATGGGTCATGGCCGAAAGAACGAGATCGCGGATACAAGCGGCGGAAATAAGTTTCCATCCGTAGGGTGGCTGGACCCACCATAAGAGATAGGGTGAGGAGCTCGACCATCCGGGAGGAGCTCAGAGTAGAGCCGCTGCTCCTTCAAATTGAGAGGAGCCAGTTGAGGTGGTTTGGGCATCTAGTCCGGATGCCTCCCGGGCGCCTCCCTGGTGAGGTGTTTCGGGCATGCCCAGCCGGGAGAAGGCCCCGGGGAAGACCTAGGACTCGCTGGAGGGACTATGTCTCACAGCTGGCCTGGGAACGGCTTGGTGTCCTTGGTGTTGTGGAGCTGGAAGAGGTCGCCGGGGACCGGGAAGTCTGCACTTCCCTACTGAAACTGCTGCCCCCGCGACCCGGACCCGGATAGGCGGAGAAAAATGGAATGGAATGGAATGGAACATGCATAAGTTGTTGTGACATTCCAAGAGTTTGTAAATACTGTACATCTTGCAGTCTGTCAAGTGACAATGAGGAAGTGTTGTTGCAATAACAAATGGACTAGCCGCGTCTGATGATCCTGCACCACCTGAAGCTCTAGTGTTCCACTGAATGAAAGATCACCCTAGATCATGATGGCCCCCCCCTCCACTGTGCCGGGTACAAAATATCTCAGGTGGGATCTCCTTGTCATGCCAGTAATGTTGGAAGCCATCTGGACTGTCAAGGTAAATTTTTTTCTTACCACAGAATAAAACTTTTTTCCACCTTTAAATGTCCCATGTTTAATGCTCCCTGGCAAAGTATAAACGGCGGCTGGTTACGTGCAGATGTTGCAGCGGGCATCCCTCATGATTGAGGGCCCTTGTCTGTTTGGTAACAGCTGGGTTTTTCAACCGGACAACGCTGGACAATGCTCGTTGGACGAAGGACTTCTTCAGGGAGAATAACATCCCTCTTTTGGAGCATCCCATGATTTAAATCCCATAGAGAACATTTGGGGTTGGATGGCAAGGGAAGTTTCTAAAAATGTCAGTTCCAGACAGTTTATGCCCTTTGTGAAGCCATCGTGGAAACACGCGCATCAAGCATGCCCAAACAAATTTTTGAAGTGATTAACAAGAACCGTGGAGCTACTCATTACTTAGACCTACTGGGAGCTTATTGTTTTTTTAATATTGTTCAAATATGTTTGTGAGGCCCCCCTTCCAAAATACGGTCGGTGGTTCTGTAACCATTGAGAACAAGGCAAGGTAAGCCAATTCTAACATACAAGATTTGCCAGTAAAATGCATTCCCAAACAGCACACACTTGTCACAGTGATAATTACAAGGACTTCCACTAAAGGCATCTTTTCACACAAGCTGAGAGCAGCCTTGGCAGCAGTACTAGAGGGAGACAATAGAGATGCTTGTCCACAACCTCCTCCTCCTCCTTCAGAGAAAGTGAAAGAGGAAAATGCATATTCAAACACATCATGTAACACTTAAAAACTGTTTTGGTTGCAATATTGGTTTTTATGCCTACTGCCAATTAGAAAGCTTTGCAGACGGACAGGTTCAAGGTATTAGAGAAAATAAACTGCATTATAAAAGGCAACATGTTTGACTTATGGTGAATGCAAATGATACAATAACAATAAACGAAGGTGCAAAATAAGAAAAGCAAGCAGGACAACTTCTTATAGCGATAGTACTTGCCAAATGAATGGCTCACATAAGAACTCCTTCTTTCCTCCGTTTGATTCTTTAAAAGAAGAAAACATGGTCATTTTGCTTCGGAGTCATTTCTATCCCAGGAATAATATGATGCCAAAGAGAAGATGAAAGCACGAAAGAGAGCGATTTGGGAGAGCGAGAGATGTTTGGATTCTCCACACACTCCAGCAAAGAGAGCTGAACAGTATCCGCTGAACAAACAAAGGACTTTGTCATTTCCAGGTTAACGTCTGAATATTAAACAGGTCTTTATGTTGGGTTCTGGGTTTTTTTTCTACCTTCATGCAAAGTGGATTGTGACACAAATGGGTCAGTGCCTCATTTTGATACTTAACTTTAAAAGCGTTCAGTAACCTGCCAGTTTGTCACATCTCAAGCGTGACATTGTCAATGTGCCTGACGGACAGCTCAGTTGCTCCATGCATTTCATAGTTTTTCTTTCCATGGTGCCATTCGAACTCATAATTACTGCAAATACATTTTGATTAACACGTTAATGTGTTCAGTATAACTATAAATATCTTTGGTTTGCGTTTCTTGCTTTGACAATTTAATCAACTTCAGTACTTGATCAAAATACCTTGTAAATCGTTAATTACCACAAAGTAGGATTCCTTATTCATAGAACATTTTTGTAATTAGAGCATAGAAAACTTGTTTACGACCTTCTAAATACATTTTTTTACATTATTGAAGCCCTCTAGATCTGAAATAACACCTCTATAGTAACTCCTATTACCCATTATAGTAGACAAAATAAGCCAATTAGGACATAAGTAGGACTCATACTGGTGTGTGTTGCTGTAAATGTGTTCTGCTGACTCGGACAGGGAGTGACATTGGGGATTCAGATTTGAGTTCTACCTTGAGGTCGGTTGTGTGTTTGGGATTATTGTGCCCGTTGTGAGATAATTTAAACCTGCAAAAAAAGCCTGTTGTTCCGTCAATCAAGTCTGATGCTTGTGTGTCTCATCGAACATTACAGTAACATTACTGACACCTAGAGACCAGTGACCTGTGTCTTTGAATGCCTCCTCTTAGTACCCTATATTTGTATTTACTTCACTTAGCCATTTTAACGCCAGAACATCCTTAATGTATGCAAATAATGTGACTTTTGCTTAAATATGCATACTTTTTTTTACTAATAAAACACCATCTTCAACCACAAAACAGCATCATTTTTTATGTATTTTTGAGCAGTGAGGGCCATTCTTGTCACCCCAAATAACAAATGGACAAAAATGACAAAAATGTCCCCCCAGGGTGGTGCCATAACTAATTACAGGGATGCCTTGATTAACATCATTAAACATAATTCAGAAGGTCCTACTCAAACACAAACGTGCTCTAACCAAAACAAATTTTCCCATTAAATATCATGTAAATTCAATTAATTTATTCCAGACGCCCAATAATGTCAACACAAAATACATTTTATAGAAAAATATTATGGTTTTACATGCAGAAAATGATGCAAAAATATTATTTAATAATTAATATAATGAACAAAATAAACATTTTATTCGGCTCAACATAATTAGCATAAAATGCCCCAAACGAATGATCAACATTCTACAATAAACATGTACCCAGAAAATATGTCTGGTGGCGTGTGCTTTTCTGACTGCAGACGCCGCAAACAGTTGGAATGCTCATGTTTGGCTGTTGGAAGCAGAAACGAGTGTTACGGATGCAAAACGGGACAGACAGAAATGCCAAGTCTCGCGCTCAATGCGCCGCTGGGTCGATAGACTGTTGCGGAACCGGAGCAGATGTTTGTGCGCCGCAGCTGATGGCGACGACGGGCTACTTTCTAAGCTGTAAAATTCAGAGGTCTTGCATCTGTGTTTCGCCACGATTCAACGCCTTCCTTTTGTTTGTCTCTTACAACTACAAACACTGTTGTCCTAAAACGACCCACAATGCGTTTCTCGTATCACGAGATTTCGTCTCGTGCGCGTGGTCCAAGATGACGTAGTAAACAAACCAGGCGGTAACCAGCAGGCAAACATTGTGGTTGTTAAGTGAAAAAGACGCTAACCAAGGTACTTAATAATGTTTTTCTACAGTGACATGGTAGGTCCTGATGTAAAGGCACTCCTTAAAGCAGATAGGTCTTGATGTAAACTGCCTGGGGAGGATTCTTTCCAAACCTTCGTTCAGAATAATGATTTACCGTGACACTATCAACCCTCCTTGTAAATAAGAAGAAAAGGGTGATAATGTGTTCCATCTCTGAGAAATCTTCAAAACGTCAAGCTGAAAAGTGTGACGGTGGGGGTTCAATCCATTCATGCACTTTGGTTCTGACAGGAGCATCTTGGTTTAATTAAATATTGATAAATTCAGGAAGGAGGTGAGGCCGAAGTACTCTTAAAATTCGTTTCATTTCTTTTTCTGCTCCTCTGAGAAATGCTGGTGTCTCCACTCTCTAATTCAACAGCATTACAGCTTGTTGAAGGGCTTGTATATTAGGATTTGACAGGAAATGAAATGTGAAGCTAAATTAGATTTTTTTCCCCCCATTAAATAGCTGTGCGGTGCAAACCCGCAAGGCACATTAAGGTCCGTGTTACTGCCAACCTCCTGTCAATCATACACAAGGAGGTTACTGGAATCGGCTTTTCTAATAGACATCTATACCGCAAGGGAAAGAATCATACAGAGGAAATGTTCATTGCAGTGGATTAAAAAGAAGCTGTGTACGATAGACAACACGCTACAATCACAATAAACCTATCAAAGTAAGATTGTGTATTGCCATTTGCCAGTCAGGAACATGTATAGCAAATATACAAATATACATCATTGTGTCTGGGGCAAATCCCAGACATAGTTCAATCAATTGAATTAAATTGATTGGAATTTAATCTTTTGACAGCCCTAAAATGTACACATATGCCATGCACATGAAAGGTATCAGCCTATGATAAATGCACAATAGGTTTATTTTTGCATATCAGTTTCCATAACAGTATTTTATTATGTGTTTTTGTGGCTTGATCGATGAATGTTTTGAAAACGGTAAGCCCCACCTCAAACACCATACTTATGCAAAATAGTGTTTTTACAGAGGGGATGAAATAACATTTAATTTAAATTTGCTACATGATTCCTGTAGTTCCATGTTACGTTTTGCTATGCCAAAAAAGAATAAATCATTATAATAGTAATAATAATAGACTTGTTTATTATAGATTGCGTGTTTCAATTGAGAATCAAGGGAGGGAAATTCTATTTTTTCAAATGTTTTATTGTGAATATGACTTCCGAAATACGCAGAGTTGCGGAGTGTATTATATATAATGTATCATTATTGACTGGAAAGTAACTCACTTTACTAGGTATAGTTTTTAGGCTAATAGTTTTTGAAGGTGTCAAGAGTAAAAAATCCCCACCTTTGAACGTGACCATGCAGCCTGTTTGCTGTCTTAGCATTGATCACTCATTAGTAGTCTTGACGTGTTTTGTTTGCACAAACGGTTCCAGGAAAAAGACAAAAAACTCAGTTAAGTTGCCTTTTTTTATGCCATAATCGATTGTCACCAAGTCTAGGCTGCAAAAACTGATCAGCTCAGTTCAATCTACTGAATAATCCAAAACCCAGACTCCATTGCATGAAAGCATGTTTTGCTACAAAAGCATAACAAACCTACAACAACCAACTTTGTTCATGGTATGGACCGGTGCCCTGACTTCCTGGTACTTCCTGGACCTCTTTCCCAAAGTTGCCGGATGTCACTGGTATGTCCTGATTAGAATCCCAAACCAGCGTTTCCTTTCATTGCTTGGCTCAAGAGGGAGGGGGGGGAGGATTTTTTTTCGTTGGAATCCCCACAAAGCGTAGCTCTTCATGGGAAAAAATCCGCCCCCTTTAGCCACACAACTGACCTACGGACCAGGGAAGCGGAGCCCTGGAACTAATTACACTAATGAGTTTAGCCAGAGACTCCCATCCAGGGAGTGAGTGAATCATTCTCAAACATTTAAAACACGCAACATGTACGTGCATTTGGACATGCAGCGCCTTATGAGTGGAATTATCGATGCTTACAGATGGCAAATATGTGTTCTAAAGAACCCCCATGTATGCGGAACGTTAAAACATTCAAAAAAGCTGTGGCTCGCAGAAAAACATGCAAGAATGATGGAGGAGTTTCAATCTTAATGCAGGCGTAAGAAACATCACGTTGGCATGCAGGCGCCGCCAGAGCAGAGATTTGTGTGTGTGCCGTCCCACAAAGAGTCGAACAATACGCAGCGGAGAGGCAGCTTAGACTGCAGGGATCTGCCACACGCTGAGGAGCCGGATTCTGAACAAACGAACAAAGACTGATGAAAAAGTAAACAAGGCAGTTTGAGATGGAACCAAACCGTTTCAACAACTCTCAGTTAAAGCTTCCATTTGTACAAACTAGTGCATGGGCTGTCCAAAGTGTGGCCCAGGGGACTATTTGCTTTTTTTCTCTCACTGGAGAAATAACATTAAATACAAAAAACCCAGAAGAAATAGGTCAAATAGAGCAGAAAGGCAAAATGTAAAGAGAAAAAGCTGAATCACTTCAAATAACTCAAACACTAGACTTCATTTAGACGTTGTCTTTTGGGCTAAATGTGCTCGGTCCATCATTGCCTTTATTTAGCCCAAAAATAGACACTGAAAATTAGACTTAGTTTAGTCCAATCGATTTGGTCCATCATAATCGCGACCTCCCTGTATCCTTTGATTTTTCAGTATAGTTGTGGTCACATGGCCGCACGGTGGTTGAGTGGTTAGAACATTGGCCACACAGTCAGGAGATCTGGAAGACCTGGGTTCAAATCTCTGTTGGGCATCTCTGTGTGGAGTTTGCATGTTCTCCCCGTGCGTGTGTGGGTTTTCTCCGGGTTCTCCGCTTTCCTCCCACATTCCAAAAACATGCATGTTATCTTCATTGGCCGCTCTAAATTGTCCATCGGTATGAATGTGAGTGTGAATGTTTGTTTGTCTATATGTGCCCTGCGATTGACTGGCGACCAGTCCAGGGTGTACCCCGCCTCTCGCCCAAAGCCAGCTGGGATAGGCTCCAGCATCCCCGTGACCCTAATGAGGATAAGCGGTATAGAAAATGAATGAATGAATGAGTTGTGGTCACCCTTAACTTAGGACGTCATGCCTCCTGAAAATGAACACACATTGACTCTATAACTCTTTTCCATGTCATTTCTTGCATATGTGCAAAGCCAGTCCACACCCAAGTGCATACTGACCTAAATATGCTGCACAGCATCTCCAAAGGAGTTTGTGCACTCTAAGAAATAATCATGCTTTTGAGTCCTTGACTTTGAACAGCTTGCCGACACACCTGCACTCTTTTTTTCTGTGCAAATCCACCTTAATAATCCACCTCGCAGGGCAATGATGATAAAAGATACACAGAATGCCACCAGCTATGTTGGAATTCCCGTGTCTCTGAATGAACCGCCGCTTCCCAGCACTCATGCAGATACCACCTGGTTAGATAGGAAGCAATTTAGACATCAATGGCTGTTTGTTGTTTGTTAATAAAAATCAATACCGCTTTACAAGCCATACACTGACTTCTCTAAAGTATATCTAGGTTTAATTTTATAGTACTGTTCCTTGAGAAGATATTCTATTGGTCTAGATTAGATCTTCATGGGCTGTGGATGGTAAACATTGTTTTTTTTGTGTGGAACATCTCCAGACCGCAACTATCCCCCTGAGTTAGTGTGTGTTATGTAACATGTGTAAAAAGCTGTGTGGGAGAGTTTGAGGAACCCCGGTGCGAACTCACCGTTAGACGGGAAAAGGCTGATGTTCAATTTGGACTTGATCTCCGCGGTGTCCTCAAGCTGGGCCGTCCAGCATGGCAGGACTGTGGCTCGGATGAAATCAGCGTGCCTAGACGGCAGACTTGGTTCCTCCTTCCTTCCTTTCTTTCCCCGGGAGAGAATAATTGACAGTCAGAAGCGCCGTGGACAGCTCCGGTGCTGAAATACGCAGTCTTGGTTCTTCTTTTTCTCCTGTGTGGCTGCGAGCGGCCACGCAGCGCGGCGCCACTCGCGTCAGGAGGAGAGACCTTCGCTGCTGACTCACACGCAGCCAATCAACTTTCACCGCCGATTCATGAGCGTCAGCATCCCCACCCTCCCCTCCCCAGTCCAATGGCCACTGAGGTACAAAAACCTGAAGCAGCTCCGCCCCGCCAGAGCTTCACTGTGACTCCGACAAACTAATAACTATTGGTGGGCACATCAATACAGAATATTTGGACGCGGGAGAGGCTTTCCTGGCTATGATCTGCGACTGATTTTACTTTTTTGTTTACTTATTTGACTGTATTTATTTTGTTCAAACAATCCATTACTTTTTTTTATTTATTTATTTTTTTGTCTTGTCCAGCATCATAACAGCTGAATGGGAGTCAAGCTGCCTTTAAATGCTGAGCAAAATTTGACTGCGTTTATTATGAATTTTGTTGCGCCACATTTCGATGCCGGACCTGACCTGAAAAGGGGACGGGTGGGGGGTATAAGAAAGGGTGTAGAAGAACCTCACAAACATATTTCAAGCATATTATAAACAACCACAATAATCAAGATTTCAGCAACAATCAGAACAGTCACAGAGCAAAATGAGCAAAAACACAAGAAGAAAGAAAGAAAATAATAATAATAATAATAAACATATATATAATACATACACATACACTCATATACACATATTTGTACACGTATACATACACATACTGTGCACATACGCATATAAAGGACCCTCTAATCCCCGCCCCCCCACTCAACTAAGAGTGTTATGAGGTGTGAGATGTATGTGTGTAGGCAGTTAAAATTGAGGAGCCGAAACTGCATGACAACATAGGCAGAAGCATATCACCGGTTGAGCACGACTGAGTAGTTCTGCCCACCAGGTGACACGAGTCCCGCAACCCCAAAAATGAATGTGAGGTGTCTGTGAGTAAGTGTAATTAAAACTGGGGAGTTTGGGGCCCCCAGGGCACCACAGAAGGTGGTCATGTTTGTGACCACCTTGCCACACCCCCATGGAGCATGTGCACTCGCCAAGATCCAATGTGCTTGTTTGCAGGGAGTAGGGGAACGAGGGCCCGAGGGATAATAGGACTGGGAGGAAAAAAAAAAATTCCCTCCCAGAGGACGAGCCAATAGGCAGTAGGCAACCCTGTTCTCCGGGACCCACGGTGGGGCTTGGGCCGAGGCGAGGCGAGGTCATTCATAGGCCCCGACTCCCAGCGGTCCAGCAGTCCAGGAGCAGCCTCTCCCAGATGTCACACTTCAAACCGACAGGCACGCTGCTGTAGGAGATCCAAGTGAAGGTGGGACTCCATCAGGGATCAGACTGAGCCCCTTTTTGTTTTCTATGGTGATAGACAGGCTGACGGACAAGGTTAGACAGGTAATCTCCATGGACTATGATGTTTGCAGATGACATTGTGATATGTAGTGAGAGCAGCTTGAGGGGTGGAGGTTTGCCCTGGAAAGGAGAAGAATAAAGACGGAGTACATGTGTGTAAATGAGAGGGACTCAAGTGGAAGAGTGAGGTTACAGGGAGAAGAGATAAAGAACCGACAAGACCGATTTGACAAGATGGCGCCGCGGATGGTCGCCCTGGTGACTACGTGCTCTATGTTTTGTTTGTTTTTGTTCGTAAATGGTGTGTCAGCGTGCTCTTACACCCGTGAAGAGCTGGTAAACATAAAAACTACCACTCCTGCTGATCTACTGCCAGTTTTTTTAGTATCTGCAGTAGATCTAGCTCT
>QODF01000123.1:114086-177909 GCA_024372805.1 Oostethus manadensis | reverse complement strand
GAATATATTGGTAGAAGGATGCTGAGTTTTGAATTGCCAGGCAGGAGGCCTAGAGGAAGACCAAAGAGGAGGTTTATGGATGTAGTGAAAGAGGACATGAAGGTAGTTGGCGCAAGAGAAGAGGATACAGAAGACAGAGTTAGATGGAGGGAATTGGTTTGCTGTGGCGACCCCTGAAGGGATAAGCCCAAAGGAAAAGAAGAAGAGGATCAGCACTAAAATTTGCAGCCACCCACACATAGAAATGACATCACTAGACAATTACCTCACATTCAAAGGTCTGAGTCCCATTAATGTGTGCATCATTAGGTACTCTTGTAATAATAATAAATATAATATAAAGTTTTTATTATTACAGCAGTGTATGGCTCTCAGTATGACATACCATATTGTAATAACAAACAAATGTCACTTACCATTGCCATCCACTTCCTTCCTCGTGGACCAGGAAATGTCTAGTCTACTGAATTATCTGAATAAAATATACCAATGAAGTGCGCTCTGGCACAGCACTTGTAATCAATATTAATGCTAATGGTTGCTACTTTATATTTAGCTTAACCATCATTTCATGCAGCCACTATTACAGTATGGATGGGATGCTGGAATTCAGAACTTGACTGGAATATTGTTTTTGAAAGTTACTTTGTATCATGATCTATTTAATAAACCAAAACCTGCCCAGTTGGTTGCACCAGTAGTGTCATCTTCATCAGTAATCTGCAACCGAGTGATGCTTTTCACTAAAGAGACGCGTACATCCGTTCTTTCGTTGCGTTCTTTTCATTTCTGGATCACAAGTGAGGCCATTCCATCTGACAGGATGACAGGAACACTTAGCATGGTAAACATGCACCTAACTTGACAACAAAATGACAAAAAAATATGTCCAATCTTTCAATGAACATACATTAAATGAGATGCAATGTGAGTGTGAATGTTTGTTTGTCTATATGTGCCCTGCGATTGACTGGCGACCAGTCCAGGGTGTACCCCGCCTCCCGCCCAAACCCAGCTGGGATAGGCTCCAGCATCCCCGTGACCCTAATCAGGATAAGCGGCATAGAAAATGAATGAATGAATGAAAATGAATGAATATTTATCTTTTATATGATAAAAATACAGACCATTTTGATCAAGCATGTGTTGTTCCTACACATGCTTCATGTGGCACCTCCCGAAGGTAAAAGCTATGTTTGCATCAACACAGTGGTTCAGACGTCAGCTTGCTCGTTGCCTCATCGCTGACCCACCCTCTGCTGGCTCGATGGATTATGTATGAACAGCTGCATGCATGCATGCGCCCTACCGTGTCATTCCTGAGCTTGCTGGTTCAAATGGAGGGGCCATGCATTAGTAACCGTGACGTAAGTGCACGCTCACCCACCGGGTCTTGAGGTTCTTGTCCGGTTTTACAGGAAATGTGACATGTGAACTACAGAATTGGAATCATTATTATTGGCCAAGGATTTTGTCACTCTCTCCTTCTTTGATAAATGTGCAATTGAACAACTGCTGGGGTGGAAATTCCTGCACTCAGCATGCCTATTGAGCGCTTCCTCTACACTTGTAACATCTGTGGCATTGTGCTGAGTGACAAAACAGCCCATTTAAGAGCGCTCCTCACATGGATCTTCCATTCTATGTATATTTTGCAATTTTTAGTCATCTGTCAAACGGAAATTCCATATTTGTAATTGTTACATCATTGAGGTGATAAAGTGAATGTTGGATGATGTTTGGTCTTTTCTTGATTGATAATGTAATATTTTGAACCAGCTCGTTCTAAATCTGGGATCTGAGTCTCAACTCCCTGGGTGCTGCTGGAGGTAAAATCTTGATGAGGCTGGAAGTGCTTCAGCTTCCCAGGTTGTTCCCAGGTCCCCTTGTTTTCTAAAAAGTTACATATTTTGAATTAACATTAAGTTTAACACCTCAATGTGCAGCAAACAAAAAAAGAAAATGCGCAAATGTAACCAGGGTACAATGTAAATAAAATTGAACTGAGGGAGATGATGTGCAAATGAGCTGAGCTCTGTGTTGGCCCACAATATGAACTTCAGAGTATGTGTGTGTTTTTTTGCCAAAATTCATATAATAACAAAAGTCATTCATTCATTCATTTTCTATACCGCTTATCCTCATTAGGGTTGCAGGTATGCTGGAGCCTACCCCATCTGAATTTGGGCGGGAGGCAGGGTACACCCTGGACTGGTCACCAGCCAATCACAGGGCACATATTAATAACAAAAGTGACACTGAAAAATCAGAAATATGGCGTAATGTCCAGGATACACCTTCAAATTGCAAGCAAGTCGAGTCGAGTCGCAGCTTTTCGCCTGCAAGTCGTGTCAAGTCCTACATGTTTTAATTAGGCCAGTTTTACAGATTACAAGTTTAAAAACAAAGAGTTTTATACCGGTTACAGGCAATGCCTGTAAAATAAAGTTACACATTTTATTTCGTTTTTACTCTCGTAAGATGATGATTTTTTTTTGGTAAATATACAACAATATTGTCGGCAATTTACGACTTAATTCTCGAATTCTTGATGATTTGAATGCTTCATTTAAAAGGCATTGCCCGAGACCGCTATAAACAGAGGGGGGCTTGTGCGCTCCCTGACCTGGGTCAAAGGTTAAATTACTACTTTTTCCCCCCAACTGATTTGGAAAGGCTGGTCTGCTACGTGAGGAGAACAACACAACTTCAGCGGTAACTGAGGCTCTTCAACAGGAAGAGGATGAAAAAAACCCAACGACTTTTCTGTTATGTTTGAGTTTCACTTCCGTGTTACAGACACTATTTGGAAACGAGGCATATAAAAAAATCTTTCTGTGTCTTCTCTGCCTTCCAGCTTATCCATGTCGTGTTCTGCCAGATCGCGCCGGCGTGAGCGCATGCGTAAAATGAAGCAGCCGAAAGCCGACTTGTTGAAATACAGGTAATACAGGTATAGTTTGAATATTTGAGAAACACAACAAAGTCAAGAACATCAAGTCAAAGTCAAGTCGAGTCTTTTTGGAACATTTGTCAAGCAAGTCACGAGTCCTACAAATTGCGACTCGTGTCTCCCATCTCTGCTGTATATTTGGTATGCAAAGTGGTTAGAAAGTAACTTTTGCTTGTTATGTCATGCTATGCCTGGGTGCCCCTTTCAGGAAGCTGACCCTCTTTATTCATTCCCATTGAAGTGGTAGTCACCCTCTGAGTGGTTTCCTACTTGTGTTTACTTACCTGTGACGGACTGTCAATGGTTGGTTTCACTGTGTGGCAAAACTCTTCCTTTAAGCATGTTGAAGTGCCTCGGACCGTTTCTTGTGACACTCTAAACTTTGAAAATGTGGTCGAGAGCTCTGCTTAAGACAAATGAGAAATGTGCAGCTTGGCTTGGAGAGTTTCAAAGACAATGGCGGTCTTCTTTCAGAGAGTTTGCCTACCTCAGTTGAACAGTCCATCCATCCATCCATCCATTTTCCACCGCTTATCCGGGTCCGGGTCCCGGGGGCAGCAGCTTCAGCAGGGAAGTCCAGACTTCCCGGTCCCCAGCGACCTCTTCCAGCTCCATCGGGAGGACACCAAGGCGTTCCCAGGCCAGCTGTGAGACATAGTCCCTCCAGCGTGTCCTAGGTCTTCTAGGCTTCATTGGCATGCCCGAAACACCTCACCAGGGAGGCATCCGGACTAGATGCCCGAGCCACCTCAGCTGGCTCCTCTCGATGTGAAGGAGCAGCGGCTCTACTCTGAGCTCCTCCCGGATGGCCGAGCTCCTCACCCTATCTCTTAGGGTGAGTCCAGCCGCCCTACGGAGGAAACTCATTTCCGCCGCTTGTATCCGCCATCTCATTCTTTCGGTCATGACCTAGTTGAACAGTCCGTCACCATTAACAGGCCGTCCACAGTCCAGCTGCACACTCAATGGCATTCTCATGGGGTCAGAGTTAGATTTTGGAGCACTGCAATCAGTACCCTTTTAGCTGAGAATGGGGCTAATGGCGCCTAGTTGTTGTGTCCGATTAGGCAGCAATTGTGCTTTTCACTTTGTATTCTCTCTTGCCTGACTTTAGTGGGCAATCTTAACTCTCACTCATTTCCCTATCAATCGAACTGCTCTTAAGTGTACTGAAATAAGAGTGTTTGAAAAGGATTGATCCTGATGTCGAATGTCAGATTCGTTATAATTGTTGACTTTTCGACCTTCTTTGTTGACATTAACAAACCTCTTAGGGCTAATGAAACACACATTCGGACGAATGGTAGGTTACAAAAGGCAAACAGTGCATGCAAAGAAGCAGCGCAAACACATACATCACCAAAGAAATGCAGCTCTTTAATACACTTATAAGCCAGCATTTTGAGAAATGCTGCAAACGTTCGATGTTGTAGATTTGTTTATATTAAGGGAACATATTTCACAGATGTTGACTCTTCGGATTTCTGTGAAGGCAGCATGGGCCGAGAGAGGCTTGAGCTGGTTGAAAATGTAGGGATGATGAATGACACGTCACACGACTTATGGAAAGACAGACAAATGTTAGGGATATTAGCGATACTACCCCCTTTTTTGCAGAACCATGTTGGATTAGGTTTTTCTGCATGTGCTCCACCTGCATTACGTTTACATTTGCATTCTGAATGTTAATAATTGTTGTACGTATGTTGGAATCTAGATCGGAGGATTTCATAGAGGGTTTAGCAGTTTGAGAAAAATAGATGAAAACAATTATATTTTTATACAGTGAGAGGTATGACTCTATCCAGTAAATAAAATACATAAAATGAAAATAACAAAAAAAACACATACATTCAAATTAGGGATGTCAGCTATTGGCTATTGCCACCTGAGGTCTTGCCTCAGGTGGAGGAGTTCCAGTATCCCGGGTTCTTGTTCACGAGTGAGGGAAGGTTGGAGTGTGAGATTGACAGACGGTTCGGTTCAGCATCTGCAGTAATGCGGTCGCTGTACCGGACCGTCGTGGTGAAGAGAGAGCTGAGCCGGAAGGCAAAGCTCTCTGTTTACCTATTGATCTACGTTCCCACCCTCACCTATGGTCATGAGTTATGGGTCATGACCGAAAGAATGAGATCTTGGATACAAGCGGCGGAAATGAGTTTCCTCCGTAGGGTGGCTGGACTCTCCCTAAGAGATAGGGTGAGGAGCTCGGCCATCCGGGAGGAGCTCAGAGTAGAGCCGCTGCTCCTTCACATCGAGAGGAGCCAGTTGAGGTGGCTCGGGCATCTAGTCCGGATGGCTCCCTGGTGAGGTGTTTCGGGCATGCCCATGAAGCCTAGAAGACCTAGGACACGCTGGAGGGACTATGTCTTACAGCTGGCCTGGGAACACCTTGGTGTCCTCCCGGTGGAGCTGGAAGAGGTCCAGCGGTGGTTTATAGATGCTGTCTACAGACGCTGTAGATGATGAGGTCATCGGAAAACACGGAAGCCCATAGGCCTACGTATAGCATTTTTAAAATCGGTTTTCACTATAGGGAAAACCTCAATACCCATATCTACCGATATTACATTTTTATGCTAACATTAGACTGATTATATTGTTAGGCAAAATGATTGGAAATCCGTAATTAAAATGGAATGTAATGAAATAAAACAAAATGACACCACTGACTGGTCTTTTGCGAAATATAGCTCACCCTGTTATTTGTCCATGACTTCAAGAACTATGTAAAACTGTAGTACCCTGTAGTAGTACAGGGTACTACAGGGTTGGGGCCCATCCCTGGGGCCCACCCCACTATGGGTCCAGTGAGGTGGGCCCCCAACCCCAGAGGGGCCCACCCCACTATTTGAGACCTCACTATTTGAGAACCACTGCTGTAGATCCACTCAATAAAACCTGCCAGGTTTTGGTGTCTTTTTTTCTCCCTCAATATCCAGGATTAAATCAATCATGAAAAGACCAAAGGTTATCCAATAGTCATTTTATCGTCACCATATCTCAATGACATGCAAGTTCCATTTCACCAACGGCTAACAATTTCAAAAAAGGAAACAAATGAGACCGGTCTAACATCGGGTTGCTTGGTACTCAAATGTACCTTTTGAGCCTGTTACTGTACATGAAAGGTGTCCGAATAAGCTACTGCAAAAGACCAAAGAGAACACAATTATTTTCATGCCTTTGAGTCGGCCACTTAAAGAGAATAACGCACCTTTTTATGTGCTACCCAGACACAGTGTGCCTACTGATAAAAAGGTATATTGCATTGATCTTGGCCAAACACTGAAGAAGTTTGCATTAATCAGTGCATATTTCAATGTTCCCTTAGAAGTCTCAAGTTATTGAAATGATTCAAAAATAACCTTATCGTGTTTGTGTTTTGGTGTCATGAGTGCTTTAATATTGTTGTTGCTGTTATAGCAATATTTTTTCAAGATAAGAGTTGATGCAGAGGAAGAAGCACATTTCTAATTTGGGCCTTAATGCAAACATTAAGTCTCAATCTCTCTTGATTAGTGTTGCTTTACTGGACTAATCCATCCAGCTAGAAATGTAAAAACTCATTAAGGTAATGATTGGAAAGCATGATTATTGCACAGGTGTGCCTTGCACTGGCCAAGAAAATACCAGTCTGGAAAATGCTGCGGTCACACCCGCGGTGCTTTGTTATGAACATTTTTTATTAGGAGCACATATTGGCACATGATACAAGGAAAGATAAAGCTTGTAGGCATAGCAGCTGTGAAAAGCAATGATTTATCCAAGTCTGCATTCTTTCCCCTCCTCTTCATTTTGCTTTAATCATCGTTTATTTGTGCCACGGTCTCATTTCAAAATGCAAAGCTCGGAGAGCGCAGACCTTCTCTAAGTTCCCCACAGATAGTGATTCACGCAAAATAACAATTCCGCATTTTTTTCGATCGATCTTTGATATTTTGTAGAACAAGGCTCTCAGACGTGCAGGCCATTTTGTGGCCCCTATTTAATATGAAAGTTTAATGTTAGTGCGGCCCTCGAGTTTTGTATCAGTGGCACTTTTTACAGTGTTGTGTGCGGAGCTGACGAACCCACCAATCACGGTGGGGTATACGGCTCTCAGGCGCGTGGCATCAACGGGGCTTGATGCCAGCAGAGAAACATTTTTCAATGAGTGAATGTTACCGCAGCGTTGCCATGGAGGTTTTTCTTCTGTGTCTGGCTAGGCATAATAAATAAATACAAATCAAAGTGATGCGTGCGTGGGGCTGCACGGTGGTTGAATGGGTAGCATGTTGGCCTCACAGTCAGGAGGTTAAGGGTTCGAATCTCCGTTGGGCATCTCTGTGTGGAGTTTGCATGTTCTCCCAGCGCGGGTGTGGGTTTTCTCCGGGTACTCCGGTTTCCTCCCACATTCCAAAAACATGCATGTTAGGTTAACTGGCGACTCTAAATTGTCCATCGGTATGAATGTGATTGACTGGCCAAGAGTAGACCAGGTTGGAGCCGGCAAGCTTTCAGCGCACCTCCGGAGAAGCCTTTTGGCACAAAACTCTCATTTTGCCAGGCTGAATCAGTCAGCACCTCCCATCACGGCGCACCTCTACCAAAATACCAACTTGGCTGTGCATTGTGTTATGGTGGACGAAGTTAGCACAGCGTAGCCTGCGCAACCCCAAAAATTAGAGCTGTCTGTCTTTAGCGGTTGAATCAAAAAATGTTACCACGAAACATGGTGTTATAGTTTTTTAGGTATAAACTATTATATAAATGAATATTTAAGATTGCCTTCAATGAAGATGTGTTCCCAAAGACTCTGTGTGGCAGTGAGACATCTTCCTTTTAAGTGTAGTTGTTACTAGTTTAATAGTGTTTTTCTTTATCTTTACTTTCTTTATCAAAATGCTGGTACCTTCTTTGGCTCTATTTTGGGTTATTGAGGTGGGAAAACTAATAGAATTCAAGAACTCATTCCTAAACAGGAATATGGTGTCAGTGTGGCGCTTCGTTGCCACATTGTGTTTTTGGGAATATTCACATCAAAAATAGTTTCTTCAGTGAAGGAAAAATAACCCCTTTATTTATTAATTTATCCCTTTCAGTCATCATTTATGTGTATTTTGAATTGTCTACTACATCTTCTTTTCCTTTCGGCTTATCCCTTCAGGGGTCGCCACAGCGAATCAATTCCCTCCATCTAACTCTCTTGCGCCAACTACCTTCATGTCCTCTTTCCCTACATCCATAAACCTCCTCTTTGGTCTTCCTCTAGGCCTCCTGCCTGGCAATTCTAAACTCAACATCCTTCTACCAACATATTCACTATCTCTCCTCTGGACATGTCCCAACCATCTCAGTCTGGCCTCTCTGACTTTATCTCCAAAACCTCTAACATGTGCTGTCCCCCTGATGTGCTCATTCCCGATCCTGTCCATCCTGGTCACACCCAAAGAGAACCTCAGCATCTTCATCTCTGCTACCCCGCAGCTCTGCTGATCCCTGATGTAGTCCCACCTTCACTCGGAACTCCTCTGTGACACCTGCAGCACACCTCACTACTGTCATACAGTACTCATCAATTGTTCAGCACCGCTCTAACATTCTTCTCTGCCACTCCAGACTTCCTCATACAATACCACAGTTCCTCTCTGGGCACCCTGTCATAAGCTTTCTCCAGATCTACAAAAACACAATGCAGCTCCCTCTGACCTTCCCTGTACTTCTCCATCAACATCCTCAAAGCAAATACTGCATCTGTTGTACTCTTTGTTTTGGCATAAAACCGTACTGCTGCTCACAAATGCTCACGTGTGCCCTTAGTCTAGCTTCAACTACTCTTTCCCATAACTTCATTGTATGGCTCATCAGCTTTATTCCTCTGTAGTTGCCACAACTCTGCACATCTCCCTTGTTCTAAAAAATGGGCACCAGCACAATTCTCCTCCATTTCTCAGGCATCTTCTCATTATCAAAGATCTTGTTAAGAAACCCGGTCAGGAACTCTACTGCCACCTCTTCTAGTCACTTCCATACCTCCACAGGTATATCATCAGGACCGAGTGCCTTTCCATTCTTCATCCTCTTCAATGCCCTCCTCACTTCTTCCTTACTAATCTTTGCTACTTCCTGGTGCACAACAGTCATCTCTTCTAATCGTCGTTCTCTCTCACTTCCATCCTTATCCTTAATCACCCTAACCTGCTGCACGTCCTTCCCATCTCTCTGCCTTGCCAACCTGTATAGACCTTTCTCTCCCTCCTTGCTGTCCAACCTAGCATACAAGTCATCATAAGCCCCTTGTTTGGCCTTTCCTACCTTTACTTTCACCTTACGCTGACTCCCTGTACTCCTGTCTACTCTCTTCATTCCTCTCAGTGTCCCACTTCTTCTTAGCTAACCTCTTACTCTGTATACACTCCTGCACCTCCTCATTCCACCACCAAGTCTCCTTATCTACTTTCCTTCCAGATGACACACCAAGTACTCTCCAACCTGTCTCCCAGATCACAGTAGCTGTAGTTGTCCGGTCATCTGGAAGGACTTCCTGGCCACCCTCCTTCCTAACTCCTTCCTAAAAGTCACGCAACACTCCCCCTTTTTCAGCTTCCACCATTTCGTCCTCTGCTCTGCCTTTACCCTCTTCATCTTCCTTACCACTAGAGTCATCCTACACATCATCATCCTATGCTGTCTGGCTACACTCTCACCTACCACTTGTTTGCAGTCACTGATATCCTTCAGGTTACATTTTCTGCACAAGATGTAATCTACCTGTGTGCTCCTACCTCCACTCTTGTAGGTCACCCTATGTTCCTGTCTCTTCTGGAAGAAAGTATTCACTAAAGCCATTTCCAACCTTTTTGCAAAGTCGACCACCATCTGTCCTTTGCCGTTCCTCTCCTGAATACCAAACTTGCCCATCACCTCCTCATCATCTCTGTTTCCTGCAAAACATGTCCGTTGAAGTCTGCCCCAATGACAACTCTCTCACTTCTAGGGATGTTCTACATCACTTCATCCAGGTCTGACCAGAATTTCTCTTTCTCCTCCATCTCACATCCTACCTGTGGAAAATACCCACTAACAACATTGAACATCACACCTTCAAATTCTAGCCTAAAGCTCATCATAGCAAACTCTACCTTCAAAATCACCCCTACTCAATTTCTCTTCCTATCTACACCATGATAGAACAGCTTGAACCCTGCTCCTAAGCTTATAGCCTTTCTACCCTTCCACCTGGTCTCCTGGACGCACAATATGTCTACCTTCCTCCTCTGTATCATGTCAACTAATTCTCTACCTTTCCCTGTCATAGTTCCAACATTCAAAGACCCAACTCTCAGTCCTAGACTCTTAGCATTCATATTCTCTCTCCTCCTACAGACACACCTTCCTCCTCTCCTTCTTCGACCAAAACTAATCCAATTTCCCCCAGCACCCTGTCGGCGAACAGCACCGGTGGCGGGCGTTGTTAACCCGACCCACGACCGATCCGGTATGGAAGTCATATTGCTGTCATATTGTAAACATGATGGTTTACTACATGTAAAACTATAAATGTAAAATCACAAACATGTATTTTGTGTAAACATTTGACTTTCTGGCATTTATTTCTCGGATTTACATTTTCTTTTGGGAAAAATGTATTCCGGTAGCATCTGTTTTGGTTAGAGTCGGACCTTTCAGAAGAAATTAACGACACCAACCACTCCGCTATATTTACTTGGTATCGGCTCAAACCAAAGTTGTAGTATTATCCATCCATAATGGAAATTTTATGATTTTATGGACTTATTAATGACTGATGATTAGTTGCTTGGTTTTGACATTTGCTCATTTACAGGTAAGTGCTTATGGTCGGAATTTTACAAAATTTCCTAAAACGAGCTCTTAGCTGGCAGTTGTTATGTAGATGTATAGCACGGTTATAGTGACAATAATTGTACTTTGTTATTAATATAGCAACATAGCAAGAGACTCGTAACCCCTCAAGGGATGTTGTTTATCACAATTCCGGTAATTCCCTACAATATTTATTGACAAAGATTGCTTGTTTTTAGCTCGTAAAGAACATTGTCACCTTCATGACCCCTCTGAATGCCACTGAACGTTGTGGAGAAGCTACGCCGACACTTTCTCAAGTCCCAGTGCAATATGAGGTGGAAATTGGATTTCTCTTCTTGAAATCCGGTGGGCTGCCGCCAAACACTAATCTCCTATCCACCTGTCCATCCCTGCTGAGCAAAGTGACACAGCAAAGAAGCAGCGTACTCTGTGACCATTCTTGCATTCTAACCGCGGATGCGCTTTGTCATGGTTTGCCGCTCTTTCGGAGACATGTGACCTGACAAAGCACAGATGGCTCCATGTTTTCCAGATGTCAAGTGAATCCGGTGCCGATTTTGCATTAAATTGACAAAGAACCCTCAACTGTGCATCAAACGCCTCAGTTGCTTTACAGGAAACAGTAGTATATACAATTATTTGATAATATGTCACTTACCGTACAGTTTGTGATTTGTATGTGTTATGAGTATTTACAGTTTTATTATTACCCACAACAACGTGAGTGGTATTGTTTTGTGGTTAGTTGACGGGAATATGCTAAATCTACAACAAATTTACTCAAAAATGTTGGTACCAATTATGTAAACCCATTATATTTTGGTGAGGATCTGGATAAAGCTGTGGACAATCAAATTTATTTATTGATGGCATCGATAAAAACGTAGTCAGAAGAGTGTAGACCTCAGACCGAAGTCAAACTAATGACAAAAAAGTGAATGGAGTGAAAGTTCTGAATAGTTGTACAGGTATGTGTTCATCCATTCATTGGTAAGTGCATAGATTCTTTTATTCACACTGCTAAGCAACCAATAATCAACACATCATTCCCAGCTTACATGGAGGTAAAAATCAGGACTTGGTATGGGACCTTTGATCCAGGCTTCCTCAATTATCTTGGGTCAGATATTAAATGGGTATACAACAATAACCCCAGAGTGTTAGACTGCTGAAAAGGAGCATGCCAAGTCAGTACAAGTGTGGTTGATTAGTGAGTTGGCAACCATTTCTAGAAAAAAATCCTCACAAGGAAGGGTAGAACGCCGCACGGAGATGTTGCCTTCATTCAACACAACGACACCATACTAACCCATTACCCAGGGTTTGGGCTCAATACCTCTGCAAGAAAGAAGACTTTTGATGTTCAGTGACATCAAAAGCATGCATCTAACAGTTCCGACTTTTTCTTAGATTTTTACCCTTGAAAGCTACAAAGATGGAGATTTACGCCTAATCACAATCCAATTATGCTCTAACTCAGGCCCGACATAATTTATAGAGATAGCGGTGTGTGGAAATATGTCTCAATATACCCAAAAATACAAAGTAAAATGAAAGCCTTGCCAACACAATTATGATAATAATCCGATATATGAGCATAGGCGGCTGCTGTAAGAATAAGTAAGTAATTCAAGAGAATTGAGGGATGACGAGATGTTCTGCTGTGCAGTATATCTTTGTCGTTGTAACGATCAGGTCATAGTGATGTAATAAAACCTTTAATACAGACAGGTCAGCTATTTATAGTAATCAATTCCTATAAATTACTATAAATGTCCTACAACAGCACCTTATGATGTTTATCTTGGCATGTCAACATTTCTTTGAATACTTAAATATGTAATTTTACTCTTTATTCTGTCTACTGATGTTTTGGTACACATTTCTGTTGTTTATTTTTATTTATAGTTTATAACGCCAATTACTAATGTATAATCATTTTCCTAGTTAGAACATGGAAAACCTGTACACGACCTTCTAAATATGAATATATGTTTTTTGATATTATTAGAGCCCACTAGGCCGCACGGTGGCTGAGTGGTGGCATGTTGGCCTCACAGTCAAGAGGTTCAGCGTGCATGTTCTCCTCCGCACGTGCGTGGGTTTTCTCCGGGTACATTCCACATGCGTGATAGGTTCATTGGCGACTCTAAATTGCCCATTAGAGTGAATGTGAGTGTGACTGGTTGTTTGTCTGCCCTGCGATTGACTGGCGACCAGTCCAGGGTGTACCCCGCCTCCCGCCCAAAGTCAGCTGGGATAGGCTCCAGCATACCCGCGACCCTAATGAGGATAAGCGGCATAGAAAATGGATGGATTGATAGAGCCCTCTAGACATTAACTAATACCCCTATAGTCACCTTTACATTCATCTTGCCCACTAAGGCATACTGTACAGTATATAATAACAGAAAATACACACTTTAAGACGTAGTACTTGCTTTAAATATGTTCCGGTGTTGGACAGGAAGTGATGTCAGGGGTTCAGAATGCAGTTTGCTATGGGTTACAGCTGCAACAATAGCCAGTGTTATTATTACTTTTTGGAATATTATTATCATTATGATGATATTATTATTGTGCCTGTTGTGTGTAAATTTTAACTTGAACCGGGATTTTAATTTGTACCGTTCACACTATTTTTTTTTTTTTTTATTAAATAAACAGTGGATCCCAGGATAAAAAATACAGGGGGGGGAGGGGTTCTCCAAAAATAGGCATTTTTTTTCCCCACAGAAAACACATCTCATTAACCACAAGTCTGTGGTAATTTATGAATACGTGATAATATTGGTCAAATCTATACTGCATACATGGACCACTGCTGACATTTTTACATGTCTTTATGCTTCACTGATGTTATTTCATCAAGTAAAATTTCACACTTTGTTAGGCGGCCCTTGAATGCACCGTAGTTGTGTGCTGTGACTCCGATTGATCATCTTAGATAATCATTCATTCTCTCTGCGTGTCTTTTTTCTTTAAAGAAGTTCAACAAGAGTGTGAAGCGTACTTGGGACTGTGTTGTAAGTGTGTGATGGCAATTGAAGGAAGAAAAATAGACATTTTTCTTGCAAAGGTTCCAAATCGGACGGATTGGAAAGGGGCAGGCGTGTCCAAAATAGACGTCTTTAGGAGCGTTTTTTTCCACCATTGTGTTAACATTTTGACTTTTTTCTCATACTTTAAGAGAATGTCCACTGAGGACTCCGACAGAACCGGTCAGGGTTAATTAATAAGACCTGAGGTGACAGAAACACAAACCAACTTGTGAGGCCAGCAGAGATGACAGGCTAAGCTTCTTAAATCCAACCACAAAAAAACCATCTCAAACTTTCCAGGGTTCCATTTCTCCTGTTAATTAGGAGAAACTACTTACCTCCACACCTGACAAGCACATCCTGTACATAAAGTAGAAGTTCATTTCAGTGCACTCAGGAAGATACTAATGAAAGGAAAAGCCATTAGCTGCGAATATCATAACCACCTCCCAGCGTCATTACCAGCAGTCATCCACAGATTACAAGTAATTTGACGTAATGATTAGAGTACAAACTGTGGTCCATATTTCCATGGCAGTAGCCCAACAGGACATATTAGCGCAATTTAATGTTTGATAGGACCCCTTCCTGTAATGGAAACCTTGTGTTTGACATATTCAGGATGGGAGAGGATACCAGCTGATAGGACGTGGCCAGCAGCCTGAAAATGGATAAACTTGTTTATTTTTGCTCATTGAATTCTTGTTGTTTTCTGTCACAGCAAACATGGCCTTGTTGGTACATCCAAGCCATTAAGGGCGTTAAAATGTCATTACTTTCCAAAGAGCCCTCGTGTAATGCTGTGTGACAAGGGCAGCCTGCAACCTTGACCACCGCAAGTCCACCTTGTCAGTGGACTTGCGGTAACACACAAGGATCAGACTTGATTGCCGGAACAACTAGCTTTTATTGCAGCTTTGAATTTGCTCACAATAATCCTTAATAAGAACACAAGCCACTGTTACTCATGCAAAGCCGAAACTCAGCTCTAAACCCCCGACATCATTTCCTGTCCGCCACTCTCGCAGGTCCCCCGAGGGACCTGCAAAGCCGAAACTCAGCTCTAAACCCCCGACATCATTTCCTGTCCGCCACTCTCGCAGGTCCCCCAAGGGAGCTGCAGAGCCGAAACTCAGCTCTAAACCCCCGACATCATTTCCTGTCCGCCACTCTCGCAGGTCCCCCAAGGGGCCTGCAAAGCCGAAACTCAGCTCTAAACCCCCGACATCATTTCCTGTCCGCCACTCTCGCAGGTCCCCCGAGGGGCCTGCAAAGCCGAAACTCAGCTCTAAACCCCCAGCATCATTTCCTGTCCGCCACTCTCGCAGGTCCCCCGAGGGGCCTGCAAAGCCGAAACTCAGCTCTAAACCCCCAGCATCATTTCCTGTCCGCCACTCTCGCAGGTCCCCCAAGGGGCCTGCAAAGCCAAAACTCAGCTCTAAACCCTCGACATCCTCTTCACCGTTGGCGGCGAGTTTCTTTTTTGTTGAGAAGAAGGTCAAGTCTCTCCGTCCCTGCAAGGATTTCCGTGCCCTCAACGAGATAACCATTAAGAATAAATATCCTCTGCCTTTGTTAGACTCCGCTTTCTGTGCGCTCCACTCCGCCAAGTTTTTTACTAAACTAGAACTCCGCACCGCATACCATCTGGTCCGTGTCCGGGAGGGTGATGAGTGCGAGCCGACCCGGCCGAGATACGGGCCGTGGTCGAGTGGCCTCCTCCTACATCGAGGAGCCATCTCCAGAGATGCCACAGAACTTCTACCGGCGGTTTATTCGGAATTTTAGCCAGGTGTCCTTTGCCTACACGTCACATGTATAGGAAGACACACGAGTGCAAGTCTTATTGATGTCTGAAATGGCTTTTGAAATCTCTTATTTGCTTTTCTATATTGGGTATTACGAGTGTAAGGGTGACCCTGGGGTCTTATTTAACGTCTGGAGAGCTCCAATAATGAGAAAAGGTTTTTAGTAGGTCGAAAACAGGTTTTCTATGCTCCTACTACAAAAATATTCCAAAAATGTATTTATCACAGTCGGGTCTGGAACCAGTTACCGCTTTAAACGAGACTACGGTATGACTTTTACACTGGTTGTAGCGTTCACAGCCTTTATTCTGCAACATAACCTACCAAACATTTCAATGACATGTGATTGCATTGGCCCATTTTGTTAGGATTGTCAGGCTAAAGAGGCTTGATGGAGGTTCATTTTTTCCGAATGCAAATTCTCTGTCATGGGGTGGACAAGACATCCCTGCATTTGAAATAAATTATGATAATATATATTTATTTATCTTTACAAACCAGTGTATGAGTTACTGGTACCAGCGTCATCCGAGCATGAATGATAACACTAACAGACCTTAAAGAAATGTTATGAAAAAAGTAGGCATGTCCGATATCGGCATTTTTTGCTGATATCCGAAATGGCGATATCGTCCAACTCTCAAGTTTTGATTCTGATATCAACCAATTCCAATACCAAAATGTGTTTTTACGGCCAGGGGTGTCGTATAAAGGGGAGAAGTTAGGACAGTTCTAAAGTCCCTTGACTGCCAGGGGATCTAAAACATAGGTAATTACTAATCAAATTGGTAATTAATTAGAAAAGGTGATGGAGGAGGAAAAGTAATTTTTGTCATGGCACCCCTGTTATGGCTATATGTTGTATGAAAGAATCTTAATGTAGACAAGAACATTACTGAGAAGAGAAGATAAAATGATATCACTGCGTGGTGGACTTCCAGGGGATGGCTTTGAAGCTGCGGGCTGGAATAGTGCTCGCCAACGGGGATCGACAATTATTGGCATTCACTGATCTGGTGAGTTTTCTCGGAAATGGATCAGCTAAGAAAAGACCATTCTACCACTTCTTAGTTCACTAATATGATTTTTTTTTCTTCCAAATTCGAGTTATGAAAAAGAGACATTGTATATTGCTTGACTTGTATTTGGGTCTCGTTGGCAATTTTATTTGCATTTTATAGAGGTGTTGGGTCATGTAAACTACATTATTTTGTTCTGGTCAATATTCTGTCAATTTTGTTTATTTGGTCATCTCAAACGAATCCAAGCAAGATGTTTCCTTGCAAGGATCATCACACAAACATAATTAGGCTTATTGGAAAACACCAGTTTCAAACAACAAGCCTTTTGTGTATCAGGGAAAGGTACTTATTGAACATTTTTTGGATAATAAACACTGCAGATGAACAAGAACAGCAACAATGATGATCTTTTTGGAATCGGAGTGAAGGGAAATTAACCTTGATAAACATATTCATATCATGCAAACCAGTGGTGATGATGTAATAGTTCCTTAGCCTCATCCCAGGATGGGTCTGTGGGCATCCGTCCCACAAAGAATGGGTCGGCTCTGTGAATGATCACGCACGATTACAAACAAGATTGGACTCTGGTTTGAACAAACATTGAGCGCTCTGACAAACAATTTTTAAAATCTGATCAAAAACAGACAGCTGGCAGCTGAACACGGCTTGGCAATGATCAAATTAATTTCTTCTGCACATCCTCCACTCACTGTAATTGTGGAGGATGTGCCTCTCCACATGATAGGATATGATAATAAGTCAAATATTGCAACTTGGCATCCCTGGGGGCTCCATGACCAGAACTGTCATGTTTTATTTTCAATCTATTTGAAGTAATAAAAAAATGCCATATTATTATTCATAATAATATCCATTCATCACTACGGTCATGGTGGTATGCTGGAGTCTATCACAGCGGACTTTGGGCCAGAGGCCTGGGTGTAACTTTCTGGGAGACGCTGGAGTTACTTAGCCCTCAAAAAAGAAAATACATGAAAACACATGTGAGGTATCCACAGACAGCAAAAAGGTCCAACCACTAGAAGATGAGCAGTCCATACGAGCTAAGAAGCAGCCAACCGGGATGTTTAGTGATAAAACAAAAACAGTTCAATATTGATAACAGTAATAATTAACAACATTAATAACACGCGTGCCATATTGCATCCTATGCGGGAAATGTAAACCAGAAATATGCTGAAATGCTAACCAAGGTTCAACTGAACAGTGCTTTGAGGTCTGGCAGAATTTGTCATTATGTCCGTACTTGTTGAACTAACATACTCTCATGTTTTGGTATGTCTTTTTTGATCAAATTCCACATTGTTGGATTGTTTGATTGGATTTTGCATTCATGTAAACACATTCAAGTACATTTTCATTCATTCATTCATTCCTTTTCTATGCCGCTTATCCTCATTAGGGTCGCGGGGATGCTGGAGCCTATCCCAGCTGGTTTTTGGGCGAGAGGCGGGGTACACCCTGGACTGGTCGCCAGTCAATCGCAGGGCACATATAGACAAACAAAGATTCACACTCACCTTCATACCTATGGACAATTTAGAGTCGCCAATGAAGCTAACCAACTTCTTTGGAATGTGGGAGGAAAGCGGAGTATCCGGAGAAAACCCACACATGCACGGGGAGAACATGCAAACTCCACACAGAGATGCCCAACGGAGATTTGAACCCAGGTCTTCCAGATTGTATGATTCGGCGGAACTGTTCACTGTTCCTACACTGTCTTGGTTATCGTGCAATATTGCGCGTAACAGTCTAGCCCGTTTGCCCCGTACTGTATCATTCCATGGAAATGAGTGCCCACACAAAGCACCCCACATGTTGCTGACACACAGCATTTTGTATTTAGTGTGACTGCTAAATTACCCACCACGGGGCCAAAAATTATTAATTATCATTCATTCATTCATTCATTTTCTAAACCGCTTATCCTCATTAGGGTCACGGGGATGCTGGAGCCTATCCCAGCAGACTTTGGGCGAGAGGCAAATTATTAATTATTCTGTGTAAAATATATTTTTTAATTTTTTATTAATATTTTAGGTGTCTGAAATTGATTGTTGGTATTTTCATGATTTCCTATCGGAAAAAATGTTTTTTCATACGTTACGACTCTTGTGGGTCTTGTTTTGGAACAGGTTACTAGCAAAAAACTTCATTTGTTTCTTATGTTTGTACCTTTGTTTGTAGAAACTGATTTAAGGTTAGCCACAAATCAAGAAAATGGGCTTTGGGTGCCATGACATCATCATTAAGATTTGCATAGGCCATGATATTCAGCGACCAAGTGTCACATTCTGCATTTTCAACCCCTGGAGTTGCCAGGGTTCTCACACAGAGTAGCAAAAATGAGCTTAAAGTTGACTCCGTTTTATTTTGATCGACCAGCCAGGCGCTGCTCTTATATCGAAAGGTGACATGCGCACAAAAGGCATGCTTCGCTCGCATGCATAATTCATCAAGCCACTGGTGTAAATGAAAGATGGATACACTGTTGCACACAACGAGAGGCAAAAAAATCTGTCCTGTGATGGTCCGAGGGTCAGATAAAGGGAGTGTTTCTAAATATCAATTCACACAAGGGGCTAATGTAGTTATGTCTATATTGTCCATACATAATACACATGAATGTGTGACAAAGTGTAGCATTTCTAGGCTATTCTCATGATAACCTAACTTCTGACATCATGGTGGTGCCTACTCTGTGTCATTAAAAGCCCATCATTTGTCATTTGAAGGCAATTCAATGCTTTTACTCGACTACTGGAGGGTCCATTTTTGCCATGTCAGACAGCAGATGACTTGCCATGTTCTTGGATTGTGTCCAGAGACATTTATGTCACTTACATCCCTTGAATATTATATCATAGCCAATGATGGATGGTTTGGATTGGTGATAAATGTCGGTTTTTGCTGTAACCTGCTTACAGGCATGCAGCGGACAGGCCTTTCCTCCTACTGAGCTTGCGCTTCATACAGCAGTGCAGATGAATGCATCTTTTTTGTGCAATCTGTCACTCTGTGAGAAAATGGATTGGAATGGAATGTAACTAATGTACAAACAACAGCGTTATGTCCTAGACTTTGTTATGTTTTTTGTTGTTGTTGGATTGTGCACGGGCTTGGGCCTTGTTCTAGCATGCATCCTGCCTTTGCAGTCGTGTGCTACGGTTAATTTCTGGGTTTGTTGTTTGCGCTGCAGGCCATACGCTTGTTTGTTCGGCATTGTCTTGCCTGAGTCAAGGCAGTATTTTGTCCTCTGTCACAGAGTTCTTGTATTGTATATGCAGATATGTACTGTATGTATGTGTGTGTATATTAATTCATATTGGAATTTCTTGCCTTATTAATGGGGTTGGAACCATCAGATGTGATGTGTGTCCAAACTATTGGCCTATATTGTTTGGCCTGTACCCTCTCAGTATCTCGCAGTCTGCCAAAACAAATTTTGGCCTCGGTCAAATGGAATCGAGGAACCCTGGTAAAGAACCAAATGGCAGCAACAGCTTAACCGCTGCCATCTGTGCACTACAAAAATAAAAATGTAACTCTAGAAGAATTACATACCTTTTTTTTACTACTATAATATTTATTCTTGCAATAATTTTTGTTTTAAATAAGCTTAAAATGCTCATTGTACTTAATGTATACATTATTTATGATAAGAAAACAGACATAACAGACAGGGGTTTTGATTTTACCACGATCTCAGGTATTTAGGTTATTTCAGTTTTTGTAAGCTGGCATTGAGAGTGGTAACAATGCTAGCAAAATATTATATATATATAATAAAAGGTTGCTCATCTCGTCCGAAGAATTCAACGTGCCCGTGCAAGATAGATTCCACGGCATGTGTTGGCAGTTCATAACAAACATGTCTGCCATGTGGAACTTGTTTTGTGGGAGCTTAATTAGGTCAGGATAGTATGCAACAAATGCTTGCTGTGGGCTGTAGGGGTTTGATCCTAGCGTTGAAAGCGTTGAGAAGGCGATTATCTGCATTCTCTGATCTCGTGAGTTTTCACCAAAATGGGCCAATATTGATTGTTTACCTAGCTTTATAGGTTTTCGTTATAAAGAAAAAAATAATACAGATATTACATTTTTATGGCAACATCAAATTGATAATATGGATGGGCTGATATTATCTGACATCCCTAATTATTGGGAATGTCTCAGCTAATCAACCCTCTTCCTGGCCTTTTGTGTCCGCCCATCTTGTAGCTGGTTTTGATGCAGTGTGAGATATCTCACTGCGTTGCTTGTGGTCCATTTAGCTTGTGTGGCTGCTATGTTTTTGGTAATGCATTGTGGGTTATGCTGGTACCATGGCTAGCTTCCAGTATTAGGTGCACCTGCTGACATCCTGCACTCCCATTAGTCAGAGTGACTGCACGCTTATCATGCTTTCATCCACTTTGACCACAATTTTTTAACTTCTGGAGAAAATAAACAAATGGAATGGCTGTTTTGGTCCAACATAAAAACGGGAGCTATACGGATATTATTAGTAGAAAGATACAATTCCAGTGAGCAGTTATGGCATTTTAAGGCAAAAGATGCCTTGGACAGAAATGCATTTACTGTCATATTTCTTTTGAAAATACAAAAGTACGCCACCCCGCTCCTCTACCAGTGTCTTTCTCTTTCGGTTCTTTTAAAGTGTATTGATCGTTCTTCCATCTGGAGTGAGTGGATGAGGTGAGAGAGCCCGCCAGCATGTTGTTTTGCTCTCTCATCCGCCCGTGTTGTCTGTTTGGCAGCCAACAGCTGCAGCAACAACAACATAAATGTGATGGACCGTTCACGGTCCTGTTGGCTCCTTTGCCGCACTATGCACGGTTGCGTGTCTCTTGAGTGCATTTGACACAACCAGCTCTATCTACACAATGCCGTGACTCCTCAAGGACACTTCAAGAATGTAGAAATGTGGACACACACATTGCCCTCTCGAGATAAACCTGACAGAGCAGCAGGTTAACGAATATAAGACTCAGTCACTGCAAAACCAGCCTGTCTACTAACAAGATGCAGCTGGAAGAGAAAAGTGCACTGGGGGGGTTGTCCTAACCACAGGGGAACGCAGAAGCAGCCGTCATTCCAATCCGTATGTCGTATGAAATCCTAAAGTGGTGTTTACACTTTTGCCTCTACATTGTCTCGCAGTTTGCTCTGGATATGCATGTCCTTTATTTATGTAAAGCACACCTAGGAAGGGTGAATGACTAGCTTGTGCACGGTTTGTGTTCGGTTTATGCAGAAATTACACACTTGGCATGCAATTTGTGACTCAAAATGCACAAATTTTGCACAAATTTTGCACAAAATGCACTGGCACGGAATAAGCACATTGTCGCACAACTTATTTACACCTTGTCAAATACTGTCACAGTTGCTCACAACAGTAGTTTAAGCATTGTCACCACCACCTCCCACATCCAGGAAGCAATCGAGGCGCTGCGTCCCGGGGTGATGCCACACAACAGCAGGCATTACCCCGACTTTTGTTATTTCCTTCATTTTCAAGGGGTCTACATGATGCTGAACTCCAGAGATAAAGCGTTCATGGCAGAAAAGAAAGGTAGGTCTATATTAACTCACAGATGCCGAAAAAAAATGTGGAAAGAGTAGGTAGGAGGCATAAACGAGAAAAAGGGAAGCACGGACAGTGTAGGAGAGGCATTTCTCTGGGCATTATGAACACTTATTAACAGGAATTCACAAGGAAGATCCAAGAGGTTACAAAAATGATTTGACAATTTCCCACGTGCGGCAAGCGGTGGGGGGGAAAGTTAACAGGCTTTGATATGCACCGCCTGCATTGTTTAGGCATAGGTTCAGGTGCGTAAGTGTGTGGGTAAGTGTACAGTTCAACAAGCTTTCACGCTCGTATATTTTGTCAGCAGACCAAGTAAAGCTAAGTTCATTACAACAATTTCTTGTGTATTTTATTTCATATTGGTTAATTTATTACTGGTATTTTATGGGTTCGGTATAGCATTTACAGTGCGGGACTATTCTGTACAACTTGCATGTCAGAGAATTCTCTTCCAGTACCAGTTCCTCGAAATTGTGTAAGCACCAGCACCGTTTAAAAAGTACCTTTTGGCACCTTTCTCAGAAAATATTTAACAATACCCAACCCTAAACCCCCCATGACCATGGTAAAGTATCCTTGGGCAAGATACTAAACCCCCAGGTGCTCCTGATGCTGCAATATCAGTGGGTTGATGAGGTATCTGTATTAAAGCGCATTAGTACCGTGAAGGTAAAAAAAGCGTTATACCATTAAAAGCCTATTGACGTCAGATGGCGACAGTCTGGCAATATCAAAGCTGTACCATGAGAGGTATATGATGATGGTAGCCCATAGTGCTATGATATCAAATAGTAGGAGTATGGTACATTGTGGTTATAATACCTGCACTAAAAGCACCCTCATGTCTTCACCTTATCAGTGATTTCAACTTTTACTCAGGGTTGTATGTTTATTTAGGATTCTACGTTGCACCGAGTCGCCAAAAAAAAGGTTCCTAGTTCGTGAACTGTTGGCTTTCAATGGCAATAAGGTTTTTCTGATTCTGGTTCTGTATCGATTCAAAGAGATTGTGTTGTATAATCCAACAAACCACACAGCAATGTGTGCAACACCCTACTAGTGTATTTTGAGATTGTGAGGCTGAGTTTCAGTATGTCAAAGTCAACTTTACCCTCTCTGCTTCCACTGCAGACGTACTGTGTTGGTCTTACAGGTTTGCATTCATGAGGTCTTATGTGTATTTACGGCCCCAGCTATTATTCAATCAGACCGCTCATACAGCTGTCTTATAAAGAATTTATTACATTACGTCTGACAGGCCGGTACCCATTACCACAGAACTTATAGTGCCTTGGGTTTGGAAACACAAGCATACACCATTAGCGTATTCTAAGGAATCAACTGTAAGTGTGAGGAATTCTTCATCAAGTCTGATGTGAACAACTCGCAAATACGAGCTCCTTGAGGAGAGCGAATCCAAAATGCAGCCATAAAAAGCAATATAATTGTCCAGGAAGCCTTGGATGATACATTAGAGAGTGGAGGTTGGAGATGGCGAGACTTGGAGAGGGTGTAGGGGTAGGGAGAGGATTGCTGAAGAGCCCGCCAGATTGCACATTGATCCATTAGCTGACTGTGTCCTCCTTCACTGCCGTGGCCAAGCCATCCAATGCCCTCATCCCTGCTTTGCCTCGTGCACGCCTCCTTTTTCCTCTCGGTTGCAGATCAGCATGTAAAAGAGAAAAAAATCACACAGGATTCAGCAGCCGAGCCAGTTCAGAATCACATCCCTTCTGCCTCATGATACTCACAGTTCGTGAAAGATTCAATACCAGCCTGAGATGCCGGAGCTGTCTGGCTGTGATGACAAAGCGGACGTGAGGTTGAAGTGTGTCCTCATACACTCTTCTTCTCACATCCGTTGTTGATGGCACAGAGGAGCACATCTGCCGCAGCCTCGAGCAGCATATGCCTCACAGCTGCCAGAGGTGCCGAGAGGTCCAGGGCTCGCTGCTTTTCACTGTAAATAGGTGAACATGGGACATGAGAGAAATCACACTTTTCTAGACTCTACATGACGCATACTTTCTTTCCGTAGCCAGCAAGTGTCCGTAAAGTGTCTCTCCCTTCCTTGACTTTCCTTTGAACCCCGACTGGACTTTACTTATTAGGTAGGTTGAATCATAACATGACATACCGCAAATGCCTCCATTGATGTCTCTATTGAATTAATTGAATGGTTATGAGCTGTGGTTGTAGGCAACCCCCTGATGGAGTGTTGATGTCAGTAGTCGCATACGTTGTGTTATGCGTCATCAGCATACTGCAGCTTTATCTACCTCTGCAAGTGCTTCAAAATATTGATTGCAAATCTGTTTAGCATACATAGATCATACATAGCATATGCCCTAACACACACAAAAAATAAAAACACAAATAAAATATGAACTCTTATTAATGCTGGCTGAGCAGTTTGTATCCTTCTTACTGGGGATGCGTACCAAAACCGTATCAAAATGGCTCGGATGCCAATGTGAATGGTGGTAGCCGTGTTACGCACGGTGGTCGAGTGGTTCGCTTTTTGGCCACAGTCAGGAGACCAATACCCAATCCTCAAAACAAAAACATGTAAAGTTCTCGCACACACGTTTCTCGTTATCCAGCACCAAGGGCGAGATGCGTTGACGACCACCAGCATTGTGAACATAACATCACAACAAGCATGTCGCCACACTGACTTCCTTAACGTGATTGGCTTAGCAACATAACTGTGGTCTCCAATCGCCACCGTTGTGTATCAATCTCTGCTCCACTTGTTCAAAATGTGTACTGTCAGATTTTTTTGTTCATTTTATTTCATATTGGTTCATTTTTTACTTAGTTCTAATGTTATTAATATCATTGTAGCATTTCAATTACTATTGTGTTCAACTTACATACCACAAAATTCTGTGAAACTAAAAAAGCGTTGTTTTTTAACATTTTCCTTGCACTGGCACTGTTTAAAAGTACTGATTTGGCACCGGTATCGGATAATATGTAAACAATACCCTGCCCTTTTACTTATAACTAGGCATGCCAGTTATAGGTAAAACCTACCACTGCTGGAAAACAACTCAGAATTTGGTCCATTGGGTCTAGACTTCAAGGTGTCGTCGACTTGACACTTGGCATCTCTCATATTGCATGCAATCGATTGTTTACGTGAATTTGAAGCTGAATCCAGGAAAACGCAACAAAATGGAGAGCTGTGAAGTGTATTTAAGAGTCAAATGGCATGTTGAGTATAATACAGCACGTTTGGACATATTGGCAGATTAACCCTAACATTGAAAGTACTCAATGTACTTTCCCCTCCGTGAATCACCACCTTACCGCGGTGGAGGGGTTTGAGTGCCCGAGTGATCCTAAGAGCTATGTTGTCGGGGGCTTTTATGCCCCTGGTAGGGTCTCCCAAGGCAAACAGGTTCTAGGTGACGAGCCAGACTAAGAGTGATTCAGAAGACCCGTATGAAGAGAAACATGAGGAGTGACCGCACCTCGCCCGGACGTGGGATACCGGGGCCTCACCCTGGAGCCAGGCCTGGGGGAGGGGCTCGCAGGCGAGCGCCTGGTGGTCAGGTCTTCACCCGTGGGACCTGGCCGGGCCTAGCCCGAAGAAGCCGCACGGGAACTCCCCCCCGCAGACCCACCACCTGCAGGGGCAAGCATAAGGGTCCGGTGCTGTGTGATTTGGGCAGTGGTCGAGGGCGGGTGTCCGGGCGACCTGGGCTTCGGCGACCAAATCTGGTTCTTGGGACATGGAATGTCACTTCTCTGGTGGGGAAGGAGCCCGAGCTTGTGGAAGAGGCGGAGAGATTCCGACTAGATATAGTCGGACTCACCTCAACCCACAGTTTAGGCTCTGGAACCAAACTCCTTGAGAGGGGCTGGACCTTGTTCTTCTCTGGAGTTGCCGCTGGGGAGAGGCGGCGAGCTGGTGTGGGCTTATTGTTAGCCCCCCGGCTTGGTGCCTCTGTGTTGGAGTCATCCCCAGTAAACGAGAGGGTTACTTCCCTACGCCTTAGGGCTGGGGAAAGGGTCCTGACTGTGGTTTGTGCCTATGCGCCGAACGGCAGTTCAGAGTACCCAGCCTTCTTGGAGTCTATCAGAGGGGTGCTGGAGAGCACCCCAGCTGGTGACTCCATAGTTCTACTGGGAGACTTCAACGCCCATGTGGGCAATGACAGTGTGACTTGGAGGGGCGTGGTTGGGAGGAACGGCCTCCCTGACCTGAACCCGTGCGGTGTGTTGTTGCTGGACTTCTGTGCGAACTACAGTTTGTCCATAACGAACACCATGTTCGAACATAAGGATGCCCATAAGTGCACTTGGCACCAGGACACCCTAGGTCGCAGGTCTATGATCGACTTTGTGGTCGTATCATCAGACCTGCGTCCGTATGTTCTGGACACGCGGGTGAAGAGAGGGGCTGAGCTGTCAACTGACCACCACCTGGTGATGAGTTGGATTAGATGGCGGGGAAGGATGCCGGACAGACCTGGCAGACCCAAACGCGTAGTGAGGGTGTGCTGGGAACGTCTGGCAGAATCTCCCGTTCGTCGAGTCTTCAACTCTCATCTCCGGCAGAGCTTCGCCTGCATTTCGAGGGAGGACCGGGATATTGAGTCCGAATGGGCCGTATTCCGTGCCTCTATTGCTGAGGCAGCCAGTTGTGGTTGCGGCCGCAAGGTGGTCGGTGCCAGTCGTGGTGGCAAGCCCCGAACCCGATGGTGGACACCGGGGGTTAGGGCTGCCGTCAAGCTGAAAAAGGAGTCCTATCGAGCATGGATGGCTTGCGGGACTCCCGAAGCAGCTGACAGGTACCGGCAGGCCAAGCGGCACGCGGCTTCGGCGGTGGTCGAGGCAAAAACTCGGGTGTGGGAGGAGTTCGGTGAGGCTATGGAGCACGACTTTCGGTCGGCCTCGAAGAGGTTCTGGCAAACCGTCCGACACCTCAGAAAGGGGAAGCAGCCCCCAGTTCACACTGTTTACAGTGCGGACGGGGGCTTGCTGACCACGACTGTGGATATAGTTGGTCGGTGGAAGGAATACTTCGAGGCCCTTCTCAATCCCACTGACATGCCTTCCATAGAGGAAGCAGAGTCTGAGGATACGTACGTGGACAGTTCTATCACCGTGGCTGAGGTAATTGGGGTAGTCAAATCACTCCCCAGTGGCAAGGCTCCGGGGGTAGACGAGTTCCGCTCAGAATTTCTCAAGGCTCTGGATGTTGGAGGACTGTGTTGGTTGACACGCCTCTACAACATTGCATGGAAGTCAGGAACAGTACCTCTGGACTGGCAGACCGGGGTGGTGGTCCCCATTTTTAAAAAGGGTGACCGGAGGGTGTGTTCCAACTATAGGGGGATCACACTCCTCAGCCTTCCTGGGAAAGTCTACTCCAGGGTGCTGGAGAGAAGGGTACGACCGTTAGTCGAACCTCGGTTAGAGGAGCTGCAATGTGGTTTTCGTCCCGGTCGCGGAACACTGGACCAGCTCTACACCCTTGCAAGGGTACTCGAGGGTATGTGGGAGTTTGCCCAACCAGTCTACATGTGCTTTGTGGACCTGGAAAAGGCATTCGACCGTGTCCCTCGTGGTGTCCTGTGGGGGGTGCTCCGGGAGTACGGGATTGATGGTCCGCTTCTACGTGCCATTCGGTCCTTGTACAATCGAAGCAGGAGCCTGGTTCGCATTGCCAGCAGTAAGTCGAGCTTGTTTCCGGTGAACGTTGGCCTCCGCCAAGGCTGCCCTTTGTCACCGATTCTGTTCATAATCTTCATGGACAGAATTTCTAGGCGCAGTCAAGGTGTTGAGGGAGTCCAGCTTGGTGACCTTAGGATCTCGTCTCTGCTATTTGCAGACGATGTGGTCCTTATGGCCTCATCAGGCTGTGACCTTCAGCGTTTACTGGAGCGGTTTGCAGCTGAGTGTGAAGCTTCTGGGATGAGACTCAGCACCTCCAAATCCGAGGCCATGGTTCTCAGTCGGAAACGGGTGGACTGTACCCTCCGGGTTGGGAGTGAGGTCTTGCCTCAGGTGGAGGAGTTCAAGTATCTCGGGTTCTTGTTCACGAGTGAGGGAAGGTTGGAGCGTGAGATCGACAGACGGATCGGTGCAGCATCTGCAGTAATGCGGTCGCTGTACCGGACCGTCGTGGTGAAGAGAGAGCTGAGCCGGAAGGCAAAGCTCTCTGTTTACCGATCGATCTACGTTCCCACCCTCACCTATGGTCATGAGTTATGGGTCATGACCGAAAGAATGAGATCGCGGATACAAGCGGCGGAAATGAGTTTCCTTCGTAGGGTGGCTGGACTCACCCTAAGAGATAGGGTGAGGAGCTCGGCCATCCGGGAGGAGCTCAGAGTAGAGCCGCTGCTCCTTCACATCGAGAGGAGCCAGTTGAGGTGGCTCGGGCATCTAGTCCGGATGCCTCCCGGGCGCCTCCCTGGTGAGGTGTTTCGGGCATGCCCAGTCGGGAGAAGGCCCCCGGGAAGACCTAGGACACGCTGGAGGGACTATGTCTCACAGCTGGCCTGGGAACGCCTTGGTGTCCTCCCGATGGAACTGGAAGAGGTTGCTGGGGACCGGGAAGTCTGGACTTCCCTACTGAAGCTGCTGCCCCCGCGACCCGGATAAGCGGTGGAAAATGGATGGATGGATGGATGGATTGAAAGTACTCGCCCCCCTCACAGTTCACCACGCCCCCCCAAGGGGGGTCCGCCCCCACTATTTGAGAACCACTGCAATGCACGAACATACTGACACATTTTGCCATGAAATACCAATACCAATGCCATGGAAATCACGTGCTTGTTTCCGCCTTATCCTTATTAAAGACGCATCTGGAGTGTGTGTGTGTGTGTGTGTGTGTGTATGGAGTGTACTCCATGAAGGATTCCAAGCAGAAAAGTGTTCCCTGAGAGAAGAAGTGGGAACAGCTGGGGCTGATTTAGAGGACAACCTGCCAAATAAGCCAAGATCTTTTTTTCCCCCCAATTTTAGGCTACATTTTAATCAGCACATATTTCACGTAACAGTAGGAGTTGAACAAGATGATGTCAACAATGTACAGTAGGTTACATTGGCACTAATTTGTTGCCAATATCTTGATTCACTTCTTAAGCTCTGCAGGACGGATACAATCTCCCAGAAGGATGTACAATGTGTGGACCAGAGACTCTAAAGACTAGTTTTCTTTCAGTTACAATAATGTGCCAGAATCATCACCAAAGGTCATCCACATGGACAAAAACTCACATTTCCCCCGCTTTGGTGTTGGGAAAAAATGAATGAAGCAGGGTCATCAAACTGCCAAGGAGCTTGGAAATATGATGTCCATTTTTAAAAAAGATTGTCTTCATGTTGCCCGCCGTGTGGGCCGCACGGTGGATGAGTGGGTAGCACATTGGCCACACAGTCAGGAGGTCTGGAAGACCGGGGTTCAAATCTCCGTTGGGCATCTCTGTGTGGAGTTTGCATGTTCTCCCCGTGCGTGTGTGGGTTTTCTCCGGGTACTCCGCTTTCCTCCCACATTCCAAAAACATGCATGTTAGCTTCATTGGCCGCTCTAAATTGTCCATCGGTATGAATGTGAGTGTGAATGTTTGTTTGTCTATATGTGCCCTGCGACTGACTGGCGATCAAGTCCAGGGTGTACCCCGCCTCTCGCCCAAAGTCAGCTGGGATAGGCTCCAGCATCCCCGCGACCCTAATGAGGATAAGCGGTACAGAAAATGAACGAATGAATGTCTTTATGTTTGTGGCTAAACAGAACGCAGTATATGAACAGACGGTGTGTAGTTTCTTTATACAGCAAGATAGTACGGCTCTGTTTATGGGGGGGTGATGTTTACTGCATACTCGCTATCGTCACAACGCCGGGGGAAAAAAAAGACCAAAAAATGAGACAAAAACATCCCAGTCTTGCCAAGACAACAAGTCTCAGCAGGCGTTACAGTCCATCTGTGTTTACCATCCGCAACATCATCCTCACACACACAAGCGTGCGGCGAAGGTCTTGGCACGGGGTTATGCTTCAGCATGAAAATACCCAACACCCTAATCCCGGAAACAGTTCAATTTGTGGACGTGATGTCCGACCGCAACTTTATGTGACGCTTTATGATTTGCTGTCGTTCGTGACCCCAAGTTCAAACTCCTTGAACAGAAGCGTCCTTCACAGCTTGAATGCCCATTAGTAGGTCTGCACTCTGCCGACGGCCAAGTGTCTGAAAGCTGCACCCTCGCCCTGAGCTCCACAAGAAAGACAGACATCATTTACGGGCCCATGGATGATTCAGATCTACTTCGAAGTGGGGTGTTTTTCTCCCTCAGATCCTCCTCAACTTATCCTCTAGGTTTTCAGCACTAAGCCCCTTTCACACTAAAAGCCCTCTTTGTCCTGTGTCGGTATTCTGTGTGAATGCCACCGAAATGCAAGATGAGACAAACATCACCCAGCAATATTCCAGCTTTGGAGGTAGCATCCGTGTATCAACGTCGCTATCTGACACACCCATTGTTTGCTCCGTGTGGGCCTCCCTGGGGTACGCCAGGAGACCACAGCAGGTTGGGGAAAAGATCAAACAAAGAAAACCAGATTTTTTTAAACCTGCCAAGCTTGGGGTGACCATATTTGGATTACCAAAAACCAGGACCCACTGCCCGGAAATGAGATACGGTACTTGCAGTTTTACATTTGATTTGAATACTGTACACATATTCCTTCTCATATATGCAGTAATGTCACACTAACTTGCTGGAAGAAGAAACTGTGCTTTTTACTAGGATTATCTGCTCAAGGTTAGAGACCTCCTTTCCCCAAAACAAGCTTTTTAAATGCTGTTTCCATGTCAACGGGTTCCGATGAACCTAAAACATGTCCTTGCACCTGATAAAGTCTGCATAATTATGCTTCTGCTCCGTCCCTTCAAGAATATACTTGCGGCAAACTGCTTCGGGTTTGTTTCAACTGTTTTCTTCTGCGCAGAATAAATATGGGAAAAGACTAAGTTGTCATTGAGCAGTTCTTCTGTCCACCGGTGCTGTAGGACAGTTTCCACAGCAATTTGGTGTCAGAAGTGGCTACCCTATGGAGACATTGGGGAGGTCACTCTGGAACCAGTTTCCACCTGTACCTTGAGCAAAACCATGTGCAGCGGGATGAAGACGTGAGTCTGCAGCAACCTACAATCAGAAACTGTTCCCGACGCCCGGTGAGAGATGAAATTTGAGCATCAATCTTTTATGTTTTGTTATTTGGATTCTGTGGGGTTGTGGGCTGTTAGCACCAGTTTTTAACCATTCAACAGATTTGTAAAAGTGGATTTTTTTTTTCTGTAAATGTTGTCATTGGGAAACCGGTCATTTAATGCAATAAAAGATGGAGAGCAGCCAATAATCAGGACTGTGTGAAAGTGCACACAATTTACGGACATATCCTGCTCAACTGGATGAATAAATGCTCTTCTGATGCACCAATCTTGGGGTAGAAACAAAATCAACCAGAACCAGACGCTGTAGACCCTAGAACTCTGCTAAGGCAAAACAATCCAGTTTTGGATCAGCCCCAAATTGTACATTTTCATAGACAGAGACCCACCTCCCTTAGACAATCTTTATTCCACCCGTAACTGGTCTAATGAAATATCATGAATCATTTATCTATATATAGTATAGAAATATTGTGCATATTTCAACCTCTTAAAACACATAACCTAAACAGACACCTTTTTTTTAATGAAAAACTGCAAACCATCCGAGTAAAACTGTCCGTGACCTTTTGTGCTATAATAACGTCATAGCAGAATAGTGACATCAATCAAGTGCACTCTAATGCAATTGCGGACAGTAGATTGAGAGAAATATTTATGCGCCACATCCACAGATCAATTGTGTGATTTGTCAAGGAGGCAGATGTGTCTGCACAGCCTCAGCGGAATGGTCACACGTGCGAGTCGGAAACAATTTAGTATTATTTGCCTACAATAACATGCCAGTTACCCTTGCATTATACATTTTTTGGTGCCATAAAATAGCCACTTTGGCTTTTAACTCGCTTGATGTGCTTGCTGTCAACATTGGCCAGACTTATTAGATATTAGATTTATTTATTGTAATACTTAGGAAAAATATATTTTTAGGAAAAAGATAATAAGCATTCAAAAACTAAACCAATTAGATGCTGCCACGAATGACAGTGATTTGGGACACGACCTGATCGGACCTCTAGCTCGTGGGACATTGGCAAGGACATCGTGATTGCTTCTTCGCCCGCTCATTGAAAGCTTCCCTGTTATATACAGTGAGGGAAAAAAATATTTGAACCCCAGCTGATTTTGTAGGTTTGCCCACTAAAAAAAGAAATGATCAGTCTATAATTTCAATGGTAGCTTTATTTGAACACTGAGAGACAACGATGACTGGGTGGTGGTCCCGGGGTGGTGGTCCCGCTTTTTTAAGAAGGGGGACAGAAGGGTGTGTTCTAACTATCATGGGATCACACTCCTGAGCCTTCCCGGTAAGGTCTATTCAAGGGTTCTGGAGAGGAGGATCCGCCGGATAGTGGAATTTCGGATTCAGGAGGAGAAGTGTGGTTTTCGTCCTGGTTGTGGAACTGTGGACCAACTCTATACTCTCGACAGGGTCTACAGAGCCAACCGGTCTTTAGATGACGCCATCAACATGGCCCTCCACTACATCCTGCAACATCTGGACTCCCCAGGAACCTACGCCAGGATCCTGTTTGTGGACTTCAGCTATGCATTCAACACCATCCTCCCTGCTCTACGGGAGCAGGGAGGATGTAGAGCTCCTGCTCTACTGGAGCTCTATCTGGAGCTCAATGCTCAGAAGACAGTGGAGATGATCGTGGACTTCAAGAAAGTCAAAGCCCCCTGCCCCCCCTCGTCTTGACAGACTCTCCCATCACAACTGTGGACTCCTTTCGCTTCCTGGGCACTAACATCACCCACGACCTCAAGTGGGAGCAGACCATCAGCTCCCTCATCAAGAAGGCTCAGCAGAGGATGTACTCCCTGAGGCAGCTGAGGAAAGCCAAGCTGCCTGTCCAGACGATGGTGCAATTCTACACGGCCATTATTGAGTCCATCCTCACCTCCTCCATCACAGTGTGGTTCGCCGGGGCCACTGCCAGGGACAAACACAGACTGCAGCGCATCGTGCGCTCCGCCGAGAAAGTGATCGGCTGCAGCCTTCCATCTCTCCAGGACCTGTTTGTCTCCAGAACTCGGGGGCGAGCAGGGGGGATACTTGCTGACCCCTCCCACCCTGGACATGGACTATTTGAGCCACTCCCCTCTGACAGAAGGTTACGGTCCATTCGGACCAGAACCTCTCGCCACAAAAACAGTTTCTTTCCTGCTGCTGTTGAACTCATGAACACTTTATTACATTTGCACTCGGGGAATAGTGTGGGGAGTGCTCCGGGAATACGAGGTATCGGACCACCTAATCCAGGCGGTTTGTTCCCTGTATGACCGGTGTCAGAGTTTGGTTTGCATTGCCGGCAATAAGTCATACCCGTTTCCAGTGAGGGTTGGACTCTGCCAGGGCTGCCATTTGTCACCGATTCTGTTCACTACTTTCATGGACAGAATTTCTAGGCGCAGCCAGGGCGTTGAGGAGTTTCAGTTTGGTGGCCGCAGGATTTGATCTCTGCTTTTTGCAGATGATGTGGTCCTGTTGGTTTCATCGAGCAGTGACCTGCCACTCTCACTGGATCGGTTCGCAGGTGAGTGTGAAGCGGCTAGGATGAGAATCAGCCCCTCCAAGTCCATGGTTCTCGCCCGCAAAAGGGTGGAGTGCCATCTCCGGGTCGGGGATGAGGTCTTGCCTCAAGTGGAGGAGTTTAAGTACCTCGGGGTCTTGTTCAAGAGTGATGTAAGGATGGAACTCGAGATGGACAAGCGAATTGGTGCAACGTCTGCAGTGATGCGGACTCTGTCGTGGTGAAAAGAGAGCTGAGCCAAAAGGCAAAGTTCTCAATTTACCGGTCGATCTACGTTCCTACCCTCACCTATGGTCATGAGCTTCGGGTAGTGACCGAAAGGACAAGATGGCGGGTACAAGCGGCCAAAATGAGTTTTCTCTGCAGGGTGGCTGGGCTCTGCCTTAGAGATAGGGTGAGAAGCACTGTCATCCGGGAGAGACTCGGAGTAGAACCGCTGCTCCTCCGCATTGAGAGAAGTCAGATGAGGTGGCTCGGGCATCTGGTTAGGATGCCTCCCGAACGCCTTCCTGGGGAGGTGGTCAGGGCACGTCCAACTTGTAGGAGGCCTCGGGGAAGACCCGGGACACGTTGGAGAGACTATGCCTCTCAGCTGGCCTGGGAACGCCTCGGCATCCGCTGGGAAGAGCTGGAAGAAGTGGCCGGGGAGAGGGACCTCTGGGCTTCCCTGCTTAGGTTGCTCCCCCTGCGACCTGCCCTCGGATAAGCGGCAGGAAATGGATGGATGGATGGATGAAGGAAATAAGTATTTGATTCTTTGAAAAACGTGATTCAGTGACTTGGCTAACAATGTAAGTTTACCGTCCCCTGAAAATAATGTTTAAACCGCTGGCAACAAAAGTGAGTACATGCCTTGGTGAAAGTGTACAAATTGGGCCCAATTAGGGATTTTCCCTCCCGGGGGTGATGTGATTCTCAGTGTTACAAGGTCTCAAGTGTGAATGGGGAGTAGTTGTGTTAAATTTGGTGTTATCGCTATCACTCTCTCTAATACTGGTCACTGGGTATTCAACATGGCACCTCCTTGGAAAGAACTATGGAGTTGTGTAAAATAATTGTTGCTTGACATCTGGGGTCACCAACCCGTTGATCGTGAGCTACTCGTCAATCTTTGCCAGTCAATGGCAAGAATATAAAAATATAATATTACATCAGTGCTCTGCTCTACATGAACATGTTCTAGGCTACAAGAGGTCAATGCAGCTTTCAACAAGTCGAATTTAAGACTTTTTAAAACCATAAGAATGCATTTTAAGACCCGTTTCGCATCCTCGCTGACTAAAAAATGCAAAAGACATTAAGGAAAACCGAAGGCTTGCAGCACACTAACTGGTTTTGCAGGGGTGAGCTTGGCAGTGCTCAGACCACAAGCCGCACTCGGCATCAAAATGGTCTGCATGGCTGTCGTCCCAGAAGAAATCTCTTCTAAAGACGATGGACAGGCCTGCAAAGATGGCTGAAGACAAGCAGATTAAAGACGTGGGCTGATGAGATCAATGCTTAGTTGAGATGGTGTCGAAAGTGTGTCTTGCCTACAGTCAAGCATGGTGGTGGGACTGTTACGGTATGGAACTGCTTAAGTGCTACTGGAAGGGAAAGATGAATGCCAACATGTATTGTGACATACTGAAGTTTCCTCTTCTTTTCCTTTGGGCTTATCCCTTCAGGGGTCGCCACAGCGAATCAATTGCCTCCATCTAACCCTGTTTTCTCTTGCGCCAACTACCTTCATGTCCTCTTTCCCTACATCCATAAACCTCCTCTTTGGTCTTCCTCTAGGCCTCCTGCCTGGCAGTTCAAAACTTAGCATCCTTCTACCAACATATTCACTATCTCTCCTCTGGACATGTCCCAACCATCTCAGTCTGGCCTCTCTGACTTTATCTCCAAAACCTCTAACATGTGCTGTCCCTCCTGATGTGCTCATTCCTGATCCTGTCCATCCTGGTCACACCCAAAGAGAACCTCAGCATTTTCATCTCTGCTACCCGCAGCTCTGCCTCCTGTCTTGTCCTCAGCGGCACTGTCTCTAAACCAAACAACATGGCTGGTCTCACCACAGTTTTGTACACCTTTCCTTTCATTTTAGCTGAAACTCTTCTATCACACATCACACCCGACACTTTTCTCCACTGTGTTTCTGCCTGTCTCATTTTGCATCCATAACAACAAAACATAAGTATTCAACTTACTGTAGCATGTTTGTGGCAAACATCTGCGACTTCACTCCCGTGTTGTTAAATGGCAAGGTACATTTTAATTGGCTTCTGGAATGTTGACATTTAGACTGATGTATTTTTTTTTACACATTGAGCTTGCAGCAGAATAATGTGTTTAAAAAATTGTTTGCATCATTTTCTGGATGTAAAACTGTAATTATTGTCTATAAAATGTGTTTTGTGTAATTCTTGGGTGTCTGCAACTGATTAATTGGATTTACGTTATATTCAACGCAAATATTTGCTTTGGTTAGAGTCTGTTTTGGTTTGAGTCGGAACTTCTGGAACGGATTAATGACATTAACCAAGGCACCGCTGTATACAATAAAATATTTGTGGAAATGTGAGGGGAGAACTCACTATTGCTATTATGCTATTTATAGCAATGGTCTAGGACAGGGGTCGGCAACATTTACCATCAAAAGAGCCATTTCGTCTCCTCTTCCAGTAGAAAAAAATCTACAGGAGCCGCAAAACATCATAATACCTATAAACTTGTAAAAAAGGTAATCTTTTGTAATTACCTGTTGGAACCACAAAGTTAAACAAACAAAAGTGCGACTACACGTGTAGACCTACTCTGAGCTAGTTTAAACACTAAAGTGTTTTGTGTAAAATGTTAAAAAATGTAGCCGGCTTCATGATAAAAAAAGCCAATCAGAGTTCATATATCTGCATATCAGTGTTTTGCTCAATACCGTTAATTCCTGCACTGAATTGTCACCAATAACATTCTATTGATCCTGTTCTTCGCTGTCTTTGCAAACAGGGACATTCTTTTGTTTTCTGAATCATTGTTTTTTTTTTTTAATTAGGAGAATAGATGCTCTGAGATTTTTATGAACTATTTTTTCATGTATTCTTTAACTGTTAATGGCTTCCCATCTCATGCCCAGTGTTGGCAACTTGGTGATTTTCTCGCTAATTATGGAGACTTCCCAAACTTTATTTTCTTAAAACGACTGGAGAGAAACATGGACTTTTCCACAGACTTAGCGGTGAGTCAGACATTTCACATTCTTTTCAAAAATGCACAATTCTCCTACTCTGGTGGTAAAAAAAAATCACCGCGCTGAGCGAAGGGAGCCGCAACAAGGAGAGAAGAGCAACATGCGGCTCCAGAGCCGCAGGTTGCCGACCCCTGGTCTATGCAGTCACATCGCATTGCTGTAAAAACACTTTCAAACGGTATAATGAACAATTCATAAGGTATGCAAAGCAAGAGGAACTAGCACAAGCAGTTGACATTTCATTATTTTCAGTCACTTTCTGTTGTTTCTTGTCCGTGCCATTGCTCATTAGTCCCGTACGTCTTGTTAGTGCTGCCCTCATCCACCTGCGTTCCCATGCATGTCTTCGTGTTCTTTCTATTATTTTGTTCTTTCATATCTATCAATATCTGTAATATTCATTTAGTTTCTCTTTAGGTTTTAAAATACGTCTTTTTCATTTTCTTTGCTGGCTTTTACTCCCAGAAATATTTAATTTCCACATTTATGTCCAGTGAGCTGCAGGCTCATTAAAGCTGGTAGTCTACGGCCTTTTGGGGTATTGCACACCTCCTAACTGCAAGCAGTCGGTTGTTCGCTGAGGGATATTTTCATTTAACCAGCACAGAATACACCTCATTTTTCTATCAGGGAACACAAATAGCGGTGTGTTTTCCCCGCTTCCTCTTGGCCCTCAGCTTTAAGGGGTAGCAGACAAAGCGATAAAACAAAGTGCTAGATGCCATAATATTTTTAATTTATTCTAGGGATGTAAATATTATTGGCCCCATTTGGCATAACAATATAATTCATCCACCCATTTTCTTCCGCTTATCCGAGGTCGGGTCGCAGGGGCAGCAACCTAAGCAGGGAAGCCCAGAGGTCCCTCTCCCCGCCGACTTCGTCTAGCTCTTCCCAGCGCATATGTTGGCGTTCCCAGGCCAGCCGAGAGACATAGTCTCTCCAAAGTGTCCTGGGTCTTCCCCGAGGCCTCCTACCGGTCGGACGTGCCCCGAACACCTCCCCAGGAAGGCGTTCGGGAGGCATCCTAACCAGATGCCCGAGCCACCTCATCTGGCTCCTCTCAATGCGGAAGAGCAGCGGTTCTACTCCGAGTCTCTCCCGGATGACAGTGCTTCTCACCCTATCTCTAAGGGAGAGCCCAGTCACCCTGCGGAGAAAACTCATTTCGACCGCTTGTACCCGCAATCCTGTCCTTTTGGTCACTACCCAAAGCTCATGAGCATAGGTGAGGGTAGGAACGTAGATCGACCGGTAAATTGAGAACTTTGCCTTTTGGCTCAGCTTTCTTTTCACCACGACAGACCGGTGCAGAGTCCGCATCACTGCAGACGCCGCACCAATCCGCCTGTCCATCTCACGTTCCATCCTTCCGTCACTCGTGAACAAGACCCCTAGCCACTTGAGGCAGGACCTCATCCCCGACCCGGAAATGCAGTAAAAGAAGTAAGAAATAACAATACAATACTGTTTTTATTTTCCTATAATGAAAACCGATATAGCCCTTTAAGCGCCAAAGTTGCACAATTGCTGAAATGGCTGCCAATATGGTGCCTCGTGTAGTTAATACTTTACACCAGGAGATGGTGGACATTTCTGGGCGTGTTCCTATGCCAAGTTTAGGAGATTATAGACTTTGAACCGCATAACAGGGTTGGCAAAACAGATATAAACACGTAGACGCCGCATCAAATGCTGAGCCGTACGTCAGTGTCGCCGCCGTATTGGATGTGGAGAAGTTGGAAGTGTCCAACTCGTTATTCGGCCCAATCCAAATCCCATAACATTATGAGTTACACAGTATATTTTACTAACACATTATTGAAAATATTTCAACTCTATGCTATTAAAATGACATTGTTTTCCTCTTAATATTATGAGGTTATTATTGATAAATTGCAATTTTCTCATTAGAGTACTACTTTTTGCTCTTAATATTTTGATGTTATTCTGGTAACATTACAGCAGTTTCTTCCATTTCTGAAGTTGATGGGTTTTTTATTTCCAGATATTAACACTTTTTATTTTTCTTCTTGTCACATACAATATAAACACAAACATTATAGCATTTCTGCAGAATATTTTTCAAAACATTACAACTGTTTGTTTCTCACATTACTACTTTAAAAAAAGGTGTTTTTTTCTTTCATATTTCAACTTTATGCTACTAAAATAACTTTTTTTCCCCTCATCATGACATTATTCTTGTAAAATTACAACATTTTCTTGTTAAATTTACAGCTTTTTTCTCCTGATATTTTGACTTTATTCTTGTTAAATTACTGCTGCTTTTAATATTTTCCCTGTTTTTTTCTTGTTAAATTACGATTTTAGAAAATGCATCAGACCACAAGCTGCAAATGGTCACAGGCTGCACTTTGGACACCCTTGAGCTAGGGGGTCTAACTGGGCAAAAAGCAGCGACAATGGATCTGATTGCCAAGTAGGTAAGTAGATGTTTACTTTTGCAGTTAATTCTGTGGCCATGAAGTATTTAATTAGTAGTACAAGAAAAAGTAGAAAGAAATCAAAATCTACGTCATTACTGAAAAAGAAATCAAGGTCAAAGTCCTTGAGATGAAAATTGCCTTTCATGCAGCACTCTTACAAAATCTTGGGCATGTTCTGTTTGATTCCATTATTAAGGTTTTGGCTTACTTGATGGTACAAGGTCAATGTCAAGGTAAAAAAAAAAAGAACAGACATTCATTCATTTTCTTTACCGCTTATCCTCGTTGGGGTCGCGGGGATGCTGGAGCCCATCCCAGCTGGCTTTGGGCGGGAGGCCAGGTACACCCTGGACTGGTCACCAGTCAATCGCAGGGAAGCAAGCACAGACAGACATGGGTAATTTTACACTAGTAGTCACCGCAGATTTCTAGCAGATTTGATATGTTGCTGGCGTGTATAATTGCAACGTTACTAAGCTTAGCGATATGGGAATTGGGAACGTGGAAATCACCTGTGAATAATGAATGAAGGACATTGACCGATGGGCTGTAAAACACCCATCTCCTCCATTATCTCCTCTGCTCAATAAACATTCTTAAAGCACCTTAAATATAAATAGTTTACGATAAATAAAGTACAATCTGAAGTCCTTAAACTACTTTATTTATTAGCATAAAGAAGACAATGTGTAAAAAACAAGTTTCATTGAATTATTTTAGTTCTTTATATATTATCCCCCTCCCCACCCAAAAAAAAACCCAACCAAATACAAATGAACCAACAAGAAGCAAAATTAGTTGGGCTGACGTCCCCACAGCAGACATTCAAAATAAAAATCAAGTCCTCTACTTGCCAGCCTGAAGAGTGCACATCCCTTCAATATTGTGCATTAGCTTAATGAAATTTAGCAGCACACTAACACATGGTACCCTGGACAGCAACTCGCATCCTGTAGAAAATACATTAAGTGGATTCAACGACCCATAATGACATCATCATAAAAACGGCCTTCATTGACCCACAGCAACTTTAAGATCTATTTGCAAAACATGTTTAATTGGAAATTAGAAAACAATTTGTGAATAATTATTAAATCATAAATAGGCAGTCAAAGATCAATATCCCTATTAAAAACACAGATTATTTGCCTACACACACCTACACTCAAAAACACATTTTTAATACTTGTTAAGTATCAACTGGCAGTAATCAGACACTGGTTATCTTCATCATCTTGAAAATACAAAACAAAATACAAAAATTTGAGCTTTTACCAAGATGGACATAAAAAAAGGCCTGATTTTTTTCTATTTAAGATCCAGACGTGTGGTTATTAAATGGCACATTCCATATATGTTGGAACAATTTTAAATTTCAATAATCATAAAACGCCTCGCTTTTCGTGCAGCATTGCATGTAACAACCTAGTCTGTCTGTATCGTTCCGTGAAATCAAAGCATCCGATGCTTAGCTGACTAACTGCATTTGTTATTAAATGTGATTAGCTAAATAACCCGCCATGGGGCCAAATAAAGTTACAAGTGCCAGCACTTTGGTAAAAGTTAGGAACGCTGTTGAATTTGATCTTCCCAGGGCGTACTGGAAGACAGAGTCAACAATCATTTGTCCTTTGTAATTGTTTTGCAATGTTTTCTGCATTTAAAACTAGATTTATTCTCTATAAAACTATGTTTGGTTAATTTTCTTAGGTGTCTGGAACAGATTAACTGGATTATATAACATTCTTATCTATGAGAAAAACAGCTTCAGTTTTTATCAAAGTTTTTAGAATAAATTAATGACTGTGTATATTATTAGCATTCATGCCGCATAATTTTGGAAATCGGTCTCAGCTCATATATTTGCCGTCTGAGGCAGCTGGGACTAGTTTAATAGTGTAATAGTGTGATATCAACGATCTTGCTTGCAAAGAAATACAAGAGATCTTTGCTTTTTACAAATACGTCATGACACCACCTGCAAATGCCAAATAAAGATTTTAAATATAAAAATAAAAAACAGATTATGCTGCTGCATCAGTTCACTGCTGTACGATACGCCAGCGCGCACCTCCTTCCCCAACCCTTTTGCTAGCTTGTGGTCAACTTCACTGATTTCAGGTCAACATTTGCAATTAAAGTAACTATTGGAATTAATAGATTCAGAGCTAATGACACTTTCCATCTCCTTAATTACCATTGTTCACAAGATAAATGCACAGGAGCACAATTGAAGCTCTGTGTGTGAGGCTACAATATGCCTCACACAATTAAACGTTAAAATGTATAGCTATTCACCACTAATCCCAATGCTGAATAATACTAAATCTTGAATATGCAGGGATCCACTGAATGGTGGCTGACAGGAGTAAACCCGCAGTAACATTCATTCATTTTCTATGCCGCTTATCCTCATTAGGGTCGTGGGTATGCTGGAGCCTATCCCAGCTGACTTTGGGCAGGAGGCGGGGTACACCCTGGACCTGGTCCCCAGCCAATCGCAACCCGCAGTAACAAAAGACTAAAACAATCAAAAACACAGAAATAATATAAGACAAATGCAACTAGAAAATACTACATGCATGTAAATGCTGCAGAATTTAAAAAAAAAATGGAAAAGAAAGCCGCAGCAAAAACACACAAAACCCCCAAGAGACATGCCAAAGAATGGGCAAGCCCAGAGGAAAGTTGACAGAATGATACATTTTTCATTATGTCTTTATTACACAATTGACTGTAAAAACAGGTTGCTTTATAATACTGTAAAATACTAAGTGTTAAGTCTTTAAAGACTGCCTGGTAACTTCATGAGTAGCATGGCTAACTTCGGTTTTGTTTAGTGAACTTCCAGAATTTCTGTCATGCAAGTGCTTTTTCACGGTTTGTATGTGTTATTGGCATTTGTTTTTCTTTTTAAGTTTTGGATATTTCTGCGTTTTAAGCATTTAAAGGTTTGCCCCTGTCAGCCACCATTAAAGAAACATTCAGACTGTGATAACTGCGGTTTACAAGATAATTGCCCGAAAAACGTATGAAAAAGTTCAAGACATGGGACATGTCTGGTGGAAAACAAAAGCTTGCTTAGCCCACTATTGAGGCTTCAGTGTCAATGCTCAATGTGAAAAAGTATTTTTTAAAATGAGGCATGCTTGAAAGATGCCTGACCAGGGTGTGTCCTTTCCCCCCTGTGGTCCAGTGTGCTCTACTGGGTTGCACTGGTAGAGCAACTATGTGGTTGTTGCTACCTGGATGTATCAGACATGAGTCTTTTGAACCAACGTCCAACAGCCAGATCGACTCTCAGCACTAATAAGACTCCGAGCAGCAAAAACATGCAGCTCATCAGGAACCCGGAGGCCTCAAACATCAACCTAGAAGAAGAGAAACCCAACATCAAAGCACATTAGTAAGGTCACTCTTAGGAAAGTGTATTTACTGGTCATTTTCTCATTTCAGATACATGTAAATACCAACATATCTATTGCAAGACTGAGGTCCACACACTACTGTAATGTGTGCACAGTGGAAACCTGCATAAGTGCCAGGCATTTTCACTGAGTCCATGTCCTGAAAAGCCTTTACAACCAGTAAGTTTGAGAAGGAAATTGTAGTCGGGCACTTACTTGGGTGCAAAAACCTTCCACACCATTAGGTGTCTCCTGAGGATAGCAGCTCCACACACTGAAGCAAAGACCTGAAAGGAAAACACTTACTGACAGTGATGCAAATGATAAAAACAGATAAACTACAACACCATCAAACAATTTACCTAAAAAAGGGAATTACAATTCTTGGATGGTTAGAAAATCAGCCCATTTTTCTAACAAGTACGTAAACTCTCAGTGTTGGCAGGAGTGTGGGGGAATCTAGTAACTAGAGGGTCACTGACATAAATTATCAACTTTGCTGAAATATGTTATATACTAGGGTTGTAATGATTCATTTTAACAACGATTCGATTTAAGGATGATATTGGTTCATTTAGAACGCTACGATCCGAAACGATTCAGTAACTTTAAATAGATCCTGTAACTTTTTAGCCAAAAATTCAACCGGTCTGACGATGAAATAAATAGCTGGGTTCTGGACAGTGCAGGAGAAGGTTTCCTACATTCCCTTTGCTTTTTGTAAGGGAATCGGGTATAAATTAATTATGACTATAAAACAAACAAGTAAACAACTATTCACGGCAAACCACATTTTATTTGAATAAAGTGCAACCAACACTTCAGGTTGAATTAACGAAGAATGCGTCAACAGGTTGAATTCAATTTTTCTGTGATTACTTCTATGTGACAAAACGTGATTACCTTTAATTCCATACCTGATTCACTTCTCTAACCAAAGTAGCAAAGACGTTATTTCGCACCACCAGATTTGAATGAAGTGAATGAACATTCTACATATTTGCACATATATGCTATTAAAGTTACAAGGTGGTGTTTGAGCGACATGCTTGTCATTGCAAGAAAAAAATGGCACACACATCAGAACAACAGCGGCTCCCAAAACAGACTCCTAAACGACAAGCTTCCCATTCCCGGAATGTTCAACACGCACATGAGCTTAACATTAGAACCGCTGCGTACCTTTTATCTTGTCCTGAAACTCCCATTCATGAGTTTGAAAGGCTTACAGTTGGACTTAACTTTCGATGTGGTCCAACACTGTAAATCCCATACAAAATTGAAGAAGTTCTCTAGCTAACAACATGTATACAAATTAAAATACACCCCATATCCTACGAACAATTGCATATTTTAGGATGTCCACACAAACTCTTCAAATAGGGCACGCACGCACGCTCGCTCAGCGTCACACATCCAGCAGCAACACATTTTGGCATGACTACTACTTGATTACGAAAGATATTTGTTTATGAGCTTTAGCTGGGAGGTGTTACTCTGCTTATGTCACTCCTGGAAATGCTGCCATCATAAACTATAAATGGAATTTCTGCAAATGTACTGTTCGCTTTAAAAAAATGAACAATATAGAACATTCCAGCATAATTAAGAAAAGTTGATAAACCATGTTGGTAACCGTTTAAGATCCATGTTTGATTCATTCTGAATCTCTCCATCCATGTAGATCTATCATAATATAGTGGTACCTGTGCTCCTTGAATAAAGACATAGCGCATTGACAGTTGCAGAAGAGCTGAGGTGAAAAGTTGAGGGCTCTCCCTCAGCCTCATCTCCATCACAGCATCCTCTCCTCCTTCCTGATTCGCTTTTCTTCCCCGACTTCCACGGACCTCGCACACCAACGGCCAGAACAGCAACAACGGACACCCCGCTAAGGCACAAAGTGAGGTGTCAACACTTTGCACAATTTTTTCAGTGCTGGGGTTTCAAAATTAGCTGTAATTTTAAATTTCATGAACATGAAAACTTATATTCATGTTTTGTATGCTCGTGATTGGAATTTTGTTAGGTGTACCTTCACAACCGAATCAGTAATTTGGTTCAACTGTATCAATGATCTTTTTCTACACCACTGAAAGCTAAAATTGCTATAATACAGCAGATACTCTTGCAGGGGGCAATAAAAATGCCTTGTAATGGAAAACCTTTTGACAGGTACACCTGTACCTAAAAAAATGCGGGGTGAGTAGTACAGTACATATCCGTAATTCACAATTCAGAATTCACAGCCCTGCAAATTCACAAAATTTTCATCTCAAACATAAGTTTAAATTATGTAAAAAAAAAAAAAAATGTGTAGTTTGAATAGTTTTGTAATTATTAATTATATACAATTGTGATAATAAAATGTAAAATGTACTGCACAGAGTACTATACCACTGTTAGAAATCCCATAATTTGAACATGTTTACATCTTTATGCTTAGGGATTCCAACTGTTAATCAATCATCTTACATTATTGTTATTGGTTAGTACATAGTACATGTACATTTTATACTTTGAATGTGTGTATAATAAGTGTGTGAGGCATGTTTCATGCTTAAGCATGGACTGTGTCATGATTGAACAATGACTATTGAAGAGAGAAGGGGAAAATTCCGGAGCTGACTCTAGTCTAATATTTAACTTTTACTTTTTTTCTTTATACGTCAAGCTAGCAGGAGAGTTTTAGGGCGGGGTCAAGAGTAGATATTTTTATGGGTGTATCAATTACTTTTTTTAAAGCTTTAGTCACCACTTTCTGGTGGCCCCAGAAGGTAACCCCTGCGAAAAGTGGAGTATCTATTGTATACAGAAAAACAATACTATGGATCTTAAACCGAGTAAATGGAATTCAATTTGTTCTCTACATGATAAATCTAAAACAGTCTGCAAAAGCAAGCACCACAATGTACCTGCAAACAGAATGTGAGAGGAAAAGGTGTTGAGTGTAACCAGGGAGGCAGGCAGCATGGTGCTTGTGTGCCCATCGGGGAATCCCACAAAGGCTGCCCCCCACTGGATGGAAGAGAAGGTGGGCAGGTGACCTGTTGCATGGAAGAACTGAGTGGCTGCCAGTGACCACAACACAATGGGAGTCCAGCTCACATTGAAACCACCTAAGGGAAAGAAAGGACGTGTCATATTTGTTTTAAATCACCACCAGTGATACCAAAAAAAGTGGCTGGCAAGTCAGCAAACTAAATTATTTTGAGGATCTCACCAGAATAAACTCCCTGCAGGCCACAGAGGGTTGTGGAGGAGGCGTGAATGTTCAACAGAGCCCCCATTTCGAACAGCAGCAGGAGGAAAGACAGAGCCATGCCCTCTGGGTGTAGCTGCAGCAGACCCAATCCCAGCAGCCCACAGAACAGAAGCAGTGGCGCAGAGTAGACCGTTCCTAGACCATAGGCCTCGACAGCAGGTCTGTTGTCCATCTCACTGCTTCCACTCTCCTCTTCGTTGTAAAGGGAGCGGCGCATGCACTGATATATTTGTGGGATGAGGTGGTGCAGCTCAGCTTGGGGGCTTATACCGGTGCTGGCACGGTAGCGTGGAGGTGGCAATGACAAACTCTTAGCTAAACTGGCAGCCCTGGTTTTTACAAACACAGTGAGTGGATCCAGCCAAATTAGGACGAGCCCCAGTCCAAGGAGACAGAAGGCAGCTCTGGGGAGAGCTAGCTGCGCCAGTCTGATCAGTTCTGCCAGATTCCTAAAGCTTTCCGCGGGGGAGGCACTGACTGCCCAATGGAGCCCCAGGCACACCGACAGCAGGGGTAGGATCCAGCGAGCTGTGAACACTGTTCCACCTGAAGAGTTGAGGTTTCCATAGTGGCGGAGGCACCGTCTCAGCAAATGTGTCCACACGACCAGGCAGAGGACTGACAGGACGTAGTAAATGTTTTTCAGTTGATTGTCCTGCACCCGGGAGAGAGAAGAAAGGAAGGGTGAGGGCTGACAAGCGCCCTGCTCCTCCCGACAGCCATGGAAAAAGAGGGAAAGGTAGAGGCTGCCAACTAGGAGAGCTAAGGAGGCTAAGAGTGTGATGCTCTCTTTCCTCACGGTGGATGGGGAAGAAGCAGGTGACGGCAGCAGCCCTGCAGACTTCAAAGGTTCATGGTTGGGGGGCAGAAGGAGGCCATCCCAGTTGAGACGGAGGGGAACACATAGAGCCAGGGAGAAGACCAGGAAAGTGACTACCCGGCCCTCAGCGATAACATAGCTATCAGAAAGCAGTGAGGCACATCGAAGGAGTGTGATCAAGAGGGGCGGGGTGAGGAGGTAAAGTGCGGTACGCCACATCGCACTTTTTGCGTATTTCGTTCCATTCTTAACTACGACAGCTGTCTTGGACTGATGAGCCCTCCACAGAAAGAGGAGCTCAGAGGTGAAGGCAGTAGCAGCCAGGCACCACATTAACTCCATGTAGCCCAATGAGAGCATCTGACCAGCAGCCACGCAAACCCCGACTGCCAGCGCCGTGACAACCGGAGCCTTCAGTACAAAATTATTCTCCCTGATTAGAAGAAGTGATTGCTCAGACACCGTGAAACACACCAGGCAGGCAAGTGCCATGATGATTAAACCGGCCACCATTTTGAGCGGGTTGAAGCGGGCCCAGGTGGCTTGGCACGTGTCTCGGACATTGGTGAGGTAGGCCTGCAGGGCGACCGCCAGCTCAGGCGAGGATGAGTGACCCTCTCTGACCAACGTGAGATACCTAGAAGAAAGGCTTGCAAACTGATCCTTTAGGCGAGTTAGACTCTCTGGTGGGATGTCTTTGGCCATAACCGAGTAGGTCTCCAGGAAGCGATTCACCTTCAGACAGAAAAATCACATTACTAAAATATACAATATTAGATACACAGAAAGAAACAAACATGAACAAACACTTTTTATCCTTGCAGCGCACCAAACCTGTTTTGCGTTGATCCACAGCGCCTCCAGCTGGCTATGACCTCCAACTGCACCTTGAACATGACCATGCAGGGGAAACAAAGGTAGGAGAATCTGGCCCAAACTGCTGTATGGGATAGGCAATCCCAGCAACAACGACAGGGTGGGAACCAAGTCGGTCTGGGGCACCACATCCGGTTCTCTCTACAGGTAGGGACATAACACAGGTGAAACTTTATGAGCAAATCTTTTTTTCCCGCAATTGTTCTATTGTCCCACTTTCTGTGAGTTTGAATACTCTTGATGTTAATATTTCTACAAAAATGACAAAAAACGCAGTTTTGTTTTTGTGTTTAATACAACAGATGCCTGATTGTTAGACTGTATGCTACTGAAGCAAGCAGCTTTGCACAGTCAATCCTGTGACGCTCCATTTAAAAAGCCATTCATTATGGAAATCGGTGCTTTGGATTTGAGGACTTCGGTGGGAGGTGCTTTTTTTAATTTCTGAAAATGGGAGGACCACCCACCAACATTCTTTATAGAGCATAAACTGAAATGTGCTCTCACACTGTGTTGTTACTTCATAACAGAGAAACAAACGTGCACTACTGTAACACTGTGTGGTCACGTCACAACAGGGAAAACAAGGGGGCCGTGTTTTTGATTTGAACAAAAAAAAAAGCTACTCTGACACACTTTCACTGTTTGTTTTATTAGATTATTATATATTAGTTTGGAATACTTCTATTGAGTTTGAGTTAATTTTTTTGAATTTCCGAAACAACAATTTCAAGAAACTCCAATTTGCACAGTGCATGCCAACAATATCTTCTGTGCAACATATAGAATAGAGTTGCTTAAAGGTGAGTTCCAATACAAGAAAGATATCAAAATTCTGCCTTAGGATAATAATGTTCAATGTAATTTGATACTCAGAAAGCTGTTATTTCACAGTATGTTATTAATGTTGTAGGTTGCTGCCACATACCAGGGTTTCCCCATACATTCATTATTGGCGACCAGTCACAATTATTTTGGACCGCCACATAAGAATGTGACATTATCTTTTATTTTTGTATTGTTTAGATTTAGATCTGCTCACCCTCTCAATCACGTTAGAATTTGACTGTCCGAATGGTTTGTCGTGACTACTCCATCCAGTAGATGGTATTGTAACTCTGCATATTCAAAGGCCTATCAGCTTGCTGAAGAATGTTACCCTTCAATTTGCAAGCGACAGCCAACAACTACCTTAACAACTAGTGTGACAACAGTGCAAACAGTCGTCAAACAGAACCATAGTGCAAACCAGAAAATGTATTTATCAACTTTTCTTATATATTGTTTGTAATTATGTTCAACTTTGTTTTTTGAATGCTAACGCTAAATTCACAAAAATGATGTTTATAGTTTATGACGCAGCATTTCCAGGAGTGACAAAAGGAGAGTAACACCTGATGTTTTCTTTTCCAAAAGATGAAGGTTTAGGACTTAAAATGACTTTAAAATGGATGACGCAAGTGCCTACAATGAGAGACAAATCAAAGCCCACCTTGAGTTCTTTTTTGCATTTATGTTGCTGGGATAGGCTCCAGCATACCCGCGACCCTAACAAGGATAAGCGGCAGAGAATGGATGGATGGATGGATGTTGCCGGCCATGACAAACTCTTTGAAGCAGAGTGTCATTTCTGGAAGTGACGACAACCGCGTAACAACTCGACAAATGCTTCTTGAGGTAGCTCATAGACTTTGTTCTATATATTTTTCATTAAAATAGTATAGTAATCATGCCAAACTGTTGCTGCAGGATGTTTACAGAATGAAACTATAAGTTTGTTTTATTTTCCAAAAGACAAGGTTTAAGACCACAAAGGACAAAGCAACTACAGAGACCTCAGGTTCTGTTCTTTGCGATGAACATTTCCCTGATGACTGCTATGAAGGAATACCTTTACAAGAACCGTTTGGCTTGAAAGTACCGTACAAATGCATTTTGAAAAAGGTTACCATTTATTCCTGATAAGGTACACAGGAAAAATAAAAGACAATAAAAACGACTTCAAAGTTGTCACAGAACAAGGTAAGTCATGTCTTGTTTACATATTCTATTCTAAATACCATTCCACCATAATGACAAGCTTGCAAAACATTATACATGTTATATAAACATCTTTTCACAGCAAAATGTTGATGATGGACGAGAGCAAATACACAATAAAAAAAATGATTTAAAGATCCCTTACACTCATCAAGAAGCTGATTTAAAACAATAATTGAAAGGTAAGCAACTCCAGCGTAATTTACACTTAACAAAATGTGTTTTGAAGTCGACCTATCTTCATCTCCATTAAGGTTTAAGTCCATGTTCTGCATGTTCTCTATTTAATCGCCAAATGTTTCTCCCTTCTTTTCTCCTCAAAAACTCATTGCTCAAATCTTCGCTATATTCATGGGAAACATTTTCTGTCTCATACACCGCTATGTTTGTGTAGCTGAGAGTTATTACTCTGCTTATGTCACTTCCGGAGACAAGTTTTTTTAATTGCCCATGCGTGTTATAAGGTGACCTCTGGGAAACACTGGCCTTTGTATTTTATTAAAATTAATTTTCTGGTCCTACCAGTCAAATTGTCTAGAATTTTTTGAGTGCCGCATAATATTTTACACAGGTCAGTATTGAATTGTTCAAGTGTACCTAATTTTGTGGCTACGCAAATAATTTTTTCACAGACCTGTGATGGGGGTCCGGGAAAGACGGGAAAAGGACTATATAGGAAGAGAGTGGCATCAGTCTCCTTCTGACTTTCTCCTCCATGGTCACCAGTGTCTGTCATTCCATGATCTCCCATCACCACCAAGAGTGTGTCATTCTGAAGACGATCGATCACAGACCTCAAAGACAGAGATGAACAACGGAGTAAGTATAATAGTGCCAAATACAAACCATCTAGCTTTTACGGGTTTTAATGCTAAATTGAAAAATTTTACAAAAACCCTGAGCAGCAACTTTATTATGTGCACCCACACAACTGTTAAAACATCCGGTTGTCCGTATTTTAATGCAAGCCTTTGAATGTAGAATTGGTTCTGGAAATGTGAAAAGGGCATCCTCCCTAGTACTTGCAGGTGTACCTAATAAAGTGTCTGCTGGATGAAAGTGCACGTGCAGCATTTTCTTTCAAATACAAACGCAAATACATACACTGATAGTACTAGTGCACTGCAACGTACCGGATTACGCCATCCATTTGGGTGAGTTTGTCAGCCATGGCTGGGTGGTCAGGGCCAAATCTGTGACCACAATGGTCCACACCAAGAAAATGAGCAATCAGGACATCCCAGTCGTCACCCACCACTGTTAAAGCCCACAAAGTGACAAATGGAAACAACACATACGCACAAAACAAAAGGACTGCTATGTTTTGCACTTTCTTACAGGGCACATGTTTCCAGCAAAAAATATACATACTGGTTGTGTAGAGGTGCTGGAGGATCCCATTGTCCACAGTGTGTAGGTCCTTGACATTAAATGAAGGGAAGGGCAAAGAACGGTAAAATTTCTTTGGAAAAAGACTCTCCCAAGTATCATCGCCCATGAACACCACTCTTTTGCCTGTGGAAGAATAAGCACCAAACATCTTTTAGCATACTTTTCCCCAGGCATACTCAAAACATACCTCATACATTTAATGCAACATGTACATTTAGTTTGTTCTGCATCATGTGAGTCCTCACCTACTTCACCAAGCTGGTGAATGAGGTTGTCCTCCAAGATGGCACTGGAAGCAAAGTTATTACCAATATCTACAAAGGTGGGTAACGATCCAGTGGTGAAACCTTTGATTCTCTGCATGGTGGTGGTGGGTGGGTCCGCACGAAAGGGGTACAGGCGGCACTGGGACGGCATGGATGAGGCAGTCTCCTCAAACACAGGCAGTTTGTTCTCAAAGGGCCGGGGCTGAGTGTTGTTGTGGTCAAACCGGGCGAAGTCTATCTTCAGAGCGTCCACGATGAGGAGGACAACCCTTCGGAACTGTGGCTGTATCCCACAAAAGTCTCTCGACTCTCCCCGGGGCTCCAGCACATCTTCGCAAGTGCTGGTTCGGTTCACCTCGAGGCGAACCAACAGGAAGCCGCCGACGAAGAGGTAAAGCCCCACAAAATACACTGCACACACCCAGAAGAGCAGGGACAGGAGTGGGAGCCCATTCATCCTAAAAAACGACAACATTGAATTAACTTAGCAGCTAAATGATTCTTGTAAGACTCTAAATAATTTCAAAATTCAGGCTTAACTATGCTTTAGAGTAGTAGTAACATTTATTTTGATGCTTTTTTTCTTTTGCAAGGTCAGATTGCAAATTTCCCACCCTTTCAGGTCCCTAGAGGGGAAAATGTCTACTCCCAAATACTGCTATAAAAACATAACATATTTATGTTTGTCTCTACTTTTTGCTTAGATCTCTCAATCAACTTGAGTTGTAATAAAGTACACCTAACATGAATAAACGAAGGTATGGGAAACGATGAGAACTTTGCAAGATATGTATGCGTGGGTGCACGCGCCTGCATGTGTGCCCAGTGTGTGAACTGATTTGGAAGTGTGTGAAGGTATGCTAGATGTTTGTCATAGACATACGTTCTCTCTGAAGCAAAGTTGAGTCTCTCCACCACAATTACGCAACCCACATTACACAGGTATGCAGACACACGCATATCCACACAGCCATGCGTGCACGTGCAGAACCAAATCTTGCATAGACCAGCTGTAGAGCTGCAACAATCCATGCATCCCTCCATTTTCTATGCCGCTTATCCGGTACCCAAATATTGACAACATTTGGTAATTGATTCATTGCTTCATTCATTCAAAATATACTGTAGTAAATAATTAACCTGTTTATCTTCACAAATGTGACTATTTCTTATTGTCTTAGTCCTCCCTGAAAGCAGACCTATTATCTTCGTGTTTAGGGCAAAACAAGAGAGTCACACACATAAGGTTTGACTTTGGGAAAGAGCATCAAAGTCCCATGCAAAGCATCAGATGTATCCACTCCTGCAAAAGCCGTGGGAAAACTCCTGTCATGTGGAGTAACACAAGCAAAGGTAGGAGCAAAAAAACAAGCAAAAACTTACCTCAAGGATAAAAATAAAAGTCTATAGTTCCCAGAGGAATAAAGACAAAGTTTTGTATTATTTATAGTTATAAATTTCAGATTTTGATTGTGCCCACTGGCTGTTTTTTTTTTGTTTTGTTTAATTTTTAATGTGCCGAGTTCCAATGAGAGAAAACGAGCAGCGCGCCGCAATTTGGCCTCCCCCATTCTAAATCATAATCCCACCTTTAGCTACGCACGCCGTGTTCCATTTCAATAATACAAATAGCCTAGCTTGTATGCATTCGTTAGCCATGGCTAGCTAGCCCCGGTCTTTCCTCACTGACCTTGTAGCAGTCCTTTTCCCTTCCTCGCTCGGACTTATTTGTGGTCGTGTTAACACAGGGGGGTCCAGGTGTCTCAGGTAAACGCACTAGGACGAAACGACACCCTCGGCTTCATTGGGACACCGGTCAGGACGGACCGGACCGGACCGGACAGGACTACAGTCGACAGCAGGTAGGAACTTCAATGTGCACAGCATACAATCAGTAGCGGAAGTTCTGTGCGGACATTTTTACTTGTAGCACAGTTTATTTTGAAGTCGCCTTTTTTTTACCTTGCAGGTAATCATTTTCTCGTAAATGTTATTTCAGTTTTGAACAGTCAGTAAAAAAAAAACAAATAATTTTATTTCAATATCATTGACGTCATAAATCTTTGAATGGCCAAAGCATAAAGCACGTATCGTGTGCCTGTAAGGCAAAGAAAAGGGATCATTTACAGAAAGTCAATGTTCATTCATTTTTTAAATGCAGTGTTTTGATTTTTGTCACCGGGTTTTCTCCCCTCTCATTACTGACATGCTAAAATGCATTTTAGCTGACATGCTTTTATTTACCAATACATATTATACTTGTAAATAAGATGCTTATTGCTTTACTAGTTCCCGTCGCTGAACTTGTTTTGCATTCGGCAAGCTGGAGTCATGCATTTACACGCACGACAAGATAACGAGAAAGAAAAACATCTATCGTGCATTTTGAAAAATAAAACGGTAACGTCAACGTTACAAAACACAGGAAGCGAACAAACTACCAGCGATTGTTCAGACATGCAGTTGCAGGAGGAATGTACCATTTTAGTACACGAATCCATGTCCTTGGCAACCCTTGTTCAGCATGCTCACATCACATCACATAGATTTTCATGTGTTCTATGTTTAAGAGCCACTTGGGTCTATTGCTTTTCTAGATTTACAGTCTAGCATGTCACCGTTTCAATTATTTACCCCCCTCGTGTGCTCAGAAGAAACAAAATTTGACCACAAAAGCAGCGATTTCTCTCAAATTTAATAAATACAGCCCCAACCGAAGGAAGCACTGAATACAAATTTGAGGAAGAGGTGCAGTTTTAACTACAAACGAAGGAAATCATTACAGAAAGGTTACTCTTAAGGCCGTTTTTTTTAATGCAACATTTACTACTTTGAACACTCCCAAATTCCTCGGAAAACGTGGCAACTCAAAGCTGCTACGGTTGGAAAATTGGCTCATACACTGTTGTGTACTTGAATGCCTACAAACACATTAAATAAAGCTAAACATCTTTCTTGCCTGTGAACTGCATTACCTTTTTACACTGATCAACGTAAGAAAATCGGACCCACACCATCATCATATACGATATACAAAATATAAATCGGCCTGCAATACGCACTGTAATCAGTGCAGTTGTTTATGTTTAAGTGATAGTTATCAACTGGCGAAGAGTCGGAGAAATCCCACTCCAGAAGCTTGAAACAAGACAAAGAGTTCCTGATGTACTCCTCTGGTGCTGCTTCATGTTGTGTTTCGACTTTATTCGTCGTGTCTTCTGCTACTGAGATGATTCTGGTTGATCGAGATCTTCGCTTTTCTCTTCTAGCGCTCCTGCTTGGACCTTGGGACTGGTCTTTGACAATGTACTGTAAATGGTCATGGCCTGTAGGGAGAAATACATTGAAGTTGCATACAAGAGTCTCCGTTAAGCACATACACATACCTGTGTGACCATGCTGCTAATGTCCCCGGTATTAGACGGCAGAAGAACAGTGTTGGATTCTTTGGCAAGTTTGGAAAATGCAGACACATACTGCTCAGCCACGCTCAGTGATGCAGCAGCATTTCCATTCTGCACGACAAATTTTTTAAATGTATCAATCCCATTCAAAATCTGCTGTGGTGTTCTGAGGATGATATAAATATAACCTGCTCGCTCAAAGCATCAGACAGCAGACGGATAGCCTTGGATTTGGCTTCAGCTATGGCCAAGACTGCTTGGGCTTCACCTGGAGATCAAACAGTGGTCAGTAACTGGCAGTGTTCCCCACCACTGGAATGTGCCATTTCTAGCTGTAACACTACAAAGATCAGCGTGGAAGATAACAAGCGCTACAATTAGATTGGATCTAATGCACCTACCAGCCGCTTTATTGATCTGCTCTGCCTTTTCACCCTCAGAGGCAAGAATTTGAGCTTGTTTACGGCCCTCCGCGACATTAATGGCCGCTTCCCTCGTCCCTTCAGACTCCAGCACCGTGGCCCTTTTCTTGCGCTCAGCCTCCACCTGTACAGAGTAGATTGTTTCAGCATTACCAGTAACAACTTTGTATCTGAAGGAAGGATACATTTTAGACAGTCACTGAAATACAAGCTCAACTAGTAATAGCAGGTCAACAAGTTGTGGTTTTTCATGCTCTGGAAAACACTGCCCCTCTAGAGCTTTTGCTAGAAAATTGCAAGTCGCGAGCTCAGCCTAACGCTTATGCCATGAAACAACTGCTTGTCATTGCAAAGCTTCCAAATTATTTAGCATTTCTTCAAAAAAAGTAACAATGATTACTTTCCCTGGTAACTGTTACTTTACAAATTTCATTACTAATAAATTTGTGGTTTTACTAGTAACTGCTCTTTCCGGTAATATGGCCAACACTGGTTGTTACAAACACAAAATTTGAATGTAATCTCAATAAAACTGTAACCTGTGTGGGTTTACTTTTTGGGACAAAAGTCTGTCGTCACACAGGCTGTTAAATTTGTGTTATATAATACTTTATATACTATTTCTGCAGAGAAAAGTCCAACTTGTTTTTTTCCATACTTTGGCCGGTCTTCTGACTTCTAGTCAGGTGCAGCTAAGTTATGTCTATATACTATACAGAGTGGGCCCAAAGTAGTGTTACAGTTAACACTTGGACATTTTACATTTATTAGCCGTTTATTTACATAAACTCTGACACGCAAATTCCGGTCTCCATCATTTCAGTGAATGCATCTGAAATGTAATCTTTCAATACGTTCACTGTGTGGGGGATTTCTCTCCTAAAGCTTGATCCTGACTACTCCCCCAAAATATACATATATAATTTAACTTAATGTGCTGTCCCTTAAATTAAAGTAGGGTGGTGGTTGTTTATTTGCCGATACCCAAAGGTCACAATATTTCATTGAGTTGAGAATGTGACGCAGTTCGGCACACAAATTCAATGATACAGAGCGTACCGGCCACGTGCTAGAATGCTTGTGTCTGTAAGTAATGTGCCATAATAATTAAATGACACCTGTGCGGACTGGGAAACGCTGGTATTTCACTGTAGACAGCAGTGTTGTTAAATTAGGACAATGTGTCTAGCTTGGAGAGTGTAGCGGTTGTGTCAGCCACTGACTAAGCACACACATATGATTTTGTACTTTCTATTTTAATTTATTTGTAAATACAAAGGCTTTGGTGTTAAATACGGCAGTTTGATCCATTTCTTTTCACTGGGATGCGTCCAGGCGTCATGTCATGAATCAAAAGTGTCTTCTTTGAGAACCTTGTGACATTAGTTTAAAAGTCTGACTTATTTCAGCTTCGGTGGCTTTAGTTTGTCTCCCTGTTGGTGTAAACATTGCCCCCTCTGCTCTAACGTTCTTGGGAGCAGCGTCATGACACTCCTTATTCTGATGATAAATGCGTCTTATAGTCCGGTGTGACATGTTTTTTTTTTTCTTATACATTGACTTACAGTCCGGAAAATACAGGAGGTGATAACTTGTTTTGGGTAACCTCACCTGCATTTGCATAGACTCCTTCACCCTAGGTGGAACGTGTATATCTTTAATTTCATATCGCAGGCACCGGATCCCCCACGCATCTGAAGCTTGATTAATGGAGTGCACAATGTTGGAATTAAGGGACTCTCTTTCCTTTGAAAGAAACACAAGAAAATACGGTTCACAGAGTGCTGTTTATTAGAGGAATTATGTGAAATAACAATATGTCGTTACCCTGAACACTTTGTCTAGTGTAAGCTTGCCCAGTTCAGAACGCATGGTTGTCTGTGCCAGCTGTGTGACAGCATATTCAGGATCCTCTACACCATAACTGGCCTGGCGGCAATTATAGCAGGGTGTGAGGATTTCTGATAAAACTCACATTCAGTGTGTCATAACGTAACAAAACGGGAAAATTCAATATGACGAGATCTTACTTTGAAAGGGTCCAAAATCCGTAAATACAGCACTCCATCAATCTGTAAAGTTACATTATCTACAAAAACACACGCATGTTATTTCATTCATTCATTTTCTATGCCGCTTACCCTCATTGGGGTCGCGGGTATGCTGGAGCCTATCCCAGCTGGCTTTGGGCGGGAGGTGGGGGTACACCCTGGACTGGTCGCCAGTCAGCGGAGGAAAACACAAGATAAAAGTTACGTACCTAAAGATACTGCAGACTGCTCAGGGACATCGATGACAATCTCTTTGAGACTTTGCACATAGCGGACTCGGTCAAGTAAAGGTATGAGGACATTTAATCCCTGGGGGAAGTAAATCGAGAATATTAAACACATTCCATACCTGTCACGTCTTTGGACTTCATGTACCAGTAATCCTGAATAGAGTTGATGATGTTACACAAGAGGCAGTAAAAAATGTTTTTTTTTTATTAAAAAAAAACATTGAAGTCTGCAAATATACTGCAGTATCGCTACGCCATATTAGTAGAAATATTACAGTAGCCCTAATGATGAGGCTGACAACAACATAAAAAGACCAACTTCCATTTAAGTCACCCCACGGGTCTCTTCCTGTCCTTTCCCCCGAGAAAAGGACGACAAAAGATGTGTACAGTACCGGTTCTAGGATGCGATGAAAGCGGCCCATCCTCTCCACCACCCACGCTTCCTGCTGGGGTACGAACAGGACCACGGTGTTCATGGGCAGACTGGACGCCCATCGCTGCTGGACCGGGGTCACCCACAACCTCGGTGGCGTTCGTTGCGTTTGCTAGAGGACACACAGAATTAGTTCTGATTAAGTCGGAGAAACTCGCGTTCGGGAAAGTGGCTACACCCTCGCGACAGAAAAGCCGGGATGTCGTCCATGGCAACCTGCTCCAAGTGACTGACACGTGCGCCCATCGAATACGCAAACATTGGAACGGTACTTCGTGATTACGTCACGTTACTGCTCGCCTCCCGCCTGGATAGCGGTGAGCCCACACTGAGCACGTTTACGCCGGGGAAAGAATTATGAGTCAAATTTACCCGAAGAAGCGCCCCGCCGGTGCGACAGAGTGTTCGTAACATCATGAAAACTGGAAAGGAACGACAGTCGTGGAAAAAAAGGGGGTTCCTTCAATTCGCCCCCACTCCAGGTGCTCAAACTCCCCACCGCTGTGTCCCTTACCTACCAGGAAACGAAAGTTACACCATTGGTGCACCGGCGAAAAAGGTCCGCCACTACAGGCAACAACGTAGTGGCGCATTTGGTTCCGTTAGGAGGGATTTCCTAACAACGGACCTACATTTACGAAAACGTATGATTCGAACGACTCGTAATTGAAAATGGTGCTACCTTAGTTTGTATCGGGCACTACACATACAGTTAGAAAGTACCAACAAAGTACAATGGTTTTAAAAATGTAATATTTATTTGTCAAATTAAAATGCCAAATGTAAAACAAATGTACCAGAGATCAGCATTTATCAGAAATTCACATATACTACATATATCGTAATACTGACATTAAAAAACGCAATTGTTCCTTCATGGTATGTTCCATTATTTCGGCTCAAGGGAGTATTTTACACCATGCACTGAGTGGCGCCATTGGGTTTGTTTATACTCTTCTGAGTTGCCAAACTTAATGATTGTTTAATTGTCCTGTTTATGTTGAAAATGATATCAAAAGTGAGGGTTGACTGGGTCGTGTCGACATAAACACAGATTTAATCCGACCGTACCTGTTTCTTCGGACAACCCATCCCTTCCAACGATTGGTCAGATTTTAGTTGTCTGACCACGCCTTTTTGCAACTCCTATATTGTTATTGACCAAACCCGACGTCAATCACAAGGTCTGACGTCCATCTGTCCCCGCCCTCACTGCCCTCAGGTTGACAAAAGGCTGAAAAGCTTTCATGGTAGTTTCAATCATGGCGTGTCTGTGTCCGGAGCTTCTCTACCCCGATTCCGCCCCAGGAAACTCGTGTTAATTCCCCAAGTAGGAATGTGTCACCAATTCCTATAGCGCCATTTAGGTCTTGCCATGGAAAGACGGGTTCCGAAGTGAGTGAACTAGTGGCTTTTTGCGGGAAGCGCATTGCCATGTCTTTGCTGTGTGTCAGAGGTGAGTGTTATTTCATTTCTTTAACTGGTGCACGCTGGTGCACGCTGGTGCAGCCTTGTAGCACAGTTTGGCAACTTCAGTTTGGATGCTTAGTACGTTTCGTACACATATTTGCTCAATGGTGTTGTTTTGTTCGCTCAAAGTTCATGTCATACCGTTATTATTATTATTATTATTAATATTACGGGCATAATATCATCACGTGTCTGTTCAGATGGAGCCTGTATTGGCTCAGAGGAATTGTACGTGCGCATAACATCCTGAGCTCTTCACATCAGATTGTATAGGGCAGCATCTCAAATGCTTTCTCAAAAAGTCTTGCCAAAGGTGGAATGGGGTCAGTTTCTTATTAAATATGTTTGACACATAATCCCAATATTCATTGCACATATTATTCGTTCATTCATTCATTTTCTATGCCGCTTATCCTCATCAGGGTCGCGGGGATGCTGGAGCCTATCCCAGCTGGCTTTGGGCGAGAAGCGGGGTACACCCTGGACTGGTTGCCAGTCCATATTATTGTATTATTATTTTAGAGGTATATATTATTTTTTTTGCAAATTTATATTTTACATTTTTGTGTGTTTAAAAAAAAAAAAAATCTTCCCCGTGACCCTACCCAGGATAAGCGGCATCGAAAATGAATGAATTATTGAATATTGTGCACAGGATGATCATAATGATTGTTATTGGGTTTCCACAGTTCCTAAACTTTGTCAATTTTATCTGTGTAGCAGAAAAGTCACGCATAATTTGCAAACAGCACATCGATAATGACCTCCACTGCAAATCATTGTACAATTTTGCAATTCCAGTTAACATCAGAGCCACTTCTTAAACCCATGCTGTTTGTGTCAGGCTTTAGTGCCCCCCCCCAATATCTAGCATTTAATAATCAACTAAGAAAACACCAAACATTTTTCATATTCGTTTGTTACTCATTTTATCATCACTATACCTCAATAATGTAACAATTACAAACATGGGAATTCCATTTCAGCTACAAGTAACGATTTCAAAATGTACACAGAATAGTAGATCCGTGGAAAGATCTCTGCAGTTTTATGTCATCCAGACACAAAATCCCGATGTAGCCTCTTTTGCTGTTGCAAAGCACATTATGCAATACTCCATTTTGGGACTGCTCTGCGATTGGCTCCACTTCTACCAGAATGGCAAACAAAATAAAACGACCAAAAAAAGAATTTAATGATAATAAAGTTAATAATTCCAAGAGTTTGGAATGACTTTGACTTTTAAATTAGTTGTGCTCTTCAACTTGTATTGTATGTGTAGGGTGGAAAATCCATTCCTGGTACGATTGATTTCTTTTAGAAAATATAAGCCATTGAGCTTCTACTTGCTAAGCCCAAAGTTTGAGCAAAGTGGAACCTAACAATCATGTATCGGTGGGTTAAATGGGGCGATTTTTTCTTTTCAAGCGCCATCCAGATATTGATTTATTGTCTCAGGAGAAGGTGTCATGCAGCCCAAGACTATGGAAACGGGGTTGCACGTGCCGGGGCCCTGTGATTAGCTGATGTGACTCATCCCCCCGCTGACACGGCTTGACAATGTTGCTTATTTATTGCTAGTTGAGATGCTCCATCCCCACGGCGACGAGGTCTTTACTTAACAGACAAGTGGTTTCGCTTAACAAGTGGACATGTGGGTGAGACTCTTGCCGTCTTTTAGGGCGTAGCTGAGGAGATGCACGTTGCTGTAGACAGGCGTGATTCTGTGATGAACGTACACATGCAGATTTCAATTGATCGATCAAAACATTGCCACTTTATTTTCTTTGGAAAATCCTGTTCCTCCTTTTCCATGAGTGATGACCATCAGCCAGCGCACATTTTCTTTGTATTACAATGGGACCTAACGTGTCAATCACAGTCTATTGTGGGATGCTGATTGACCTCCCAGATGTTTTTCGCATAGGAAATAATGAAAATTAAATTTCAAGGGTCACACGGTCACCGACACGACATTTTTATTGAAGGTGCAATTTTGTCATTCTTAGCTGGCATACGAGAGCATCTACAATATGAATACATTAAAACAACAACGTTATAACATTAGTTCTAGGGCTTCACGGTAATTATCCAGCTGGTGAAAGGAATTGACATCATACCAATAAATCCAATAATATTAAAAAATAACTCTGATTTAAAAAATACATAAAAAAAGGTTACAGTGAGGCAAGATTACCTGTACTGTGCTGTAGGTGAATTAGCGCGAGCAATCAAGAGCTGCTTTTCTGTGACCTGCTGCACGCAGCCTGTCGGAACGTTTCCCAGAGCTCACTTCGATCGTGTGAGACTTCTGACTGTTTAAGGGAAAGACACCCCGCCAAATGCTCTACAAACATTCTGCGATCAGGGGAAAAAAAACGTTGCGCAAGATATCCAACTTTATCAGCCACTTGAAAGGCCAGCATTAGTACAACGCCCAGGGCTTGTTCCTATGGCCTCAACTATTGAAAAGGGGGTAGGGAATGTGGGATATGGAAGAACTAATAACATTTTGGGGTGATTCAGATCACCCCAAAATGTACCCTGGAATTTTTTAAAGGATTCTTTGAGAGATAAGACCATTTTCTGCAATTCCACTTATAATTCCACAAAAAACAGTCAGAGCACTTGGGAAAAAAGTACAGGAAAGTTTCTAACAGGTGTTCTAACATGTAGCATTATTTTCGTGTTATTCACAGTATGTGGGGAACTATGGCCTTTGGTCGAGTGCTTTTCTAGTTCATACTGTATTTGCCTTTGTGTGCTCACGATGCTGACTTGCAGAACTCTCGTGTATCCACTCACTACTAACCCTACCGCCACGTACTGGGACAAAGATGCTGAATGTCTGAGAGGAGGGTTCACTCTCTGTTCATTCCACTATAGAACCTACATGGGCAGACAGATGCAGAGTCTTCCAAACTGGTTGGTATAGATAGGCGAGGAAAACAAACCTGCACGTGTAAATTTGTTGATGCCGGCAAAGTTATGGACTTCTTTTTTTTATTTATTGTGACAGGCCTATTGGTTACATTTGGTTAGGACATTGTAAATGACTCTTATTTTCCAAATGCAAATAATTGTATTTATTGGACAATTACCTGTGTTGGAGAATTATCTGTCAGCAGTTTTTGGTATGTTGGTTTGAGAGAAGAGCTGCTGCCAGTATCGATATCGGTAATGAAGTGCTGGACAATATCGGTACGTCAGATGATGGTAAGAAAGCTATTGGCAAGCATCTCTAAAAAGTGATGTGCATATGCAGGCAAGTCATAAAATGCACAACAAATATTTCAGTTAAGGATGAAATTGTTGTGGCTTTCAAAGACCAGAAGTGATAGAACGGCATGTATAGTGGTTTAGTGTGTCTGGCAGCAGAGTAGTGGAATGATGTGAGAACGGGAGAGTGAGATAGGGAGCTTAGAGATTGAGGGTGTAATCCCTTTGCCATCTGTTGATCTCTTTGCCTCTCTCTCTCTCTCTCTCTCTCTCTCTCTCCCCCTTCTCTGCCTCCACCTGATTGCATCCAGCAAGCAGGGCAAAGCGGAAGTGCACCGCTGCGGGCAGAATTAGGGGAGTCTGGTGTCACTTCCTGTTGTTCTCATCCTGCAAAAACAGCCAAATCTAAAGTGGTTTCCCTGTATTTGGAATATATCTTTCATTCACATAGAAAGAGCTTCCTGAAATAATTTCCACTTGACTATCAGCACAAATTTCACCAAATGGACTCGATTGATTTGATTGATTGATTGATTGAATGAATGAATGAATGAATTAATGAATTGTGTTGTGCTGGACTTTGTTTCTTTTTTTTTTGAACAATTGGATACTAAATATTTTTTCATGTTCCACTATGATGGTGCCCCGGTGCACACAGACTGATATATTCCAAATGTTTGTTTCTTTTAATTTTCTAATTCAGAGTCACAACTAGCATAAGCGGCATAGAAAAGGGATAGATGGATCAATGTATCGACTTTTCGAGACTTTTTTACTCCTTTTCGAGCCAAATTATTTTCTGTTTATATTTGTATTATGATTACGTTCTGTGTGT
>QODF01000123.1:84638-112258 GCA_024372805.1 Oostethus manadensis | reverse complement strand
TGTGTGTGTGTGTGTGTGTATATATGTGTATATATATGTATGTGTATATATTTGTATGTGTATATACATGTATGTATATATATGTGTATATATATGTATGTGTGTATATGTATGTATATATATGTATGTGTGTATATGTATGTATATATATGTGTGTATATATATATGTGTATATATATATGTGTGTATATATATGTGTGTATATATATGTGTGTATATATATATGTGTATATATATATGTGTATATATATATGTGTGTATATATATGTGTGTATATATATATGTGTATATATATATATGTGTGTATATATATAAGTGTATATATATATAAGTGTATATATATATGTGTATATATATGTGTATATATATGTGTGTGTATATATATGTGTGTATATATATATGTGTGTATATATATATATATATATGTGTATATATGTATATATATATGTGTATATATGTATATATGTGTGTGTGTATATATGTATATATGTGTGTATATATATTTATGTATATATGTGTTCATATATACACACACGCCACACTCTACCGGGGGCTCTAGTAGGGATGAATTGGCAGCGTACTGTAGTCATGTGTCTACAGCATTTCCTGGTAGGAACTCTGACTTGGAGGGACAGTCATTTGCACTTTTCCTAGTCAGTGTACTGTACATCTTCTTCCTACTTTCCTGCAAAGATGCGTGTGTGTGTGACTTGTTTGTGTCGCTCTTCGTTCCCTCAGTGAACCCATGTACCGCCTGTATAGCCGACAGGTCCGTAGCAAACAGTTGGCCATCAAGCGCATGAACGAGATCCAGAAGAGCATCGACGGCTGGGAGGGCAAGGACATCGGCCAATGCTGCAGCGAGTTCATCCTGGAGGGCCCGCTCCTGCGAGCCGGCGCCAAGCACGAGCGACACAACTTTCTCTTTGACGGCCTCATGATCAGCTGTAAGGCCAACCAGAGCTCCCGACTGCCGGGCTCAGGAAGTGGCGCCGAGTACCGCCTAAAGGAGAAGTTTGTGCTCAGGAAGGTCCGCATCGTGGACCGCGAGGACTCACCCGAGCTCCGGCACACTTTTGAACTGATCGGCAAAGACGAGAACTGTGCTGTGTTCTGTGCACGCACCGCCGAGGAGAAGGTGGCTTGGATGGCAGCATTGGTGACCCTACAGTACCGCTCCACGCTGGACCGCATGTTAGACACCATGCTGCAGCACGAGGAGCGGGCTCACCCACTCAGACTGCCTACGCCCGAGGTGTACCGCTTTGCCGTGCAGGACTCGGAGGAGAATATCGTCTTTGAAGACAAAGTGCAGAGCAAAACAGGGATCCCCATTATCAAGGCGGGCACGGTGGGCAAACTCATTGAGAGGCTCACCTACCACATGTATGCTGGTAAGACATTGTATATTCATTCATTTTCTATGTCGCTTATCCTGTGCTGGGGTGGGGATGGAACCTATTCCAGCTGATTTCAGGCAAGAGGTGGGGTACACGCGGGACTGGTTGCCAGCCAAACGCAGGGCTCATAGAGACAGTCATTTACACATGGTAGGTAAGCCGCTATCCAAACGTAAGCCACTTATGTAGCCACAGCTGCCCTGGGGCAGACTGACGGAAGCGAGGCTGCCAGTGTGCGCCATCGGCCCATCCGACCACCATTGACACTCACACACACACCACTTTCATACTAGGCGATGTGGGTGAAGTGCCTTGCCTAAGGACACAAGGAAAGTTTATTTCCTCCCACTGTGGCACCTGGTGTTCCTCTGAGGTCTCCCATCCAAGTACTGACCAGGCCCTGCCCTGCTTAGCTTCTGAGATCTTTTGGGATCAGGCTTTGACAGGCAGGTTTGGCCACAAACATTCACAACATTGCAGTGTTGTGTTGTCCTTAACCTAAAGGTTATAGCGTTATTACACCCGGTGGGACTAGCAAGCCACTCCCTAATAAGGTCCTCCACAAATATTATCCCTGCACTACTGAGGTGGTAGCTCGTCTGTCTTTCCACCATCTTGTTTGTTTACGCCACTCTTAGGCATCACAAAAGTCCACCTTGCCGCTCCAAACATGTTACCGCCTTGGGAGCTCCCTTAAAGCCTAATATGCCCTTGTGAATAATTTTTATCCTTTACACACGTGGACAAATTTGTTGGTAACCCTCAATTAAGGAAAGGAAAAACTCATAGTGCTCACAGAAATAAATTGAATCTGACAAAAGTAATAATAAATAAAAGTTTTATTAAATTTAACCAATGAAAATAGACATTGATTTTTAACCATGCTTCAACAGATTTATTTAAAAAATAAAGTCATGGAACAGGCCTGGACAAAAATCAAGGTACCCTTTACTTAATATTTTGTTGCACAAACGTTTGAGGCAATCACTGCAATCAAACGATTCCTGTAACTATCAATGAGACTTCTGCACCTCAGCCGGTATTTTGACCCACTCCTCATGAGCAAACTGCCCCAGTTGCCTCTCGTTTGAAGAGTGTCTTTTCCAGACAGCATGTTTCAGCTCCTTCCAAAGATGCTCAATGGGATTTAGGTCAGGGCTCAGAGAATGCCACTTGAGAATAGTCCACTGTTCTCCTCCTAGCCATTCTTGGCCGCTTTGAGCTGCGTTTTGGGTCATTGTCCTGTTGCGAGACCCATGACCTGTGACTGAGACCAAGCTTTCTGACAGCACATTTTCCTCCAGAATCCCTTGATAGTCCCTTGATAGATTTCATTGTACCTGGCACAGACTCAAGACACCCTGTGCCAGGTGCACAGGGTAGCCCCAAAACATAACAGAGCCTCGTCCATGTTTCACAGTAGGGAGAGTGACATGGCGTCCTGTAGATGGCATTTATTAGTGGTGTAAGGATTCATCAGTATGTAGGATATTAATAATAATTTTAGTTTAAATAATATTGATATATCACCCAGCCTACCACAGGCATACTAGCATTGTAGTGGCCTTCTAGGGTCACGATTACAGTAATTTGAGGCCATAGCCATGTGAAAGTATGCTGCAAAAATATTGAATAAACAGTGTGTAATACTTTTTTGGTGCCTGTTGTGTATAAAACACTATTTTGTTTTGACAAAGCGGTGGAACTTACGTTTGACCTGCCGTGATTCCCGAAGTTCCCCAACGCACTTTGGTGCATCCCAAATGTGCACTTTCACCAAACTCTGACAAAATGTTATACCTCATTAAATGTACGTAGTGTACTCCACACTGAATTGTATGTGCACGACGGGAACTTCAGTATTGCATTTCAAGGTAATATTTGCGGAGTACTCGCATTATAGAGCCATACAGTAACTTCTGATTCGCATGTTACGTCGGATGCCCTTCCTGCCACAACCCTCTGTATTTATCCGCTGTGCCCCGTTGCGGCTACATTATAATGCCATACAGTATATTATCATTAAATTCATGAATAAGTTGTCTCAAAACATAGTTGACAATAATATTGTATATTGCCAATTATTTGTAGGACAGTTATAATCCACCAAAATTGATCATGGCAGGCCTAATTGAGCATCTCTGGTTTACGGGCTTGGACCAACAGGTACAAAAGTGCCAAACCTGTTTTTGAATGAGTATTACATTATTAGCTGTTGTGAATTAGCTGACTGGGGTAGAAAGAGGATTTCTGAATCAGTACAGTGATTTGTTTTTCTCTTAACTCTTTGCTCCTTTTCAGATCCAAACTTTGTACGCACCTTTCTGACCACGTATCGATCGTTCTGTAAACCGCAGGAGTTACTCGCGCTGCTGATCGAAAGGTAGGCTGATCCCGCCCCGCGAGCGTAGATGCAATGTCTTACTGTCGTTGTTGCTCAGGATCGAGATCCCCGAGCCAGAGCCCACCGAGGAAGACCGACAAGCCCTGTGGAACGGCGACCACCCCATGGCGGCTGAGCTCCAGAGGTTCCGGAAGGAATACGTGCAGCCGGTGCAGCTCAGGTGAGACAGCCAAAAATGCAAACAGCTTTAGGTGAAAAGACACGGAAAAAAACAACTAAAATAATCGAGTTTTAAATCAAACACCTGTGTCAATGGTGCGCTAACGTTTGTGGAAGTTAAGTCAGCTTTTGAAGATGTGTGCCGGGAAAAGGCTGTTTTGGAAATGTTTCAATCAAATATTTTTTCCCGGCTGCTGTTTGACTCTGCAAAGTCTCCTTATATGGAACAAGAATGAAGAATACCGCCATTAAAGCTATGAGCTTCTCTGCTGTGATGTTTCCATTCAAGCCAATAAAAGCCTCCAGCTGGAGAATATATCAAATAATAGGGTGTAACGATTCGTTTGAAAAATGATTCGAGGTTGCCGATTCGATTCAAGGACAATATTGGTTCATTTAGAACGATACGATCTGAAACGCTCCGGTAACATTAAATTGATTCAGTAACTTTTTAGCCAGTAACTTTTTGTAAATAGCTGGATACTGGACAGTGCATTTGGAGTTTCCCAAATTCCCTTTATATTTTTTTTTGTAAGAGAATCAGGTATACATGAATTATGGATGCAAACAACAATTGATGACAAATGCATTCAACCTTTATTTGAATAAAGTGCAACCAACACTTCAGGTTGAAATAACAATGCATGAAGTAACAGGTGGAATGATGAATTCTTTCTGATAAAACATGACTAGGTTTAATACCTCATTCACTTCTCTAACCAAAGTATTCAAGTTGTTTTTCACCGCCAGATTTGAATTTAATTTCACGTGCAGATTATATATTATAGTGAGTGAATATCCTACATACTGTAACGCAGGGGTGTCAAGCTCAATTGCACATGGGGGCCGAAACTCTTAAAATGGAAATATTTCAACAATGTTCTCGTGAGTTTTTCTCCTAAAATGTTTCATAATATTTTATTGTAAACTTCAAACTTTTACACAGCCTAAATTTCCTATTTAACTTTGTTTTGTATGTTTCTCATATTATAATATCATGTTTCAACTTTATGCAATCTTTTCACTTACTGTTGAACTTATTAGTGTAAAGTTATTGCTGCTGTTTTTCTTTTTTTTGTGTGTTTTTTCTTTAATTGTAATTTTAGAAGTGGAAAAAAATGGCCAGCAGGTTGCTCTTTGGACACCACTGCTTAAGCTCTCACATTTTATGTCAACAAAAGTTGGCCATGTGTGTCAAGGTGGACTAGATTAACTAGAAGAACACAGTGGAGCAGGATTTGATAAGTTGGTCAATGTAACCGGGTTCCACTTTAGTGAAACCAAACTTGTTTTTGCCCTGCAAGGGTCCTCAACGTTTTCCGGCAGTGGGTGGAGCATCATTTCTACGACTTTGAAAACGACCCAGAGTTGAGAAGTCGACTGGAGGAATACATCACGAGCAAGATCCAGCTGCGAGGTCAGCCTACCTGCTTTGAACCTGAACCTGCGTCTGCGATGTCCCCTCAAATTTCATAGCCAAGCTTTGGTCTGCTCACCCCTGCAGGCAAGTCCATGAGAAAGTGGGTGGAGTCCATCAACAAGATCATCAAGCGCAAGCTGCAGATGCAGTCTAACGGCATCAGTCACAACATCACTTTCGAGAGCCCGCCCCCACCCATTGAGTGGCACATCTGCCGAGCCGGCCAGGTGGACTCCTTCGACCTCATGACCCTCCATCCCATTGAGATTGCACGCCAGCTGACTCTGCTGGAATCGGAGCTCTACAGGTAGGAGTTGTGTATGGAGTGCTTTTATAGCTCCTGTCATCCCTCGTCTGCCCACCCACAGAGCTGTGCGGCCGTCGGAGCTGGTCGGCAGCGTCTGGACCAAAGAGGACAAAGAGAAGAACTCACCCAACTTGCTCCGAATGATCCGACACACCACCAACCTCACGCTGTGGTTTGAGAAGTGAGTGTCTTCCTGTGTAGTGCGTTACTGGAAACCACAATGTTTAACTGCGGGGTGTGTGTGCTTGCCAGGTGTATTGTGGAGACCATGAACCTAGAGGAGCGAGTGGCAGTGTTGACACGGGTCATCGAGATTCTACAAGTCTTTCAGGAGCTCAACAACTTCAACGGTGTGCTGGAGGTGGTCAGTGCCATCAACTCTGTCCCCATCTACCGACTGGACCACACCTTTGAGGTAAGTGGCTCACTTCAAGGGCCTCTATTCTTTTTGTCAGCAATTTAAACACGTCTGTGAGGTGCCACAATAGTTTGGTGTAAGTGTGATAGCCTTGGCTTACGACTGTAGACAGTCCTACTCTGTGGGGGTGGGGGGTAGATAGGGATATGTAGGATTTTTTGACATGAAGTTGTATGACATCCCCATCAGCAGTGTAGTGCATCAAAGGTGACTTACCCCCCAATTGGTCCGTGAGCCCAGTCCTGGTCAGACTTTGGTGATGATTGATTGATCGATAGGTCAGACTTCACAAATAATTTTGTTCCAGCTTGTGACTCCACACCCACCGCTGCCTTTCCTCTAACCACGGTGTGGGGGAACTTTCCAGTAGACTTTACAAAAATTGGCCTACATCTACTACGTCTTTTGGTTTTGCAGGCGATACCGGAGAGGAAGAAGAAAATCCTGGAGGACGCCGTAGAACTGAGTCAAGACCATTTCAAGAAGTATTTAGCCAAGCTCAAGTCTATAAACCCGCCCTGCGTGCCTTTTTTTGGTGCGTCTGTTGTGCCGTTACTGTGGTGACCCAGCTGAAACAAGCTTCCTGTCCACTTCATTGTCTCCTCTTCCACAGGTATCTACCTGACCAACATCCTGAAGACAGAGGAAGGCAACCCAGACCTCCTGAAGCGCCATGGCAAGGAGCTGATCAACTTTAGCAAGAGGAGGAAAGTGGCTGAAATCACAGGCGAGATCCAGCAGTACCAGAACCAGCCCTACTGCCTTAAAGTGGAGCACGACATACGGGTGGGTGCATTTTGAATCCGCGCCCACACGTGTAACCTGCCTGATTCAGCCAGCTCTTCAGGCGGCAAGCAACACATTTTTTACTTGTGGAAAGCGTAGCTGTTGTGATCATGAAGGAGTACACTCACCACTCAACCAACCTACAACCTGTAAGTCGTATCTGAGGCTGCTAGAACGTACAGCTGTCGCTTTATTCGTACCGCTGACACACATAACTTGTAAGACTGTCCGTCAAACTTGCATTACAAGTACTGACCTTGCATTCCATGCGGGCTTTGTATGAATATTGCATGAACTATGCCCGAGCTGCACTTTGTGCATGCCAATAGTGTAAGAGCCATACCAGAATTTCCCCCACAATTTTTTCGACAGAGCTTCTGCGACTTCACATGCCCTGATAATATCAATACATAGCAACAGAAATGGTCAGTAACTATTAGGGCTATAACAATTTGTTTTAAGAACGTTTGGATTCGTATCATGATTTGTGGTTGTCAATTCAATTCAAGGATGATATTTGTTCATTTAGAACAATACGATCGGTAACTAGAAATCATTTCAGTAACTTTTTAGCCAAAAATTCAAGCAGTCCCACTGTGAAAGAACTAGCTGAATGCTGGACAGTGCAGGTAAACTTTCCCAGATTTCTGTTTCTTTTTGTAAAAAGGTAAACAACAATTCATGAATGAATGAATGGCAAATGCTTGAATCAACCTTGTATTTGAATAAAGTTCAACCAACACTTCAGGTTGAATTAACAAAGAAAAAGTTGTTGATAAAACATGACTTCAACTTCATTCACTTCTCCAACCCAAGTATTAAAGATGTTATTTGGCACCATCAGATTTGAATGAGTCTGCACAGACACTAATAAAGCCACAATGAGGTGTTTGATCAACAAGCTTTTTATTGCAAGACATAATGGCACACGAGCATGCAAGCCAGCACGACAACAACAGACTCCTAATCACACACCACCAAATCAAGTCCGTTCACGGTACCTGAAACAGTCAGACAACTAGAACTCAAACGTGCACTTCAGCATAAGTTTATACCTTATATACTGTATATACAATAGTGTAGAAAATAATAGCAGTGCTATGTGACTAGCCAGATGAATCACTATTATTAGTATATTTTTATTTGTTAAATGGCTAAGAAGTTACCAGTAGGTGCAGTAGATTCTCAGAAAACAAACAAGACCCAGCATTCATGATATGCACGATTCTCAGAAAACAAACAAGACCCAGCATTCATGATATGCACGCTCTTAAGGCTGTGCAATTAGCCAATTGGTTGAAAACAGTGTGGCATTTAATCAGTGATCAATTTTGTGAAAACAACAGTTGTGAATCGGGTGGCCCCTATTTCAGCACTTGTTAAACATGCATTTCATTTTAAAAAGCCTAAGGAAAATGGGTCATTCAAGATACTGTTTAGGAGAACAGCGTACTTTGATTCAAAAGTTGATTGGAGAGGGGAAATCTTATGAAGAGGTGCAAAAATTACAACCATTAACACTCACAATCATACTTATGGACAATTTTTAGAGCGACCAATGAAGCTAACATGCATGTTTTTGGAATGTGGGAGGAGAGCGGAGTACCCGGAGAAAACCCACACACGCACGCACGGGGAGAACATGCAAACTCCACACAAAGATGCCAACGAAGATTCCAACCCTGAACCTCCTAATTGTGAGGTTCCAGAAGACATCTGTTTGAGGCTAATCGATTGACAAGAAGGAATGTGCAGAAGAGGATACAATTTACCAAAGAACACATCAACTGGCCTAAAGAGAACTGGAGGAACATTTTGTGGACAGATGAGGGTAAAATTGTTCTTTTTGGGTCCAAGGGCTGCAGGAAGTTTGTGAGATGACCACCAAACTCTGAATTGAAGCCACAGTACACAGTGAAGACAGTGAAGCATCATGTATAAGCATGTTCCTCCTACTATGGTGTTGGGCCTATTTATCCCATAGCAGGGATCATGGATCAGTTTGCACATGTCAAAATAGTTGAAGAGGTCATGTTGCCTTATGCTGAAGAGGACATGCCCTTGAAATGGCTGTTTCACCAAGACAATCACCCCAAACACACTAGTAAACCAGCACAATCTTGGTTCCAAACCAACAAAATTATGTTGTGGTGTGGCCAGCCCAATCCTCGGACCTTAATCCAATGGAGAACTTGTGGGGTGAAATAAAAAAACGTCATTTCTGAAGCAAAACCAAGAAATCTTAAGGAATTGTGGAATGTTGTTAAAGAATGTTGGAATGGAATAACATCTGACAAATGCCACACAGGTGTGCAGCAGTTATAAAAAACTAAATATTAGTTTAGTCATTCACAGGATTGCCAAATCCTAGAAACAAAAAATTTTGTGTTTGTAAAGTCACCAACAGACCCTGCTAATTTTTTGTTTGTTTTCTGAGAATCTACTGCACCTACTGGTAACTTGTTTGCCAAGTAGCAGTACAAATATACTGACCACAGTAATTCATTTGGTTAGTTGTGTTGCACTACTCATATTTTGAACACTATTGTATGTTGTCTGGAATGGCAATTTGTTGAACCAAGATTGATGCAGTTGGATCATAGGAATATAAATTCATACATCGATGTACTTGGTGAATCGTTACACCCCTAATAATCATACCTAATATGTGTAATATATCAGGGGTTCTTTTCCTTAATTATGGTTATTGTCAGACTTTGCCAGCATGTAGATGGTCTTTATTCACCAACCGTGACCTCATGCAGCACAACCGCAGGTGCGCCACATGCGTATATGTCATATCCGGTCACGTAAATAACAATATGCTTTGTGACAGAAATCAAATATAAATATATAAAGTGAGGGAAAAAAGTATTTGAACCCCAGCTGATTTAGTAAGTTTGCCACTAACAAAGAAAAGATCAGTTTATAATTTCAATGGTAGCTTTATTTGAACACTGACAGACAACAATGACAAAAAAAATCCAGAAAAATGCGTTTCAAAAAGAATTATAAATTAATTTGCATTTCCATTAAGGATATAAGTATTTGATCCCTTTGAAAAACGTGCTTCAGTACTTGGTGGTAATCACAGAGGTCAGCCGTGTCTTGTAGTTGGCCACAAGCTTTGCACACATCTCAGGGGGGATTTTGTCCCACTCCTTTTTGCAGATCCTCTCCAAGTCATTCATGTTTCGTGGCTGATGTTTGGCAACTCCAACCTTCAGCTCCCTCCACAGATTTTCTATGGGATTAAGGTCTGTAGACTTACTAGGCCACTCCATGACCTTAATATGCTTCTTCTTGAGCCAATCCTTTGTTGCCTTGGCCGTGTGTTTTGGATCATTGTCATGCTGGAATACCCAACCACAACCCATTTTCGATAGGGGATTAAATACTTATATCCTTCATGGAAATGCACATTAATTTATAACTCTTTTTGAAACGCATTTTTCTGGATTTTTTTGTCATTGTTGTCTATGTGTTCAAATAAAGCTACAATTGAAATTATAGACTCATCATTTCTTTGTTAGTGGCAAACTTACTAAATCAGCTGGGGTTCAAATACTTTTTTCCCTCTCTGTACTTACACACATTTTTCAATAGAGATGTAGCAAAGTGTGGAAAAAACAAATATGCATTGATAAATACCAATAGAGATACAATAAACATTATAAAATTAAGCCATAGGCGCTCCTCCAGCTTTATGTACCCAGTTGAGAGTGCAGTTGGTGCACCCTTGCCATATGGGCAACACATGACCGACTTACTGAACACACATGGAGCATGGAAGAAATATGGCGTTGACTGCACTAATTACATATGTGGGGTGCACGTGTGGCGCACGGCACACAATCCCAAGCTTAAATAAATGCGAAAGTTGCAGCAGGAAGAGCTTCCTGTGGTGCTCCCTGATGCAGATACTCAACTTCCCCAATCTCGTTTTTGGAACTTACAGAGGTTCTTTGAGAATTTGAACCCGATGGGAAGCAGGAGTGAGAAGGAGTTTTCCGACTACTTGTTCAACATGTCCATGGACATTGAGCCCAGGAACTGCAGACAAGCGCCTCGCTTTGTAAGTCTCCAGGCATTGACCACCTTTCAACCCTTCTAGGTCAAAAGTCCACTTCTAAGTTCTTGTCTTCCACTTGCAGCCCAGGAAGACCGCCTACACGCTGAAATCGCCCGGCATCCGCCCCGTGCGAACGTCTACCTCTGGCACCCTGAAGGGCCACCCGGTGCCCCTGGAGAGGGAGCCGCCCCATAAGATCACCTTCCGGAGTATCGCTGAGACCGAAACGTCCGAGACGCAGGCATCTGCCTCGGTGCCCACCTCCCCTAACACCTCCACCCCGCCGCAGTCAGCATCCTCAGACCTCAGCTCGGTCTTCATGGAGCACGACCTCAGCAGCTCCTACAGTGGTACATTCAATGCCACGTGGAAGGTTTTGAAAAATGAGGCAAAATTACCTGAACTCTTTCATTCAACTATTGCAGGTTCAAACTCCATTTTTGCTCCGGTTCTCCTGCCGCCTTCAAGTGAGTTGAAACCTCAACCTTACAACAAGCCAGTTGTGGTTTTGCCACACTGGACTACACAGTCTTCCTTTTTGTTGTTGCTCTCTCAGAGTTCCAGTCTGTGTCCTGCGGAAGCCTGCACAAACTCGGAGAGGAGCTGCTGAAACCTCCGCCCTTACCGCCACGAAGGAAAGACACAATGTCTGAAGCTAAAGTAAGAGCTGCCCACCACTTCTGGGCACTTTGTTGGACTTCACCTTGTCTGATGCCAAGTTCCGGAACTGGTGAACCACTGGTGTCCTTGTTCTAACATTTTTGCTTCTCTCAGCTCAGCCCCAGGTCCGACAGCCCCCCAGCCATTCCTCCCCGGCTGCCCCCGCCACTTCTTAGGAACCAACTGCGGACACTGGCTTACAACGGCCCCCTGGACATCCCCCTACCCAGCCCTCCACCACCGCCACCTCGTGACCCTCTGCCTGATACACCACCACCCGTTCCCCAGCGGCCCCCAGAGATCTTTATCAACTATCCCCTTAATCTGCAACCCTCCCCCGTGGGGCGCTACCACTGGGACTTTGGCAGCTCCCCCAGTTCGCCCAACACGCCGCCCAGCACACCATCACCCCGTGTCCCTCGCCGAGTCTGCCCGCTGAGCACCAGCCAAAATAGCCTGTGCCCGCTGCCGGCCCCCATCGCTGCTGCAGCTGCCCCGCCAGTGCCCCCGCGCCACAACTCCAGCCCACAGCTCCCCAAGCTGCCGCCAAAGACGTACAAGCGAGAGCTGCTGCAGACACCTCTGCAGGGCCTCTCATTGGTGGAGAACAGCGACAGCAGCCAATGAGGTGAGCCGCCAGCGCTACTGATCACATTTAATTCCGCCTTTGCAGCCACACACCCCCATTCCCCGTGCATCTCAGGGGATCATTAACTCTACCTTCGTCACAAACCCTCTGTGCCAATGAGACGCCGGCGTGCCCACTCATAAGGAGCAGCAGGACCTTTTGTTTGGTTGGTGGTTTATTTGGGGCAGGACCAAAAAAAAAGTTCTCACTCCAGCCTCACCTTACCTCAGGTGCAGGAAGGTGGGGCCTTAGACTTCGTAGCTTCAACTGTTACTCTCTGCCATGCCATCCGCTCCACTGAGAGCGGCGGCTGGAGCAGACTTTTCACTGAACGGTTGCCAAAGTTTTATTTTATGCAGGGGGAAAAGGGATTCCATTGGTTTTTTTAAAGTGACATTAAGACCCCACCCTCCTTGTGCACTGTGACTGTTTAGAAGCGAGCTGCTTTTACATTGCCTTTACAAATCCAACAGCAGTCCCCTCCGCACGGGGATCGCCAGTCCGCCATTTGCACATCGAGCTGGGGGGGGTGGGGGGGGGGGGGGGTGGACGGGTAAGGCTGAGATCCCTTGAAGGAAGTCAGCCATGATGTCAAACAGCAGCGCCATGTCTTACGGGGGTGGGGAGCTGGTAGGAGTTTCTTTTGGAAAGACTGATAAAAGAGAAAAAAAAGCCACCAATTGGGCTAGGATGTGCCTTTTTATTTAATTTTTTTCTACTTCACGGTAAAAGCAAAAAGTGTCTGATAATATGCTAAAATGAAAAACAAGTTGCCTATGTAACAATTAGAAGAAAGCTATCCACCATGAAACTGTACATGTTTGTGGATACTGTGTATGTATATATACTGTATTATATATACATATAACATGAAACACTAAATCATTGTATAAAGTGACTTCTGTATTCAAGCCTCAACGGCATCTATTCAGTCCAATGACGCCTAATAATAATAATCATTGAAAGTCGGATAAAAACAACGGAAAAAAACAAGTTGCTAACATACACACAAAGGCTCCTCGTTAGCCAAGCGACGACTGGCACTTAGGAGACTTGTGCTTCTTTCTTTTTTGTTTTGTTTTTTGAGTTTTCGGGGAGAAACACACTCGTGCACTTTAGGCCGCCCTGTCAAGGAGCCGCCGCTGTTGTGGAGTCTTTGTTTCCGCAGCCCCTCGCTCGTCTTTTTCTCCCGCCACAACAGCACGCTGCTTCTCGCCTTTGATTTTTTTGTCTTTTCTGTTACTTGTTTGGGTCTTTGCAAGCAGACCAGTCAGTATTTGCAAGGTGGCCATCTTTGTTTCTTGTCTCTTTTTGATGCTATGTGTGTGGCCTTCTAACTGCTTTGTATTCATTCATGGTCTTATGACTAATAAATAACACAGTCTTATTTTCTACTCGGAACGCTCGCTGCTCTTGTTTCCATGTAAGATAGTCCGACACTTTCTCTATCATTACTTTTATAAGTGCGGCAGATCCTCCGTTGTTCCTGACCTCACCCAGCTAATGGCAAAAAAATCCTAAATAACGGACCCGCACGAGAAATGCCTATGTTACTGGAGCTGCAATGTGGCTTTCGTCCCGGTCGCCGAACACTGGAACCCTTGCAAGGGTACTGGATGGTATGTGGGAGTTTGCCCAACCTTGGAAAAGGCATTTGACGGTGTCCTTTGGGGGGTGCACTGGTGGTGCACTACTACGTGCCATTCGGTCCTTGTACAATCGAAGCAGGAGCCTGGTTGGCATTGCCAGGAGTAAGTCCAGCTTGTTTCCGGTGAACGTTGGCCTCCGCCAAGGCTGCCCTTTGTCACCGATTCTGTTCATAATCTTCATGGACAGAATTTCTTGGCGCAGTCAAGGCATTGCGGGAGTCCAGCTTGGTGACCTTAGGATCTCGTCTCTGCTATTTGCAGACGATGTGGTCCTTATGGCCTCATCAGGCTGTGACCTTCAGTGTTTACTGGAGCGGTTTGCAGCTGAGTGTGAAGCTTCTGGGATGAGAATCAGCACCTCCAAATCCGAGGGCACGGTTCTCGGTCGGAAACGGGTGGACCGTACCCTCCGGGTCGGGAGTGAGGTCTTGCCTCAGGTGGAGGAGTTCAAGTATCTCGGGTTCTTGTTCACGAGTGAGGGAAGGTTGGAGCGTGAGGTCGACAGACGGATCGGTGCAGCATCTGCAGTAATGCGGTCGCTGTACCTCTCTGTTTACCGATGGATCTACGTTCCCACCCTCACCTATGGTCATGTGTTATGGGTCATGACGAAAAGAATGAAATCGCGGATAGAAGCGGCGGAAATGAGTTTCCTCCGTAGGGTACCTGGACTCACCCTAAGAGATAGGGTGAGGAGCCGGCCATCCGGGAGGAGCTCAGAGTAGAGCCGCTGCTCCTTCACATCGAGCGGAGCCAGTTGAGGTGGCTCGGACATCTCGTCCGGATGCCTCCCGGGTGCCTCCCTGGTGAGGTGTTTTGGGTATGCCCAGTCGGGAGAAGGCCCCGGGGAAGACCTAGGACACGCTGGAGGGACTATGTCTCACAGCTGGCCTGGGAACGCCTTGGTGTCCTCCCGGTGGAGCTGGAAGAGGTCGCTGGACTTCCCTTCTGCTGCTGCCCCACGACCCGGATAAGGGGAGGAAAATGGAATGGAATGTTTTATCGGATAGAATTAATCATTCAACCTGCTCATTTATTCTTAATTCAACCTGAAGTGTTGGTTGCACTTTGTTCAAATAAAAGATGAATGCCTTTTCCATGAATTTTTGTTTACCTTTTTGTTTATATCAATAGTTAATGTATACCCGATTCTCCTGATACCTAAAAAGCAAAGGGAAGTTAGGAAACTTCAGCTGCACTGTCCAGTATCCAGCTATTTATTTCACCGTTAGACTGCTTGAATTTTTGGCAAAAAAAGTTACTAAATCGATTTAAAGTTACTGAATTGTTTCGGATCGGCTCGTTCTAAATGTACCAATATCGTCCTTGAATACAAATCGAATCGTTGTCAAAACGAATCGTTGCACCCCTAGTTAGAATATTATGGAAATAAAGTCCAAATATTATGGGAATTAAGTAATAAATACAAGAAGGAAATTTATAAGAAGGATGTTGAAATAATTGGAAAAAATAGAAAAGTTGATAATAGGCTTTTTCCACCTACAGTATATGGCAAACCTGAGATTAATTTATGTCAAAAACATATGTATAATTTATAAGTATATTTTCTACAAAATATCAAAGTGGCAAAGTTTCATCCTTTTTCACTAAGTGGCCCTTTGGATAAAATTTGGACACCCCTGCCATACAATATATAATAATATATGCCCTATAATAATCTTCTCTGTACTTCGTTTTATTTCTTTTCATATATATTAAATAAATCAATCTATATTACATTAAAAAACAGTATATACAATATTATCACAATGCTGTGTAATGTACAGGAATCTTTTACCACTTAGTGCTTGGAATTTTGTGGCCTCACTGTCACGGTTTTCAAAATTGTGGTTGTAATTTAAGTTTAAAAAAATGCATTTTTAAGCAGTTGTTATGCATTTCTTGTTTAAATGTAGCATTCTCAAGCATACAAATGCCTCAGTGAAGTTAAATACAAGTATAAGGCATTCAGAAGACTCATTAATAATGTTGTATTCTACACTGGTCACTAGGTGTCAGTAATGATGAGACAATAGCTACTGCAGAAAGTGCTGTTCAAATACGCAAAGTAAAAAAAGAACTTTCACAAAGCTAACATGTTTTAGCCTATATAATTAGTCTATATAAGGTCTTATTTCCTTCTCATATTAGGTAATAGAGGTGTAAAGGTGACTATTTCATAACCAAAAAGTTTGTTTTATGTATTTAGTAGCTTATAAACAGGGTTTTTATGCACGAACCACCAAAATATTCTGTTTAGAAATAAGGAATGCCACTTCACAGAACTTCTGGAACGAATTGAACTGTGATAAATGAGGGATGACTGTAACATTTATTTATTACAATACTGTGCATTCCACGATGAACGTAAATTGGCCCATGTTTAGCAGCTTTTGAGCCGAAGACGTTTAGCTTTACAGATGCCACATCGTTCGGTGGTGAGTGTTATTTTTGTTTTGTTCTTTTCCCCAAGCTGGTCAAAGGTCAGATTAAACCCTGTCTTAAAGTTTAGATTTAGAGATTAGGGTTTGAAGGAGTGGAGGACGCCACTCTGAGTACTTGAGATATTTTCCTTCAGGTTGGTTTTAATGGCAGTGTTTTTATCTTTTGTTTGCTTTTATTCTTCCTCCAAGAAAAGAATCGTCAGATTAAACCTCGCGACAAACAGCAGCTTTACAGATGCCCAAGTTCTTTCTGAAGACAAAATGTCAACTTTACAGATGCCATGTGGTAAGATTTGTCAATTTATTGGTGCATGGTGTCTAGTGGAGTGAAGAAATTTCATCATCTTAAGTGTTCTTCCCAACACTTCAGTCTATACTTCAGCTTTACAGATGCCACAGTGGTCCATTATTTGAGAAAATGTTTCAATGAAGGTTTTTGCGGTCCAGGCTTTTGCGGTCCACAAATTTTAAAGAGTCACGACTCAAACGGTACTGCAGGGTCCCTCGCTGTCCTCGCTGTCCTCCCATGAAGCTCCACTAGGCGGCGCCACAGAGAAGTTGGGTGGAGCCAGCAGGCCCGGACCTGGTCTGAAGAAAATGACAAGTGAGGAATGTCCACCAGTCAGGTAAGATCGGTCTATCTCACCTCAGGTTGTCCCTCACAGCCACAAAGTTCTGCCTGGAGGCTGTCTGGACCGGGATGAAGCCTTGCTTGTGGTCCTTCTCTGGGGCCAAGTTAGCCTGCAACGCAACGGTCAATTTATAGGCGAAAATGATTAGCTTAGCACGAGCACACCGTGATTCTAACCTGCATCGAAGTGTCGTCCCAGATGGGCCTAAAGGCCCTGTTGGAATGGAGTGGAGGAGAACCCGTCCTGACCAGCCTCTTGCTGGCCAGGCAGGACGTGAAAAGGCCTGAGCCCTCCATGCACGCCCTGGTAGACTTCCTCAGCGGAGGATGAGGGGTCAATCTGGGAATCTGCCACCTGAGACAAACGCTCCTCTCGGAATGCTGCCGAGGCTTCAGGAGAACCGGTACCTGGTTGTCCTCCTCCTCTTCCGGCGCCTCCCTGCACAGGGCACCTTCAGGGCTGCAGGACGTCACGGAGGAGTCATCCAAGCCCGAGGTGTCTGCGTCCATCTCGTGCTCCTCCGGGTTCTGGTTGCCGAGTTGGGCCTCCAGCTCTGACGCTTTTTTCCCAGTGTGCTGGCTGACGGTGCCCTGGCCTAGGTCGCTGGTCTTGCCCCATCCCGGGGTGTCTGGACTGAAAAGACGAGGGCGGAGACGCTCCTTGCAGGTATTCCTCCTCACTGGGCTGCAGGACCAGCACTCCAGACGCAGCGACTGGCAAATGCCAGACCTGTTGTGGAGGCCCAAAGAGTCTCTGGCAAGTCAGAAGACAAAAGTGTTCAGTCAGGAAGGTTATGTTATAGCCCAAATTTAAATCGTTGATATCTCAAAAGCAGTGCAAAAGTTCATTTTATTTGCACGAATGAGGATGGAAAAAAAAGCATTTTGGTTTCATTCTGAGCAAGTCGTTGGGGCTGCTTATGTAGTAGCCCAGAACGAAAATTGTTAGTATCTCAAAGCAGCATAAACGTTCAATTTAACTGCACAAAACAACGCAAACAAATGGGGCTATTTTGGTTTCCTTTGGAGCAATGGGAAGCTGGGTGAACTTTGGTAAAAGAAACTGTGAAAGCAGCACAAACAAATGAGACTATTTGACTAGGTGAAGCTGCACACCTCACAGCTTCTCGCTTGCCGTGCTGTTAACGACCAGCAGATGGCGACAGTACTCACCTCTGAGGTGCAGTTTCTCCATTTCCCCTCTGAGGGGTGCTGCTGCACATGTTAGATGATCCACCAGCCGTGACGTCAGAGCAACTGATGCAAACACATTCACGCACACAGCCGTCATTTTATTAGGCTCAGCTGCATCAACGATTGTTCTCTGACCGACCGTTGTTCCGCTCTGTCGTCCCACCGCACGTCTTCCTCCAGGATGACGTGACAGCGACACAGAACATCCCTCAGCGCTCGCTCGGTGCCCAGAAGGAGGCGGCAGTCCGGATGCTCTTTACTTGTCCACTGCAGCAAGTTCTCCCCACAGGAAGGACAAAAAAATGTCAACGTTTCGGAGCTTCAAATTCATGTTGCCAATTAAATAATACTGTTTAAAAAGATAATTTGTGACGTTTGGTTGCACTCCAATTTAAGTTAATAATATAGCATATACATCATATATAAAACGTGATGCATATTAAATAATTAAAAACAAAAGTATTTGGATTGACTCTACAGTAATATATAAATTCTATTTAAAAATATTTTTTTCTTTACATTTAAAAATAAATTCCAAATTAAATACAATTGAAAATGCCCCCTTCATATTTTTTGCATGTTTGTTGCGCTGCAATGTTTCAGATGATGAAAAAAAAGTAAATATTAGTCAATGACTACCCAAGTGGACACAAAATGCACTTTTTATTATTGCAAAGCTAAATGGTCCTGTGTGGGAAAGTGATGTTAGCCTAAAGCTAATAAGTGTTTGGGTCACCCCTAATCAAGTGTTTTGATAACTTGCAATGAGTCTTACATAGCTGTGGAGGAACTTTGCAGAATTGTTGTCATTCAGTCACACTGGAGGCTTCTCCAGCATGAAGTGCCTTTGTTAGCATCTCAACAGGATTCAGGTCACACTCCAATGTCTTCAGCCATTCAGAGGTGGACTTGCTGCTGTGTTTTGGATCCCTGTGCTGCTGCACAAGTTGCTTTCATCTTGAGGTCACCAAAGAGATGGCCGGACATTCTCCTTCAGGGTTTTTTCATGCTTCCATTTATCACAGCAAGTCTTGTATGTCCTAAAGCAGCAAAACAGCCCCAGACCATCACACTACCACCACCATATTTTACTTTTATTTTTACGCCCTAACCTAACCCTGACCCAACTTAAAAAAAGTTCAACTTTTGTCTAAACAAACCACAGAGTATTTCCCAAAGGTCTGGGGATCGTCAAGATGTTTTCAGAGCCTTAATGTTGTTTTTGTTCAGTAGTGGTTTTGGTCTTGGAACTCATGCAGGGCATGGAGGCTGTTTTTGCCCAGCATCCTTCTTATGGTGGAGTCATCAACACTGACCTTAACTAAGGCAAGTGAGGCCTGCACTTCTTTGCATGTTGTTGTGGCGTCTTTTGTGACCTTTCGGATGAGTTGTTGCTGGCGCTCTTGGGGTCATTTCGGATGGCCGGACACTCCTTAAAAGGTTCCTAAAGAGTCTTTACGAGAGGCTTTATAACATTTTCCACACTTATAGATCTCACATCATCTCAGTTAAGTTATGTTTTAACAATAACTTTTTCACACAAGACCATAATTGTTGGATTATGTTCTCCCTTAATAATTGAAAGTGTCATTTAAAAAGTGCATTTTGTGTTCAGTTCTAATATTTACATGTCTGTGGATGATCTGAAACATCCAAGTGTGACAAATCATGAAAAATGAAAAAAAATCAGGAAAGGCTCAAACACAATTTCCCACCACTGTATATGGAAAAAAAACCCAATCCTAATACTGTACACAGGGTAAATATACAGTACAAAGCTCTCGGACTAGTATTATGCTACTGCATTTAAGAATAAATATGGTGTTGACTGTCGTATACTTTGATAGACAAAGATGACATTTTAGTTTCCAGGTGGCTCACCTGGATGTGACTCAGGTAGCAGTGGACGCGAGAGACAGGCGACAGAAGACGCGAAAGGACTTTGATTTGCTCTTTTTCCGCTTGGCCGCTCTGTCGGTGCAAAATGTAGTCGTCAGGGCGCGACGCAGTACACACGGACGCAGTACACAAGTACTACAACTACATTGTTGATTGTGCAATCCTCTTGCTACCTGCTTCTCCTGTCTCTTTTCAGGAGAAGCATTCAGTTCCCTGATCTCCAGCGAGAGGAAGGACGCCAGCGTGCTTGTGTAGCCGACGTACATGTCCGTGAAAGATGTCTGCATGGGGAGTAAGGAGGGATTAGCGACCTCCGCCAAGGCTTAAACAAACAATAAAAGTATTCCCTTCCAGGGGGGCTTTGTAGCTCAATTGTAGGAATAAATAAGTGGAACCTTGAGAGAATGTTTAAGAATTAGGTTTTAAAAATCTACTGTCCTTGCGTACGTCGTTTTGTCCGACCAGTTGCACCAGGATGTCTCCCACCAAAGACTTCCAGCGTTCTGCTGACAGGCGCGCCTGCAGGGTGTTCCTGAACAGCAGGTGGCGCTGCAGCAGCTGATCCACAATCTCAACAAACGTCTCGCTGCGTGTGGACGAGTGCCTTTTTATGTACAAGAGACGAGCGCCATGTTCTAGTATGGAATGAAAACGACTTACTGCGCCTCAGAGGTCGTCATCGTGTACGCGTCGTGCAGCGCGGTCAACGTGGACACATACTCCCATTCCGAGTGGAGCAGCTGCAGCGCCACCTGCTGTCGGGCATCTGTTTAACAGAAGGGCAGCTTTTAAACAAGACTTTCTTACCACTTTTTAGATGATGGAAGGTAGAAATGCATTGTTTTATTGCAATTCAAATATCGCAAATATATTTAAATGTTTTCATTGTAATGGCACTATTGCAAATCATTGATTCATGAGTTAATCATTTTTAGAGTGATTATTAATGTTGCTACAGTAAGTATAGTAATTGATGTTGCAGCATCATCTTCTTCTTTTCCTTTGGGCGTATCCCTTCAGGGGTCGCCACAGCCAATCAATTGCCTCCATCTAACCCTGTCTTCTCTCACACCAACTACCTTCATGTCATCTTTCACTACATCCATAAACCTCCTCTTTGTCTTCCTCTAGGCCTCCTGCCTGGCAATTGAAAACTCAGCATCCTTCTACCAACATATTCACTATCTCTCCTCTGGACATGTCCCAACCATCTCAGTCTTTATCTCCAAAACCTCTAACATGTGCTGTCCCTTTGATTTGCTCATTCTTGATTCTGTCCATCCTGGTCACACCCAAAGAGAACTTCTGCATTTTCATTTTTGCTACCTCCAGCTCTGCCTCCTGTCTTTTCCTCAGCGGCACTGTCTCTAAACCAAACAACATGGCTGCTCTCACCACAGTCTTGTACACCTTTCCTTTCATTTTAGAAGCATCAAGAGGAAACATTGGCACTCAACCAAATGGGAAGGTCCATACCAAGTGTTATTGACAACACCAACAGCATTGAAAATAGCAGAAAGATCAACTTGGATACATTTAACAGATTGTAAAAAGTTCCTTTCAGCAGAAAACCCAGACGGAAAAGATGAGCAAAGGTCTGACAACAAGGTGGGTGCAGACGGATAGAGTCTGAAAACACCTGAAGGTCAGTGAGGACATTCTAAGACACCGACCCTAATAGAGGCGAACTATCTAAGGTTTCTGCAAACTGATCAAGGGACTGAGATACATGGTGGGATGATGGCTCTCTGCCATGCTCCTAATAGGGGTGGGAGTGCTAATCTTGGATCTACCCAATAATGTTGAAACCACCAAGTCTCTCCAACGTGTATGGGTCTTCCCCGAGGCCTCCTACCGGTTGGACGTGCCCTGAACACCTCCCCAGGAAGGCGTCCGGGAGGCATCCTAATCAGATGCCCGAGCCACCTCATCTGACTTCTCTCAGCGGTTCTACTTCGAGTCACTCTCAGATGACAGTTCTCACCCTATCTTTAAGGGAGAGTCCAGCCACCCTGCGGAGAAAACTCATTTCGGCCGCTTGTACCCGCGATCTTGTCCTTTCGGTCTCTACCCAAAGCTCATGACCATAGGTGACCTCTGGCGGTCGCTGAGGCAAAAACCCGGACATGGGCGGAGTTCGGAGAGGCCATGGAAAACGACTTCCGGACGGCTTCAAAAAGATTTTGGACCACCATCCGCCGTCTCCAGCGGGGGAAGTAGTGCACAGTCAACCCCATGAATGGTGGAGAGGGTGTGCTGCTGAACTCAACTCAAGATTTTGTGGACCGGTGAAGGGAATACTTTGAAGACCTCCTCAATCCCACCGACACGCCTTCCAACATGGAAGCAGTGCCTGGGGACTGCCTATCTCTGGGGTTGAGGTCACTGAGGTGGTCAAAAAGCTCCTTGGTGGCAAGGCCTCGGGGGTGGATGAGATCCGCCCGTAGTTCCTTAAGGCCCTGGATGCTTTGGGCATGTCTTGGTTGACACGACTCTGCAGCATTGCGTGGACGTCGGGGTCGGTGCCCCTGTACTGGCAGACCGGGATGGTGGTCCCGCTTTTCAAGAAGGGGGACCGGAGGGTGTGTTCTAACTATCGTGGGATCACACTACTCAGCCTTCCCGGTAAGGTCTATTCAGGGGTTCTGGAGAGGAGAATCCGCCGGATAGTCGAATCTTGGATTCAGGAGGAGCAGTGCGGGTTGGTGCAGCATCTGCAGTGATGCGGACTCTGCACCGGTCTGTCGTGGTGAAGGGAGAGCTGAGCCAAAAGGCAAAGCTCTCGATTTACCGGTCGATCTACGTTCCCACCCTCACCTATGGTCATGAGCTTTGGGTAGTGACCGAAAGGACAAGATGGCGGCCGAAATGAGTTTTCTCCGCAGGGTGGCTGGGCTCTCCCTTAGAGATAGGGTGAGAAGCACTGTCATACGGGAGAGACTCGGAGTAGAACCGCCGCTCCTCCGCATTGAGAGGAGCCAGATGAGGTGACTCGGGCATCTGGTTAGGATGCCTCCCGGACGCCTTCCTGGGGAGGTGTTCAGGGCATGTCCAACCGGTAGGAGGCCTCGGGGAAGACCCAGGACACGTTGAAGAGACAATGTCTTTCTGGCCTGGGAACGCCTCAGCATCCGCTGGGAAGAGCTAGGCAACTAGCTTGCTGCCCCCGCAACCCGACCTCAGATACGGAAGAAAAAGGATGGATGGATGGAATTTCAGAAAGGAATAATTTCATATTTTCTTCATGTTCTCTAATGCACCGCTAGTGGATAAAAGCACACTGAAAGTGCAATGGCGCTACCTGGTGTTTAAAATACTGAGTTACAGATGGACAAAAGTTTAATAGCACTAAAAAAATGGTTGTATGGTAATCATCATTGAAGAGGGAGACGACATTTTTGTCCCATGTGGACAGCTACCATTAATAATACACAACCTAAAAACCTGATATCAATGAAAGTGTTTTTTTTGTAAAAATAGTATCATGTCAATATTTGTGTTCTTTCTAACCTGTTCCTTCAGTGAGACCAGCTTTGAGGCCTTGCAGGAAGCAATGGAGGAGGACTTTGCCTCTCCATGGAGCCTCCGACAACGATGATGCTCCCGCAGACTCGTGGTCACACTGGCTCCGCCCACCTGCCGCCTCTGCCGGATTGCTGCGTCTGATATCAACAATTTAGATGGTAGGATGTAGAAAATACACCTGGGGGGGTTGAAATGGCCTATACAGTCAATAAAGTTGGCCACAGTTTGACCTTGGAACAGATTAAGTTTAGGGAGCCTCACAGGACAGATCGTGTTTGACTTAAGAGCTTCATAAACAAAACAAGAGGTCTCACTCTGAGCTCTTTTCCATAAACGTTTCTTTGACTGCAGAGCAGTTTTCGTCCCGCGGAGTTCGCCATCCGTCATCACACAGCTGCAACACCTGACCGCGCATCACGACGAGCTCCTTCTGTGGGGCGGCAACAAGGCGTCTCGTCAGCAGGCTGGTACCCGTACCTCACGTGGTCATGGGTGGCTCACCCTCAGCGACTCCACCAGAACCTCCAAGCGCACGGCTTTCTTCTGACAACGCTGCCTGCTGTCCTCCAGCTCCCCGCGCAGGAAAGAGTTTCCGTGCTGGATGTTGGCCAGATCCAGGAGGGCCCTTGTCAAGCCTGTCCTCAGTTCAGAGACCGTGCTTTGGAGCTGACGAGAGGAATGTAAAACGTAAATGTAAAAATCAGCCGAGGAATCCCATTTTGTGAGCAGCATGGACACTTCGGAGGAGGTAGGGGGCAGTGACAAAACTATACAACTTTTGTTAAATTAATAATGATTTGGGGTGCATGACGCTCCCTCTCTTTTACTACACGGTTGTTTCTGAACAAATATGTTACACAACACAGCAGCAGAACCAATGTTGTAGTAACACTGAGTAGTGAACTCATCTTTCACACTAACAGCTGACGGGCAACATTTCAAACCGCATGCAGGGATGGCACAAGCTGCTGACACTACAAATGCACCTACTGCCATTTTGTGGAGTTCAAAAGGGAGGTTGCCTACAGCCACAACTTTTTTTGACCCGGTACCAATTTATCAGTGTTATGATATATTATATATAATATTGTATTTGTATTATATCATACATCCATCTATCCATTTTCTATTCTGCCTGTCCTCACTAGGGATGCGGGGCTATGCTGGAACCTATCCCAGCTGGCTTCAGGTGAAAGGAGGGCTACACCCTGGACTGGTCTCTAGCCAATCACAGAACTAGACATTATATTATTTTAATTTTTATGTTGTTCTGTTTATTATATGTATTTTATAATTTTGTATTATATATTTTATATATATATAGGATTAATCCTGTATTAAATATCTATTACTATTATTGAAACGAAAATTAGTAATTCAAATGTACTTCTTGAAAGCTAAACCCCCTCCGTGAATCACCACCTTATTGTGGTGGAGGGGTTTGAGTGCCCGAGTGATCCTAGGAGCTATGTTGTCGGGGACTGTATGGACTGTAAAGTCGGACTCACCTCAACTCACAGTTTGGGCTCGGGAAACCAAATTCCTTGAGAGGGGCTGGACCTTGTTCTTCTCTGGAGTTGCTGCAGGGGAGTGGCGGCAAGCTGGTGTGGGCTTATTAATAGCCCCCCGACTTGGTGCCTCTGTGCTGGAGTCATCCCCGGTGAACGAGAGGGTTATTTCCCTACGCCTTAGGGCTGGGGAAAGGGTCCTGACTGTGGTTTGTGCGTATGCGCCGAACGGCAGTTCAGAGTACCCGGCCTTCTTGGAGTCTATCTGAGGGGTACTGGAAAGCACCCCAGCTGGTGACTCCATAGTTCTACTGGGAGACTTCATCGCCCATGTGGGCAATGACAGTGTGACTTGGAGGGGCGTAGTTGGGAGGAACGGCCTCCCTGACCTGAACCCGTGTGGTGGGTTGTTGCTGGACTTCAGTGCAAATCACAGTTTGTCCATAACAAACACCATGTTTTCGTTTGGTTTAATTTGTTTCGAACATGGGATGTACACGCATACATTGTACAAAGAATTATTCATGTTACATTCCTCAGTTTTACATGTTTGAAAAGAAGTAGGAAGAAGCAGAGCTTATTTAATCCTACGCCCTTCTCGCGTGATTTGCTAATACCTACTCACATATACTGTGTATATACATGCATACACACATACATTCATATGTATACATACATACATACACAAATATATTGTTGTTTTTCTGATGTACTCAACTCATGGCTGTAGTCGTCCTCCCCTTCCACATTTGGCAACAAGACTGACGCTTGTGATTTTGAGTCCATGTATCAGGACCAGCATCCTTTACAATTGTAGCAGAGGATCGCTTTCTTTGATTTTTTTTCTATTGTTTGGCATTTTTGCTAGGCAACTGCTAGTTACTGCAAATTGCGTAACTAGCCGGTTAGCTTGGCTTTGTAGCAGCTTTCAGCACATGTAACTCGTTTATTTCAAGGAATCTGTACCTCTCGCCAATCCAAGTTAAGGTTGAGGGAATCAGCAACCAGTTGCGGTCTTGTGTTCATGAAATGTATTCAGAAAAGCACCAAAATAGTGGTGGTTTATAGTATCCTCAGCAGAGCTCTTGCCTTGTACATCCTCTCCAGTCAACAAAGGGAAAAAAAACCCCATAAGGATGTCCATAAGTGCACTTGGCACCAGGACACCCTAGGTCGCAGGTCTATGATCGACTTTGTGGTCGTATAATCAGACCTGCGTCAGCATGTTCTGTGTACGCGGGTGAAGAGGGGCTGAGCTGTCAACTGACCACCACCTGGTGATGAGTTGGATTTGATGGCAGACCTGGTAGACCCAAGCCCGTAGTGAGGGTGTTCCGTGGCTCCATTGCTGAGGCAGCCTGTCATATTTGCGGCCGCAAAGTGGTTGGTGCCAGTCGTGGCAGCAAGCCCCGAACCCGATGGAGTCATATCAAGCACGGATGGCTTGCGGGACTCCTGAAGCAACTGACAGGTACCGCCAGGCAAAGCGGCACGCGGCTTCAGCGGTGGTCGAGGCAAAAACTCGGGTGTGGGAGGAGTTCTGCGAGGTTATGGAGCACGACTTTCGGTCGGCCTCGTAGAGGTTGTGGCAAACCGTCCGACACCTCAGAAAGGGGAAGCAGCCCCCAGTTCAAACTGTTTACAGTGCGGACGGGGGCATGCTGACCTCGACTGAAGATATAGTTGGTCTGTGGAAGGAATACTTTGAGGCCCTTCTCAACCCCACTGACATACCTTCCGTAGAGAAAGCAGAGTCTGAGAATACGTACGTGGACAGTTCTATCACCGTGTCTGAGGTAATTGGGGTAGTTAAATCCCTCCCCAGTGGCAAGGCTCCGGGGGTAGACGAGTTTCGCCCTGAATTCCTCAAGGCTCTGGATGCTGGGGGACTGTCTTGGTTGACACGCCTCTACAACATCGCATGGAAGTCAGGAACAGTACCTCTGGACTGGCAGACCGGGGTGGTCGTCCCCATTTTTAAAAAGGGTGACCGGAGGGTGTGTTCCAACTATAGGGGGATCACACTCCTCAGCCTCCCTGGGTGCTGGAGAGAAGGGCACGACCGTTGCAATGTGGTTTTCGTCCTGGTCACGGAACACTGGACCAGCTCTACACCCTTGCAAGGGTACTGGAGGGTGTGTGGGAGTTTGCCCAACCGGTCTACATGTGTTTTGTAGACTTGGAAAAGACATTCGACCGTGTCCCTCGTGGTGTCCTGTGGGGGGTGCTCCGGGAGTACAGGATATTTAGACTTATATTTTATTATTAAAGTAAAAATTATTAATTAAAGCTTATACTTTGGAAAACAAAGAAACACACCTGGCATCAATTATTAAATGTTTCATATATGTTAAACAATACATACCGTGTATATATACCGTATATAAATATACAGTGTGTGTATATATATATATATATATATATATACATACTGTATCTACACAGCTCTCAATCTACACACAATCTACACAATCTACACAGCTTGTATACACATAGATACAGTATGTATATATATA
>QODF01000123.1:59795-79314 GCA_024372805.1 Oostethus manadensis | reverse complement strand
GGTAGGAACGTAGATCGACCGGTAAATCGAGAGCTTTGCCTTTTGGCTCAGCTCTCTTTTCACCACGACAGACCGGTGCAGAGTCCGCATCACTGCAGACGCTGCACCAATCCGCCTGTCCATCTCGCGTTCCATCCTTCCATCACACGTGAACAAGACCCAGAGGTACTTAAACTCCTCCACTTGAGACAGGACCTCATCCCCGACCCGGAGATGGCACTCCACCCTTTCCCGGCGAGAACCATGGACTCGGACTTGGAGGTGCTGATTCTCATCCCAGCCGCTTCACACTCAGCTGCGAACCGATCCAGTGAGAGTTGAAGGTCACGGCTCGATGAAGCCAACAGGACCACATCATCTGCAAAAAGCAGAGATCGAATCCTGCGGCCACAAACCTCGAACCCCTCAACGCCCTGGCTGCGCCTAGAAATTCTGTCCATGAAAGTAGTGAACAGAATCGGTGACAAGGGGCAGCCCTGGCGGAGTCCAACCCTCACTGGAAACGGGTCCGACTTATTGCCGGCAATGCGAACCAAACTCTGACACCGGTCATACAGGGAACGAACCGCCTGGATTAGGTAGTCCGATACCCCATATACCTAGAGCACTCCCCACAGTATTCCCCAAGGAACACGGTCGAATGCCTTCTCCAAGTCCACAAAACATATGTAGACTGGTTGGCCAAACTCCTATGCACCCTCAAGGACCCTGCCGAGAGTATAGAGTTGGTCCACAGTTCCACGACCAGGACGAAAACCACACTGCTCCTCCTGAATCCGAGATTCGACTATCCGGCGGAACCTCCAGAACCGCTGAATAGACCTTACCGGGAAGGCTGAGGAGTGTGATCCCACGATAGTTAGAACACACCCTCCAGTCCCCCTTCTTGAAAAGCGGGACAACCACCCCGGTCTGCAGGTCCAGGGGCACCGACCCCGACGTCCACGCAATGCTGCAGAGTCGTGTCAACCAAGACATGCCCAAAGCATCCAGGGCCTAAGGAACTCCGGGCGGATCTCATCCACCCCCGGGGCCTTGCCACCAAGGAGCTTTTTGACCACCTCGGTGAACTCAGCCCCAGAGATAGGACAAAACGCCTCAGAGTCCCCAGGCACAGTTTCCTTGTTGGAAGACGTGTCGGTGGGATTGAGGTGGTCTTCAAAGTATTCTCTCCCCCGGTCCACAACATCTCGAGTCGAGTTCAGCAGCACACCGTCTCCACCATACACGGTGTTGACGGTGCACTGCTCCCCCCGCCAGAGACGGCGGATGGTGGTCCAGAATCTCTTTGAAGTCATCCAGAAGTCGTTTTCCATGGCCTTTCCAAACTCCTCCCATGTCCGGGTTTGTGCTTCATCGACCGCCAGAGCTGCAGAACACTTGGCCTTCCGGTACCTGTCAGCTGCCCCCAGAGTCCCATGGGCCAAGACGGCCTGATGGGACTCTTTCTTCAGCTTGACGACATCTCTCACCACTGGTGTCCACCAACGGTTTCTGGGATTACCGCCACATCACAATGCAATAGGGTCTGCAGGTCTAACCGGCATCCTCCCCCACCATCGAAACCAACTCACCACTAGGTGGTGATCAGTTGACAGCTCCGCCCTTCACCTCTCCTCACCCGAGTGTCCAAAACATGTGGTCGCAAGTCCGACGACACAACCACAAAGTCAATCATTGAACCGCGGCCAGGGTGTTCTGGTGCCAAGTGCACATGTGGACACCCTTATGCTTGAACATGGTGTTCGTTATAGACAATCAGTGACGAGCACAGAAGTCCAATAACAAGACACCGCTCGGGTTAAGATCAGGGGGGCCGTTCCTCTCAATCACACCTCTTCAGGTCTCACTGTCGTTGCCAACTTAGTACTTCCTCCAAGGACTCCAAAAGGGTGGGTATTCTGAACTGCTGTTTGGTGCATAAGCACAAACAACAGTCAGGACCTGCCCCCACACCCGAAGACGTAGGGAAACTACCCTCTCGTTTACCGGGTTAAACTCCAACGTGCAGGCTTGGAGCGCAGGGCAACAAGAATTGCCACCTGAATGTTGGAGGACTGTCTTGGTTGACACGCCTCTACAACATTGCATGGAAGTCGGGAACAGTACCTCTGGACTGGCAGACCGGGGTGGTGGTCCCCATTTTTAAAAAGGGTGACCGGAGGGTTTGTTACAACTATAGGGGGATCACACTCCTCAGCCTCCCTGGGAAAGTCTACTCCAGGGTGCTGGAGAGAATGGTACGACCGTTAGTCGAACCTCGGTTACTGGAGCTGCAATGCGGTTTTCGTCCTGGTCGCGGAACACTGGACCAGCTTTACACCCTTGCAATGGTACTGGAGGGAATGTGGGAGTTTGCCCAACCGGTCTACATGTGCTTTGTAGATTTGGAAAAGGCATACGACCGTGTCCCTCGTGGTGTCCTGTAGGGGGTGCTCCGGGAGTACAGGATTGGTGGTTTGCTATTACGTGCCATTCGGTCCTTGTACAATCGAAGCAGGAGCCTGGTTGGCATCGCAGCAGTAAGTCGAACTTGTTTCTGGTGAACGTTGGCCTCCGCCAAGGCTGCCCTTTGTCACCGATTCTGTTCATAATCTTAATGGACAGAATTTCTAGGCGCAGTCAAGGTGTTGAGGGAGTCCAGCTTGGTTGACCGTAGGATCTCGTCTCTGCTATTTGCAGACGATGTGGTCCTTATGGCCTCATCAGGCTGTGACCTTCAGCGTTTACTGGAGCGGTTTACAGCTGAGTGTGAAGCTTCTGGGATGAGACTCAGCACCTTCAAACCCAATGCCATGGTTCTCAGTGGGAAACTGGTGGACTGTACCCTCCGGGTTGGGAGTGAGGTCTTGCCTCTTGTGGAGGAGTTCAAGTATCTCGGGTTCTTGTTCACGAGTGAAGGAAGGTTGGAGCGTGAGATCGACCGACGGATCGGTGCAAGCGGCGGAAATGAGTTTCCTCCGTAGGGTGTCTGGACTCACCCTAAGAGAGAGGGTGAGGAGCTCGGCCATCCGGGAGGAGCTCAGAGTAGAGCCGCTGCTCCTTCACATTGAGAGGAGCCAGTTTAGGTGGTTTGGGCATCTTGTCCAGATGTCTCCCAGGCGCCTTGTATGAGCATGTTTTGGGCATTTTTAGCCGGGAGAAGGCCCCGGGGAAGATCTAGGATACGCAGGAGGGACTATGTTTCACAGCTGGTCTGGGAATGCCTTGGTGTCCTCCCGGTAGAGCTGGAAGAGGTCGCCAGAGATCGGGAAGTCTGGACTTCCCTACTGAGACTGCTGCCCCCGCGACCCAGATAAGCGGAAGAAAATGGAATGGAAATACAGGAAACCTGATATTTGTTTCCCATACATTCATTTAGGTGTGGTGGCTGCCACCGATACATTTCAACCGGAACAAATAAATTTGTGATGGACAATTATGTAAATTAGTCAACAACGCAATGCCCCTGGCCCCACCCACCCTATCTCCCCACAAAGCCACAATTAGATTGCATCCCTGTGTAGAACACTCATACTGTGTGTGCTATTTGTTTGTGTGTTATCCACAGAGGAGCTCCACAAGCAGGGCGTGCAGGACGTGTATGTACTGTGCACCAGAGGCGAGCTGGCCAAGTATTGTGTGCCGTCCCTACTAGAAGTCTACCAGCAAAGGGATTTCACCATCCACCACGAGCCCATCCTGGATGGGGACGCCCCCGGGCGGGAGAAGTGCTGCCGGATCTTGGACCAGCCGCGGGACAGCCTGGAGAGCCAGCCCAGGACCGTCATCCAGTGAGTGAGCCATGGATGGCGTTGGTGTGCCTAATGAGGTATCCAGTGATGTTGGTGCCATTTGTCTTTCTTTTCAGCTGTTATGGAGGTTTGTGACGCTCCGCATTAAGTAAGAAACTTTGTTTCCCCTGACATGTTATATTATCCACATCACTGACTCATTTAAAATGTTAAAAAAATATTTCATGTATCCAGTAGCCACCTGCCTGCTCATCCAGCTGTCCTTGACCATGACGGCCAACAAAACCATCGACATCCTGCGGGCGCTCCAAGGAGGCGGAGCCATACAGACTGTTAAAGTAAGCATTTAGTCTTTACGCTTATTTTCCAACATTAGTACTTGAGAAAACGCTCCAGAAGATCACACATTTCTATTAGAACCTAATATTGTGATGCTTGTATTTGTTACGTGTCACTGTTACACTAGAAAATAATTTTGTTTGTAAACTACATTTAGTTACGAGCAATTTGTTATGAATTCCATCAATTTCATGTAAGATATCTTCGATTTTCAGGGGTGCAAAAATATTTGGAGTCACAAATGCGTCATAAATCTAGAGTAGACTGTCAGTGGGTTGGGTAACCCATTGAGGACGTCCAATCACCTGACTCCATAATTGTCATGCGGAAGAAATAGCCAACCACAAACTGACTGGCACAACACGGAAGAAGCGTACCCAATAGAAAAAATTAAAATTAAATTTAAAATTAAAAAATATTTTTTTTTAAAAAAGGCGGCATATGTGTCATGTTACTTTTTATATGATACGTACAGCAAGCCTTACCGCAAACAAATTGTATAAAATTACTACAGAAATGGAAGAAAAGCAAACAGCTAGACTCACTTTTTGTATGTTTGGAGAAGAGGAAGGTGTGTCCGTAGGGGGGAGATAAGAGAAATGAGAAGAGAAAAGTTCAGGACTGAGAGTAGGGACTTTGAATGTTGGAACTACGACAGGAAAAGGTAGAGCATTAGTTGACAAGATGCAGAGGAGGAAGGTAGACATTTTGTGTGTCCAGGAGAGCAGGTGGAACGATAGCAAGGCTAGAAGCTTTGGAGCAGGGTTCAAGTTGTTCTATCATGGTGTAGATAGGAAGAGAAAGGGAGTAGGGGTGATTGTGAAGGAGGAGTTTGCTAGCATTGTCCTGGAGGTAAAAAGAGTGTCAGAGTGATGAGCCTGAAGCTAAAAATTGAAGGTGTGATGTCCAATGTTGTTAGTGGGTATGCTCCACAGGTAGGATGTAAGATGGAGGAGAAAGATAAATTTGAATCCGACCTGGATGAAGTGATGCAGAACATCCCCAAAAGTGAGGGGTGTCATTGGTGCGGACTTCACTGGACATGTTGGTAAAGGGAACAGAGATGATGAGGTGGTGATGGTCAAGTTTGATATCCAGGAGAGGAATGCCGAAGGACAGATGGTGGTCGACTTTCCAACAAATATGGAAATGGCTGTAGTGAATACTTTCTTCCAGAAGAGATAAGAACATTGGGTAGGTAGACTACATCTTGTGTAGAAGGTGTAACCTAAGGGTATATCATTGACAGCAAAGCAGTGGTAGATGAGAGTGTAGCCAGACAGCATAGGATGGTGGTCTGTAGGATGACTGTAGTGGTGAGGAAGATGAAGGTGCTTCCAGATGACTGGACAACTACAGCTACTGTGATCAGGGAGACAGGTAGGAGAGTACTCGGCGTGTTATCTGGAAGGAAAAGTAGATAAGGAGACTTGATGGTGGAATGAGGAGGTGCAGGAGTGTATACAGAGTAAGAGGTTAGCTAAGAAGAAGTGTATTGACAGGTGCCAGGAGCGTGATGGAAAGATGGAATTAGTATTTGCAAGAATTGATGAATGAGGAAAATGAGAGAGAACAAAGAGTAGAAGAAGTGACTGTTGTGGACCAGGAAGTAGCAAAGATTAGTAAGGAAGAAGTGAGGAGGGCATTGAAGAGGATGAAGAATGGAAAGGCACTCGGTCCTGATGATATACCTGTGGAGGTATGGAACTGTCTAGGAGAGGTGGCAGTAGAGTTCCTGACCGGATTGTTTAACAGGACCTTAGATAGTGAGAAGATGCCTGAGGAATGGAGGAGAAGTGTGCTGCTGCCCATTAAAAAAAAAAGAAGAAGCACTACAGATGCAGTATTTGCATTGAGGATGTTAATAGAGAAGTACAGGGAAACTTGAGGGGTGGAGGTTTGTTGTGGAGGAAAGGAGAGGAATGAAGGTTAGCCGCAGCAAGATAGAGTACATGTGTGTAAATGAGAGGCACCAAAGTGGAAGAGTGAGGTTACAGCGAGAAGAGATAAAGAAGGTGGAGGATTTGAAGTACTTAGGGTCAACAGTCCAGAGCAATGGAGAGTGTGGAAAAGAGGTGAATAAGCTTGTGCAGGCAGGCTGGAATGGGTGGAGAAAATTGTGGGGTGTGATGTGTGATAGAAGAGTTTCAGCTAAAATGAAAGGAAAGGTGTACAAAACTGTGGTGAGACCAGCAATGTTGTTTGGTTTAGAGACAGTGCCGCTGAGGAAAAGACAAGAGGCAGAGCTGGAGGTAGCAGAGATGAAGATACTGAGGTTCTCTTTGGGTGTGCCCAGGATGGACAGGATCAGGAATGAGCACATCAAAGGGAGAGCACGTGTTAGAGGTTTTGGAGATAAAGGCTGAGATGGTTGGGACATGTCCAGAGGAGAGATAGTGAATATACTGGTAGAAGGATGCTGAGTTTTCAATTGCCAGGCAGGAGGCCTAGAGTAGATTTATGGATGTAGTAAAAGAGGACATGAAGGTAGTTGGTGCGACAAAAGGATGCAGAACATAGTGTTAGATGGAGGCAATTGATTTAAAAGAGGACATGAAGGTAGTTGGTGCGACAAAAGGATGCAGAACACAGTGTTAGATGGAGGCAATTGATTCGCTGTGGTGACCTATGAAGGGATAAACCAAAAAATAAAACAAGAGGGAAACCCACGGGGGACATCTAATCACCGCACTGACCAAAAAGTGAGAGACGGCCTTCTGATATCAAACATGTTAGTGTTTATAGAGTATGTCCTGTAATCCTAACCTTTTCTTTCAAAGCAATACAACTTCCTGCATGATTTTCGGGAGCGATACGCCGCCTACCAACAACGCAGGGATGTTCCTAGAGAGCGCTCCATTTCTCGATGACCTGCTTTCCACCTTGCTGCGACATCACTGATGAGTGCACTTTATATAAAAAAAAGGCATAATGAATGTCTTTTTCCCGTTATGGTTGATTTAAATAAATTTTGCCAGTGTGCTCACTTGCTGCAGTCTGATTGGCTATGTAAATGGATTGTCTATTTTTGGACAATACGCTGCAATATATCCCTACATCATGTGGTATACATCCGTATCTGTTCCCGCGCTTTCTGTGATTTTAAAGTTCAAAAAACAAAGAGTGGGATGGTTTTATTTTCTCAAACGCATCAAATCTTTTCAAGGTGGCACTTTGGGATGTGATACATGAAAAGTGTTCACCCTGTTCTCTGGACTAACAATGTACACATGAACATGCCAATAGACATTTTCCTTTCCTGTCTGATGGCCTTAAGTGTCAGTAACAACACATTGAAACACTGAGGAGTGCTGCAAAAATATACTAATACGGAGTTCTAAGTTGGCGTTGGACAAAAGCACAACAGAAAATAAAAGTGCATTCAAAAACAAGAGTGGTGCAGTCCATGTAGGAAGTATGCATCACATTTCATTGTTGAGTACACCTTTGACTTGCCATGAGTCTAACACACAGCTTGTATACAACAAGAGATGTGATCGAGTGATGTGACTGTTCAAACTCCCTGTGCATTGACACACGCATCCCGTGTCTCAAGTTTGAGTTAACAGAACCAACCGGGAAACTAGCCGGTAAACACTCTTGTTGACTTTGCAGAACCCCATCAATGGCTCCATGAAAAAAGACAACACAAAGGTTTAAGAAGAGAGGGTGCAATAGTTTTTTTGCAGGGTCTGTCCATAAAATGTTAACGACTTTGCCGTGAGCTGATGACGCAGCCCCCAGATTCTAGATGGCGTCTTCGTAGTGTTGGTGATCGGCGATGGTCTGCAGCCGCTGCCGTGTCCACCACTGACCTCAGAGTATCCAGACGTATCGGCACATACTTGGCCTTAGGAGCTCACCAGGACGTAGATCATGCTATCTCAGACGAGATGGGCGACAAGAAACATTCTTACTTGGTGAGTTTGCCTTTGTTTTTAATTGATATGTCGATTTGGTCACTGTTAACATGGCTGGCAAACAGGTAAATACAAATGACACATACCCATAGAGATAGTAGAAGAAGGAGAGGAGGTAGAAGGCAAGCTTGCACCAGCCTTCCTTCTGGCAGAACCCCAGGATGTCAGCGTTCATAATGGTTGTCGGGTCGTAGAGCCCCGGACAGCTCATCACGGGTCTACTCATGTACCTGCAAAGGAGACACCATCCGGCATGTTGCAAGCGAGACTGGATGCACAAGGCTTGTGTGTTGGGGGTCGCACACACCTCCAGATGTGATAGGCTAGCAAGGGCAGGTTGAGGCAGAGTGTCAGCCATTCAGCCGCGCAGAAGAACATGACGCAGAAGAAGAAATGGATGAGATATTCCGGAAGCACCAGCTAAAAGCGGGAAAGGGGACATAAGTCATTAGTTAGGCGTTTACATTTTTAATGAGCAGTTCAAAAGAACACCAACACAGTCAATAAATGATAGTTACATTCTGTGTAAAGAAAACCATCAACATGAGGCATCATGCTGGGGATGAAAAGCATTGATGTGATATAATGGCAATTGGCTACACTGTCACTTTAATTTGTAACAAATAAGATGCTCCGCCAAGGCCTAGCTGTTGAGAAAAGTTACAGAAATGATGGCAGATGCAGCATGACCCCCCTCTACCTCAACCTGTGAGCAACACATGTTCAAGAAAACAATACCAGTTTTGATCCATGTCGACATTTACAATCAGGATGGGGGCAAATTAATACCAGGATAATTTACGTATCGGAAATTGCTGATGCCATCTTTGAAGAAATCTGACCCAGCTCAGATAGCCATCTGCTAGTAGCTAGCTGTCAGCAAAATGTAACAAACGAGCTGTCACTTAAAGTGGCTAAAGTACAGTATGTCCTTCCAGGGTGCAAAGATGCTCTTCTAAGTTAGTCATAGTCTCCTCCATGGTGGAAAATTAACTACATTTATTACGAAGAACCAGCCAAGATGCACAGAGAAGCCATGCTAAGCGCTAAGCTAGTTTGAATGTTATGTAGCAAAAACAAAAGGAAAAGGTGCTAATTACACTTGGAGAGAGAACGTAACAGTCGAAAATAAGATGCTATGAACAGGAAATCAGCAAGTAAATTAAAGGGGACCTATTTATGATTTTATGTTATAAAACGTTTGCACACTTGGAAGTGAGCTCTGAAAGCAATTTTGGATGGCTTTGCACGCTGAGTTTTACAGTTTTTTTGTTTTTGTTTTTTTTAAACACATAGTTCCACTGACGTCACGCAACCCAGACTTCCTTATGTGAGCATGCCCAAGTACACACGGAGTTTCGATGTTTTGAAAGCTCAGTCCTGTGCCGAAAGTCTGGCATAGAAAGGCGCTGGCATTAACTGCCTCGGTAGCATTGAGCGGCGGCGGTACGGTCACGCTGTTGTTGCTAGACATCTTACTCACGCGAATGCTCATCAAATGTGGAGATGACTGGAGAAGGAGACAGAAAATAGGGATAAGCGGTATAATGTAGAGGTGCTCCGATCAGGGTTTTATGCTGCCAAGTTTGATACCAATTATCAATGGGTGAGACTGGTCGATACTAATCATATGGATTAACTGTTGATTTTTCAATTTATGATGAGTGGTATTGGCCAGGGGTGCCTATGGACAATTCCAAGGGCCCCGGGCAAATAGGTCAGTTAGGATAGTTTTGTTTGCCTTTATTTTTGTACTACATGACACAAGCCTAAATTTAATTTGATGTATGTTTTGGAGTAATATGAATACACGGGAAGTACATTGTTCAATGATTTATTTCATGTAAGTTCAACATAACAAAATGACCAGGATAAAATATCTTTACTAAATAGACATCTGTACTGCTCAAACTAAAAAAGAACAAATGGGAGTGTCGAGGTTGCAGGGGTGTCCCACTTTAGTCACTAGTAGAGCTGTCAACTATTTGTCTTTTATTTATGACTGGCAACATTTCAATTGTATGCTACTTTATTTACCAAGCACATCCACAAAAAACAGCATGGCCAACGTTTTTATGCTAGTTTGTGCTCGTTTGTCATTATAGTATATACAAGTACTAAAAGTTGAAGCAAGCAATAAAGTGTAATGAAAAAAAAGTCACCTAGATACAAAAAATTTGGAGACCAGAAGCTAGGAGGATAACGCTAGCAAGCTATCTTGGCAAAGTGTGTAAACAAAAACAAGAAAAGTCAAACAGCAATAAGTTTGATAAGGGAGTGATAGCTGACATTCTTAATTTTTTTTGGTCAATTTTCTTCTCATAATACTATAATTTTTCCTCGTATTACCAATTTATTCTCTCAAACATTGAGACTTTTCTCATTAGCATACAACTAAATATTGTAATTACTATTGTAATTCTGGTAAAACAATAATTGAACATTCTTCTTCTCAAAATTATGACTTTATTCACATAATATTTTTTGTACAACTGTATAATTTTGCAAGGTATTCATAAAAGCCTCTTTAGGCTTCCAACCTCTCCTGCACAATGACGTTAACCATTTATAAACTGTGTTGTTTCCCTTTAGTATAAGCAGTATATGCTGCTGGGTTAGCTTGGTTTAGCGCCACATGTTAATGCAGCTTTGTGTGCCAGTAATAGTTGTGGATTAGTACTTAGGTTGGCCATGACTTGGTGCAAGTTGTGTGTGAAATAAATACCACAGCCATGGATTAAATATGCACTCCACAGCTTTCTCACTTTGCCATAATCAAAACACATTTTCAACACACATCACAACATTCGGGCTTCAAAATAAAAGCGTAGCACATCCTGTCAAACAGTGGTAATAAAATAAGGGTGTCATAAAACACCCCTGGTCAAGAGGGAGAATACGACACATACACCGTGAACAAACATGTCCAGAAAATGGAAATTATGCATTACATTAGCACATACACCAACAGCCAAAAGATGAAAAAAATATAATGGGATATCTCATGAATTGTACCGTGGATATCTCATCTATATATATACACATATACATATAAGTATATATGTATATGTGTATGTACAGTGAGGGTAAAAAGTATTTGAACCCCAGCTGATTTTGTAAGTTTGCTACTAACAATGAAATGATCAGTCTCTAATTTCAATGGTAGCAGAGACAACAATGACAAAAAAAAAATCCAGAAAAATGCATTTCAAAAACACCGTCCCCACCGTCAAATATGGAGGTGGAAACATTATGCTTTGGGGGTGTTTTTCTGCCAAGGGGACAGGACAATTGCAGCGCATCAAAGGGAGGATGGATGGGGCCATGTACCGTCAAGTGTTGGGTATTCCAGCATGACAATGATCCAAAACACAAAAGATTGGCTCAAGAAGAAGCATGTTAAGGTCATGGAGTGGCCTAGTCAGTCTCCAGACCTTAATCCCATAGAAAATCTGTGGAGGGAGCTGAAGGTTGGAGTTGCCAAACTTCAGTCACGAAACATGAATGACTTGGAGAGGATCTGCAAAGAGGAGTGGGACAAAATCCCCCCTGAGATGTGTGCAAACCTTGTGGCCAACTACAAGACACGGCTGACCTCTGTGATTGCCAACAAAGGTTTTGCCACCAAGTACTGAAGCACCTTTTTCTAAGGGATCAAATACTTATTTCCTTCATGGAGATGCAAATTCATTTATAACTCTTTTTGAAACACATTTTTATGGATTTTTTTTCTCATTGTTGTCTCTGTGTTCAAATAAAACTACCATTGAAATTATAGACTCATCATTTCTTTGTTAGTGGCAAACTTACTAAATCAGCTGGGGTTCAAATAATTTTTCCCTCACTGTATATACACACACACACATTCATTTATATCAGAGGTGGGCAAACTACGGCCCGGGGGCCATATCCGGCTTCAAACTTTTAACATACAAGCCGGCAACATGACTTGCAAGTAGTCAACCTTTTGATGCTTTAAATTGCCTTTCAAATGCAGCAATCCAGACTACATCTACCCACAGTTATTGTTGTATCATTAATAGTTCATATTCTATCACACACCCTTTATTCATGCATATGTTCCGGTTGTCTTATTCAGTAAACAAAAAAAAGTGACATTTTTCGTTATTTGATATGGTCTCATGTTTAAAGTGCTCCTGAAATAGGGACACAAGAACATATAGCAGATTGTATGGCATTCCATTATCTTCCGCTTATCCGGGTCCGGGTCGCGGGGGCAGTAGTTTCAAGTAGGGAAGTCCAGACTTCCCGGTCTCCGGCGTCCTCTTCCAGCTCCACCGGGAGGACACCAAGGCGTTCCCAGGCCAGCTGTGAGACATAGTCCCTCCAGCGTGTCCTAGGTCTTCCCCGGGGCCTTCTCCCGGCTGGGCATGCCCGAAAACACCTCACCGGGAAGGCCCCCGAGAGGCATCCGGACTAGATGCCCGAGCCACCTCAACTGGCTCCTCTCGATGTGAAGGAGCAGCGGCTCTACTCTGAGCTCCTCCTGGATGGCCGAGCTCCTCACCCTATCTCTTAGGGTGAGTCCAGCCACCCTACGGAGGAAACTCATCTTCCCCGCTTGTATCTGTGATCTCGTTCTTTCGGTCAAGACCATAGGTGAAGGTGGGAACGTAGATCAATCGGTAAACAGAGAGCTTTGCCTTCTGACTCAGTCCTCTCTTCACCACGACGGTCCGGTACAGCGACCGCATTACTGCTGACGCTGCACCGATCCGTCTGTCAATCTCATGCTCCAACCTTCCCTCACTCGTGAACAAGAACCCGAGATACTTGAACTCCTCCACCTGTGGCAAGACCTCACTCCCAACCCGGAGGGTACAGTCCACCCGTTTCCGACTGAGAACCATGTCCTCAGATTTGGAGGTGCTGAATCTCATCCCAGAAGCTTCACACTCAGCTGCAAATAGCAGAGACGAGATCCTGAGGTCACCATGCTGGACTCCCTCAACGCCTTAACTGCGCCTAGAAATTCTGTCCATGAAGATTATGAACAGAATCGATGACGAAGGGCAGCCTTGGCGGAGGCCAACGTTCACCGGAAACAAGCTAAACTTACTGCTGGCAATGCGAACCAGGCTCCTGCTTTGATTGTACAAGGACCAAATGGCACGTAGTAGCGGGCCATCAATCCCGTACTCCCGGAGCAGTCCCCAAAGGACATGGTCGAATGCCTTTTCCAAGGCCACAAAGCACATGTAGACCGGTTAGAAAACTCCCACATACCCTCCAGTACCCTTGCAAGTGTGTAGAGCTGGTCCAGTGTTCCGCGACTAGGACGAAAACCACATTGCAGCTCCTGTAACTGAGGTTTGACTAACGGTCGTACCATTCTCTCCAGCACCCTGGAGTAGACTTTCCCAGGGAGGCTGAGGAGTGTGATCCCCCTACAGTTGTAACACACCCTCCGGTCACCCTTTTTAAAAATAGGGACCACCACCCCGGTCTGCCAGTCCAGAGGTACTGTTCCTGACTTCCATGCAATGTTGTAGAGGCGTGTCAACCAACACAGTTCCCCAACATCCAGAGCCTTGAGGAATTCAGGGCGGAACCCGTCTACCCCCGGAGCCTTGCCACTGGGGAGTGATTTAACTACCCCAATTACCTCAGCCACGGTGATAGAACTGTCCACGTACATATCCTCAGACTCTGCTTCCCCTACGGAAGGTATGTCAGTGGGATTGAGAAGGCCCTCAAAGTATTCCTTTCACCAACCAACTATATCCACAGTCGAGGTCAGCAAGCCCCCGTCCCCACTGTAAACAGTGTGACTGGGGCTGCTTCCCCTTTCTGAGGTGTCGGACGGTTTGCCAGAACCACTTTGAGGCCGACTGAAATAGCCTCACTGAACTCCTCCCAAACCTGAGTTTTTCCTCGACCACCACCGAAGCCGTGTGCCGCTTGGCCCGCCGGTACATGTCAGCTACTTCAGGAGTCCTGCAAGCCATCCATGCTTAGTAGGACTCCTTCTTCAGCCTGACAGCAGCCCTAACCACCGGTGTCCACCATCGGGTTCGCGGCTTGCCACCACTACTGGGACCGACCACTCTTCGGCCGCAACTACGACTCAACTTACTACGGAATACGGCCCATTCGGACTCAATATCCCGGTCCTCCCTTGAGATGCAGGCGAACGTCTGCCGGAGATGAGAGTTGAAGAGTCGACCAACAGGAGACTCTGCCAGATGTTCCTCTCACTACGCGTTTGGGTCTACCATGTCTGTCCGGCATCTTTCTTCGCCATCTAATCCAATTTATCATCAGGTGGCGGTCAGTTGACAGCTCAGCCCCTCTCTTCACCCGCGTGTCCAGAAAATGCGGACTGAGGTCTGATGAAATGACCACAAAGTCTATCATAGACCTGCGACCAAGGGTCGTGTCCTGGTGCCAAGTGCACTTATGGACATCCTTATGTTCGAACATGGTGTTTGTTATGGACAAACTGTGATTTGCACAGAAGTCCAGCAACAACACACCACACAGGCTCAGGTCAGGGAGGCCCCTCCAAGTCATACTGTCAGTTTCCCAGTAGAACTATGGAGTCACCAGCTGGGGTGCTTTCCAGAACCCCTCTTATAGACTCCAAGAAGGCTGGGTACTCTGAACTGCTGTTCGGCGCGTACGCACAAATTACACAACGTAGTGTTTATTTCCCTACGCCTTAGGGCTGGGGAAAGGGTCCTGACTGTGGTTTGTGCAGATTGTATGATGCTTTTATAAATAAAATAAGACAAATAATTCCAGGCGCCCTGTTAGAATTATAAGTGTAAATTGTGCACGTGTCAAATATATAATCTGGCTCCCCGGCGAATTTTGTTAAGTCAATGTGGCCCCCGAGTCATAATATTTGCCCCACCCCTGATTTATAGAATACTTACCTGTAGAGAATACTTTATTATAGCCTTGTATCAAATTAACAATGTTGATATTACCACAAACAGAGCTCTAGAATCGGAATAGAATACGACAGACAGATAGATCAAACTGTTTCATTACCATGCACCAACACGACACGTTGTGATGTTTTACCGTTGGAGCCATAAGCTACACAGACAGTCCCAACGGGGAGTGCCAGTGCCTTATCTGTGGCGGTCCAAATTTGTTTGCGACGGGCTGCCACAATGAAATCAATGCAATAGCAGCAAATATTTATTTGCACTTGGCGGAGGTAATTTTAATGAAGCAAACTGTACATTCTAGTGAATTATTTACACACATAGTAGTATTTCCTGGCGCTTCCTGACAAAACAGACAGGGACGACACACTGGGCAGGAGGCATGCGGCAAGCAACCATTCGCGTTGGAGGGCAGTGGGGGTGTTGGTGGGCGGAGCAGATGGAGGCGCCAAATGTAAGCCATGCATTAAGGGTATACGTGTGTATTGGGCTGTGTGGGGAGGGTCGTCATATGTTCAAAGCCTGCACTGCACTGCCAAATACAAAACTCATCTTTACAAAATGTAAGCATGTTGGAGTCTGCTGGCAACTCACTGACCAATCACTAAACAGATCTGCTGAGCTGGACGGTATCGCAGTACTCCGCCATCTGCTACAAACCTCAGGTGACTCCAAGCTACGAGCCAAGAACTTGACTCATGAGATTCTGGATGACGGCGCCGCAAAAGAAGCGTTGTTTGACATGTACTAACACCACATGATAAACAACAGCAGAAGATTCATGTGTACGATGCAATCAACTGTAGAAGATGCCAGGCATCTATAAGAGATGAGGCGTTTATTTGAGCAAAGACATTTATTGTGAAATGAAATACTGAATGTTTTTACAATTTACCCCTTACTTTTTTGTTTGCAAATCGTTTGCAATTTCTCACAATGAGCTTCAGCTTTACAGATGCTATGCGTACCAGATAAAAGGCAACTACTAGGAATCTGGGATAATAGTCAAGCCAATATGAGGTAATTATGACGGCATACCAATAAATCAGACAATCATTTTTTAAAAACGCTCCACTGAAGCAACATACTGTGCTGTACTGTGCAAGTGAGAAAATCAAGCACTCCTTTTTTCTCCTGCTTGTGACATTGACGGCCTGTCGTAACTTCCTGAGCTCACTTGTAAACAAACAGACATTTCTCGTGCTAGTACCAAATGCTCCATGATGAGGGTGAGGAGGGGCACCCATCGAGTGCAAAAAACGTAGCCACATTAAACGCCAGTGCCACGGTATTTGAAAAGGGCAAAAGGTTTGCCAGAGACCCCCATGGTGTTACACGAGCTGCTCAGAGCATACTTTGGTTCTCCTGACATCTGTTGGGGCACACCGGCTGCTCGGAGCATGTGCTCGTATATAACGTACTTTGCTGGGCCACAGCAGGTGGCTTTCTCCACTCTATGCTCTGTTTTCCTGACTGTAGTGATGTTGTAGTAGTAATGTCATCAATTTCCTGTCCTCGACAAATTGACATGAGCATGCGTGTTTGTTTTCCTCTGTTTTCACCGCACAGGCTGACAAGAGGGTACACTTTGTGCATTGGTAAAATTAGTTTCATGTTGGATATTCATCTCAGTCTGTATTAAATTCACGCTGGCAATTGAATATTCGCACCCTAACAACAACGATATTTCCCCTTCACTGTGCTAGGAACTTGCGCGGACGGCTCATTCGCAGATGGCATGTTCTCAAACGATAACCAGCCCTCTTCTGAACTACACACAGCGCGGAAACTGGAAACTTCGGCTAAGTCGGCAGAAAAACTTTCATACTCTTACTAGCAACAGCGCATGAGCATGAGCTCACGTACAGCAATAGCCAGGAGAAGCTAGCTGGGTTAGCGTTGCACGATAATCCGGCTGTGTGTACGCCAGGATGAGTTTTGCGTTAGTACTTAATGTAATGTTGTACTGTTTTGTTCGTCTATGTGGCGGAAGTAAAGTGTCAACCAGCCTTAAGCGCTTTTACCGCACCTACCATGTTGGAGTGTGGTCCAGATGAATGGCAACCTGATTGGCACGATTCAGTGGCAGAAGCCGATCTTCAGGATCAGGATCGGCTGCCAATCTACTGTATTTTGAAGATCGGATTGGGACATCCTTGTTAAATACTTTTAAGAAATTCAAGTTTATTGCTTTTGCTATTATGTACTCACATTGTGATGCCAAATACATAATATATAATAATAAAGTATGTCTACAAAAATGTCAATAATATCAATTATTCTCCAACAAACATATAGTTGGTGAAATTGTTCCAGTCTTCCAGTCTGAACAAAGAATTAATTCTAAATTGTAAAAAAGTAGCTATAAAAGACCCCTCCGTGTATCACCACCTTATTGTGGTGGAGGGATTTTAGTGCCCAAGTAATCCTGGGAGCTATGTTGTCTGGGGCTATATGCCCCTGGTAGGGTCTCCCAAGATAAACAGGTTCTAGGTTACAGGCCAGACAAAGAGTGATTCAGAAGACCCATATGAACAAAAGCAAAAGGAGTGACCGCACTACGCCCGGATGTGGGACACCGGGGGCTCACCCTGGAGCCAGGCCTGGGGGAGAGGCTCGCAGGCGGTCGGGCCTTCATCCGTGGGGCCCGGCCGAGCCCAGCCCAAAGATGCCTCATGGGAACCCCCGGCCCCAGAGCTTCGTCTGCACACTGGAGAAGGACCGGGATATTGAGTCTGAATTGGCCATATTCCGTGCCTCCATCGCCGAGGCACCCAGTCATAGCTGCGGCCGCAAGGTTGTCGGTGGCAGCAAGACCCGAAACCAATGGTGGATACCAGAGGTCAGGGCTTCTGTCAAGCTGAAGAAAGAGTCCTACTTAGCATGGATGGCTTCCTGGACTCCCGAAGCAGCTGACAGGTAACGGCAGGGTAAGTGGCACGTTGCTTTGGCGGTGGTCGAAGGAAAAACTCGAGTTTGGTGAGGTCCTGAAGCAAACCCCGGTTCACATTGTTTACAGTGGGGACGGAGGCCTGCTGACCTCGACTAAGGATATAGTTGGTCGGTGGAAGGAATACTTTGAGGCCCTTCTCAATCCCACTGACATACCTTCAGTAGAAAAAGCTGAGTCTGAGGACACGTACGCAAACAATTCTATCACGGTGGCTGAGATATCTAGGGTCGTCAAAACACTCCCCAGTGGCAAGGCTCCAGGGATGGAGTTTTACCCTGAGTTTCTATATGTTCTGAATGTTGGGGGACTGTCTTGGATGACACATCTCTTCAACATCGCATGGAAGTCAATAATAGTACCTCTAGACTGGTAAACCAGGGTGGTGATCCCCATTTTTACAAAAGGGTGTCCAGAGGGTGTTTTCCAACTACAGGGCGCTCACACTCCTCAGCCATTCCAGGGAAAGTCTTTTCCAGTGTGTTGGAGAGAAGGGTACAACAGATAGTTGCGGCTACACACCCTTGCAGGGGTACTGGAGGGTATGTGAGAGTTTGCCATGGTTCTCAGTTGGATATGGGTTGATTGTATCCTCCGGGTCAGGAGTGAGGTCTTGCACCAGGTGGTGGAGGTTGCGGTTGGAGCATGAGGTCGACAGATTGGTCCAGCATCTGCAGTAATGCGGTCGCTGTACTGGACCATCGTGGTGAAGAGAAAGCTGAGCCGGAAGACATAGCTCTCTATTTACCGATCAATCTATGTTCCCACCCTGACCTATGATCATGAGTTATGGGTCATGACCGAAAAAACATGATCATGGATAAAGTGGTGGAAATGAGTTTGCCCTGTAGGGCGGCTGAACTCACCCTTATAGATAGAGTGAGGAGCTCAGAGACGCTGTTCCTTCACATTGAGAGGAGCCAGTTGAGGTGGCTCAGGCATCTATTCCTGATGCTTCCCGGACGCCTCCCTGGTGAGGTGTTCCGGGCATGCCCAGCTGTGAGAAGGCCCTGGGGAAGACCTAAAACATGCTGGAGGGATTATGTCTCACAGCTGGCCTGGGAATGCCTTGGTGTCCTCCCGGTGGAGCTGGAAGAAGCCTGGACTTCTCTATTGAAACTGCTGCCCCCGAAAACCAGACCCGGATAAGCGGAGTAAAACGGAATGGAGTTAATCATTTATCAGTGGCATATTGGTCTCAGTTATTGGCATTTGTTTAAAGAAAAAAAATCCTCCACCTCTAGTAACTACTGCCACCTAGTGGTACTACCTATGAATTAATTGGGGTGCGGTATGTATTCCTGTACCAAAACAGTGTAATGTGCTTGTACACCATGCCAAATTAGGCCATCACTTGATCTTCTGAGCTCTGTGGGAAGTTCCTTGATATGCAAAAAAAGGGAAGGTCCTAATGGTAGGGATAATAATAACAACAACAACAACAACCATAATCATATCATGCATGTTTTGAGCCTTTGCAAGTCTTTTCAGTTAACATGATGAGAGCTGTCAGGTTCTTTTGCGTATTTTGTCACGAAGCACTGCTTATCTTATCACAAAAACACCAAAAGACAGAAATTTCAGACATGACGACAAAAGAGACAACAACACACATTACGATGTATGTTTATGTTTATATATATATATATATATATATAT
>QODF01000123.1:12073-46408 GCA_024372805.1 Oostethus manadensis | reverse complement strand
TTTTTTTTTTTTTTTTTTTTTTTTTGTTGGAAGTGACATGTAAGGGCTGCAACAATTAATTTAGTTTCACAAGTAACTAAACTAAATTAATTGTTGGAGCCCTTACATGTCACTTCCAACAAAAAAACAAGTTGCCCTGGGCAGCAATTTGGTTACCCCTGTTTTGGGGAGTGAGGGGTGTGTCCGTCTGATAGAATGGCAGATAAAACGATGTAATTATTATTAATTATTATTATTAATGTTTTTGACGCACAATAGCATTAGCGTATGTACTACAGTATAAACCCTTCCCTGCTCTTATTTGTTGCATTATTAAATCTAAAATAATGTTACTATAGTGAAAAATAATCTGCATATTAACTTTGCACTTCTTGAGACTTCTCGCGGGACTTCACGTGCTCTATACAGTGGGTGACGGCACAATATGGTTCGTTACTTTCCGCAAGGAAATTGGTGCGAGAGACCATGTGTGAGTTTATTCTGCGGAGTGTGCTCCCAACTGCTGGGGGAAGTATATCAAAAACGTACGTCTACCATGGTACTAAACTAGAGCAGTAGAAGTTTGCCATTGTTTACTCGACTTCAACACGACTACACTTGCACGTCTACTTCTTAAAAGAAGGGGAATTGTGTTGTATTTATTTGCTACTGTGACAGAAAAGGAAGAGAATGTGGTTCACTCGTTCTTTGAATAGAAAGCGGCGCTGCAAAGCACGGCGATTCGTGCTCGAAATACTTTAATTCCTAACATCGTAGGGACACAACACGGGACTGCTTTGATTTGAAAATAAAAACACCAAATATTTTAACGTATATATGCAAATACAAATCACTTGTGTTACTGTTTCTTAAAGCTTTAACTACTGTTCCTCATAAAATAGTTGTGCATTTTGTATTTCACAGTATCCCTTTTTTCCCCTCCGATCTTTCTCAGCGAGTTGTCTTGGCTATCCCGGTGGTCTCTGCATGACAAGTTTTATATAAATGAAATATATATCATATATATGTTATATACACTGCAAAAAAATTAGAGGAACACTTTTTAATCAGAGTATAGTAACCCCTCAGTCAAACGTCTGGGATACTGATGTGGTCAGTTAAGTAGCAGAGGGGGTTGTTAATCAGTTTCATCTGCTTTGTTGTTCATGAAATCAACAACAGGTGCATTAGAGGAGCAACGAGACAGACCCCAAAACAGAAATGTTTCTCCAGGTGGAGGCCACTGACTGCTCATCTCTTTTGGGTGATTTTTTTTACGTACTAACTTTTTACTGCTGTAGTTTTTCATTTGGATTAGATCAACATCTCTATTGATAGCATGGTGCGCTACCTGGAGGCTACAGAGGTTGCACAAGTAGTCCAACTCCTCCAGGACGACACATCAATACGTACCATTGCAAGAGGTTTTGCTGTGTCTCCCAGCAGTTTAAAGAGCATGGAGGAGATGCCAGGAGACAGGTAGTTACTACAGGAGAGCTGGACAGGGCCGTAAAAGGTCCGTAAACCCTCGGCTGGAATGGTATCTTCTCCTGACGTTGTCAGGCATGCGTACAAGCACGTGAGGCCACACAAACTACTGGGAATCATTTGGAGTTGCTACAATGACATTTTGTCAAAATGGACCAGTCTGCTGCATCATTTGATTTTTGAGGCGTCTTTGATTTCCCCCCTCTGTAGGATGATCATTTTCATTTCTATTAAAATATGTGGTGTAATTTTAATACACTAATACATCACCTACTTCTTATCAGGAAAGATATTGAAGACCATTTCCCCCCATTTAGATCTGATGTGTTTTTAAAGTGTTCCACTAATTTTTTTGAGAGGTGTGTGTGTGTGTGTGTATATATATATATATATATATATATATATATATATATATATATATATACACAGACNNNNTATATATATATATATATATATATATATATAAATAATTATATACACGGACGGAGAAGTGCGGAAAAAATGGCGGACGAGAAGGAGATATATATACATTGTGGGAAAAAACTATTTGAACCCCAGCTGATTTTGTAAGTTTGCCACTAATAAAGAAATGATCAGTCTATAATTTCAATGGTAGTTTTATTTGAACACTGAGAGACAACAGTGACAAAAAAAATCCAGAAAAATGCGTTTCAAAAAGAGTTATAAATGAATTTGCATTTCCATGATAGATATCTATATAGATATATATATGATCTGCTATTTCTGTATTTCAGCTGCGACGAGCTCCTGCTTGTCCGCCATTTTTTCCGCGCTAATCCGTCCGCGTACTTACTAAAATGTGGAGTTGCACAGAACGGAAATTTTCCGCCTGAAGAGGGCCGCGCGTGGGGGCGAAAATGACGTAATTCGTCCGCGCGGACATGGTAAGTACAAAATAGGCTTTAAGCCTCCTATCTTATTAGCTAACTAACCAGCAAACCTCCTTAGGGTTTGACAGCGACCACATAGCAGAGCACACGTTGGCGTTTAGCCGACTGGTTTACCGCAGAACGCCACTCGAACGTTCCACGTACATTGCAGTCCCTGTACGTTACCGCGTGTGTGTTGCCGTCAACCATGGCCTGGCTCTCCGACTTCGGAGCAGCGGTAGGCCGAAGCTAACTTCCTGAATATGTCCACCGTGAGGACACTTACATGCCAGATGGCGAAGAAGATGAGGGCCGCCGTGAGCAGTAATGCCAGCATGTAACAAAAGGCAGCGAATGTGAACGCCATTGTTCAATTCTTCTTCCTCCTCCTAATTCGGGTCGTTGTGTCGATTCTTCTGGATGATGACGGGTTTGATGTTAGCCCCTGAAATGTCTTCTTCTTCTTCAGTTTATTTGGCGGTTGGCAAGCGCCTAGCCCGTGAAATGTGTCTTCTTCTCCAGTTTATCAGTCACACGTCCCGATGTGTTGCCTTACCGCCATCTTGTGGACGTGTTTTCTCACTACATTTTGTGTTATTTAAAAGAATAAGGTTTAAAATACAAATAAGGTGTTATAGCAGCTGGTTATGTAAGTAAATCCCACAAAAGTATTACCATATTTAAATTTCTAGTAGCTGGGGCGTTTATTTATTAAACCACAAAGACTAGCAGACATCTATTAGGGATACAACGTTCACATTAGAGGTCCTTTATTGATATTTGCGCATTTATTTTCTGCACATTCTACTGATATGCGGTGTTTCCCACAGGACCGCAATCTAGTTGCGGTTGCGCGGGTTGGGATGCGGATTACTCGCTAAATAAAGGTGGCAACACTGATTTCTCCTACTCAGTTTGTAGTTCTGTTCTCTGGCAGACTAGGTGAGTTATGTGTTTATGAGCAATTTATTTGTGGTGGGCCACCGAAAATAAATGAACGTATGTTATTTTTTGTACATATTTCTCCCATTGTGAGTAAAAAGGAGCACACTGCTTGAGTCTCCTGCATGATAATAAAAATAGAACGTTAAAATAAAACTAAGAAATTATAATAATAAATAAAAAATTAAATTAAAAATTAATTAATAAACTAATAAATTAATATATATATATATAAAATATTGAAATGTATTTTCCCGTTAGTGTAGTTTCCACCTGTCCAATGCACAGAACTGACTCACATGCTATGAACGTCTTTGACGCTTTTATTTGGACAACAGAAGATCCTTTTTATGATGAAAATACAAATACAATATCTCAAGATTCACAGTCGCCATGTGGCCTTATTATACCGGTTTTAAATGTTTTTGTTGTTGTGGTCGTTGAAAAAAAAAAGAAACCGGGACAATAAGACTAGAATTACTACATCGTTAACAAAAAAAGTAACAAGACATTTTCAGGAAAAAAAAAAACAATAAAAAGGGGATTATTCAGCAATACTCTTTAAAAAGGGGGGCCAAAGGGGTCGGGTGCTAAGTGAGCTAGGTGGCGGCCGGAGGCGGAGGCCTTGGCGGTCCGATCCTCGGCTACCGAAGCTAGTTGTCGGTACGTGGAATGTCACCTCTCTGGCGGGGAAGGTGCCTGAGCTGGTGCATGAGGTAGAGAAATTCCAGCTAGATATAGTCGGACTCACCTCAACGCACAGCAAGGGCTCTGGAACCAGTCCTTTTGAGGGGCTGGACTTCGTTCCACTCTTTGTGTTGCCGGCAATGAGAGGCGACGAGCAGGGGTGGCAATTCTTGTTGCCCCCTGGCTCCAAGCCTGCACGTTGGAGTTAACCCAGGTAAGCGAGAGGGTAATTTCCCTACGCCTTCGGGTGGGGGGACGGGTCATGACTTTGCATTGCCGGCAATAAGTCGGCCCGGTTTCCAGTGAGGGTTGGACTCCGCCAGGGTTGCCCTTCGTCACCGATTCTGTTCATTACTTTCATTGACAGAATTTCTAGGCGCAGCCAGGACGTTGAGGGGTTTCAGTTTGGTGGCTACAGGATTCGGTCTCTGCTTTTTGCAGATGACGTGGTCCTGCTGGCTTCATCCAGCAGTGACCTTGAACTCTCACTGGATCGGTTCGCAGCTGAGTGTGAAGCGGCTGGGATGAAAATCAGCACCTCCATATCTGAGTCCATGGTTCTCGCCCGGGAAAGGGTGGAGTGCCATCTCTGGGTCAGGGATCAGGTCCTGCCTCAAGTGGAGGAGCTTAAATACCTCGGGGTCTTGTTCACAAGTGAGGGAAGGATGAATGTGAGATGGACAGGCGGATTGGTGCAGCGTCTGCAGTGATGCGGACTCTGCACCGGTCTGTCGTGGTGAATAAAGAGCTGAGCCAAAAGGCAAAGCTCTCAATTTACCGGTCGATCTACGTTTCTACCCTCACCTATGGTCATGAGCTTTGGGTAGGGACCGAAAGGACAAGATGGCGGGTACAAGCGGCCGAAATGAGTTTTCTCCGCAAGGTGGCTGGGCTCTCCCTTAGAGATAGGGTGAGAAGCACTGTCATCCGGGAGAGACTCGGGTAGAACCGCTGCTCCTCCGCATCGAGAGGAGCCAGATGAGGTGGCTCGGGCATCTGGTTAGGATGCCTCCCGGACGCCTCCCTGGGGAGGTGTTCAGGGCACGTCCAATCGGTAGGAGGCCTTGGGGAAGACCCAGGAGATGCTGGAGCGACTATGTCTTTCAGCTGGCTTAGGAACGCCTCGTTATCAGCCGGAAAGAGCTGGACGAAGTGGCCGAGGAGAGGGACGTCTGGGCTTCCCTGCTTAGGCTGCTGCCCCTGCGACCCGACCTCAGATAAGCAGAAGAAAATGGATGGATGGATGGACTCTTTAAAAAGGAGTGTAGCTAACTGATATTGGGAAATCAATCATTACTGATAGACTACTCTGCTCCGGAAGGAAAACAGCGCCCAGAAAAACTTGAGTCAAGTTTTAGTAATAATATTAACAATAATGTTTCAGTCAATGTGGATCTCACCCTGTTCAGACATGCAGATGACACATGGTTAAACAAAACATAATTCAGCGTGGATTGTCTTTTGACAAAAAAATCATCTCTAGCTTATGGCATTTTTCATCAGTTGTTCTTTTCATTGTGGAAATCAGTAATTGCTGCCTCTCTGCTTCTTTGTACTCCTTTTCGGACATGTTGAATTGTGTTCTTGGATGTAACTTTGCATGCTCCATGCAAATTAAAGCATTGCCACTACGGTAACATTCAAAGACTTTAGGAATGATGTGACACTGATATGCATTTCATTCATTTCCTGCTTTAAATACCACATATTTGTAGAGTTTAGATGAAAATTTAGCAACAAGTGTGCATTTACAGCAACTGTGTTCTTTTTTGAGGAGGGTGCAGAAATTGAACTTTTAACAAAGGATCCATCAAGCATTGTATTTCATGCAGTTAGAAAAGTGCTTCAATTCCATATAAATGTTACATAGGAGCTACCGTCGTTTCTATGACTATGACAAAAAGTACGACTTACAGACTAAGTCGAACTTTTTTGTTTGGCTGATCCTGCAACGTATAGCCAAGTGCGACTAACAGTAGTCCATTGTTTATTGCGGTTAATTTGAATTTTTGCAATGTAGGACTCCTTATTTTAAAAGTATTTGGGGCAAAGAAAACCCATATACCACCTTCTATATATGCTTTTTAACATTTAGAATCCTCTAGACAGAAAATAACACCCCCATAGTCACCTTTACACTCCTAGCAGACATAAGAGAAAATAGGACATCAAACCTGAGTGCCCCACCTTCCAAATACATTCAATCATTCATTAATTTTTTATACTGCTTATCCTCATTAGGGTCGCGGGCTTCCAAATACATTTAAAATATTATTAGAGGACTCTGGACTTGAAATAACATCTGTCACCTTTACATTATTATATTCTTAATAGTGGACACAAGACACAGAAAATCCTTTTATGACCGTCTAAATATGGTTTTTAACATTATTAAGAGCACCCCCGGACATTATATAACACATAAGTCAAATATGTTTTTGTCTAAATTAGATGATTTTCATGTTCCTTTTTTTATATCATAGCGGGAATTCTGGGTCCCGTGAAAAAATAACATGCAATCTTTCATTTTTTTAAATGACCTATTTTTGGGCCACCGTGGCAGCTTGGAATTGTACAAACTTTTTAAATAGCACTGAAAATAAATGAATTGAAAAATGTCCAGTTAATCCATGTGATCGTATTGGACAATGTCACTCATGGAAACGGCAACATAAAACCCTGATCGGAGTGTCTCTAGCTATTATGTCATTGGGTAATAGAAGTTGACTAATGTTAGGGCTCGACTAATGTTAAAAAGCATATTTAGAATATGCAAAACAAAATATTCCATTTATAAATAAGGAATCCTATTTTGCAGAAATTCACTGAACACCGTTGAAACCAATTAACCGGAATAAATGAGGGACTGCTGTAATATGTAGGTATGTGTGATCGTCGACAATTGCAAGAGGGCGTTCTAAGCTAATTCAATTGATTCAGCGATGTGGAATGAGATCGGGAGCTCGGTTGAACTTGCTTAGTAGTAACTTGCTGGTGCTGGTTGCTATTCAGCCTCCCTGGTATGTTACTGATGCTATGGTGTTGAATAAGTGCCAAGGTGTTACATTATCATAGCGGACATCTATTTAGCCTGTTGTTGTGCGTGCTATTGTGTAGTTAAACTTGTCTTTTACACAGTTAAATCCTGTGCTTGGTCTTGAATTTTGCAAAATAACTGCGACTTACAGTTACTTACAACCTACAGTCGGGAAAATACGGTAATCATTCGCAGGTGGCATTTTGACCTCGTGGACGTTGGGTTTCCGGCCGGTGATGAGCAAACGACGACCCGACAGTCGCAATTTGGTTATGTATTTTTGTTAAAGTTACCGACACGGCACAAAAACACATTAAATGGAGAAGACGTCAGCCGCGGGACGGCATCGCCACGGAAACGAGAAAACGAGCGGGGCATAAAAGACATTACTGTTGCAATGAAAGTGCACTACTAGGCAGCAACCAACCAGCAGAGGCGCTGTCCATTCCCAAAGTCAACAAAGGACTTCATAACATTTAGAAACATTCCCCCGCTGATTTCCATGACACCCCGACACACCACCCCTACATTCTCATCTTTTCTGCCTAAATACGATGACCTCAAAGCGGTTTGACATTGGAATGCCAGGAGGTTCATCAGCACAACTAATATTACTAGGACTACTAAGACGCGGCAGAAGCTATGGAGTAGATCGGGTCACATGATCCCATTTGGAATGTTTCAGTGTTGTGGAAAGCCACAAACAGAATAAAGTAGTTAAGCATCACATTTGAAGATGAATCAAGTCCATTTAGATTGATTTTATACAAAAAAGATGCACAATAACCACCTGAAAAATGATCTTACACCTACAGTTGCAAAGCCAATACTACATTTGTATATAAAAAGCGCTTTGTGGATTTAAACATCCTCACGTGAGCGTGTAATTGGAGCTTGTGTTCTGGCAGGATGGTTGTTTCCTGTAATAATTCATAGTATTAAAAAAAAGAAAGAAAGAGACGCAGAGTACTTTAAAGAATGCCATACAACCCGATATACACCAAATGTAAAACTACGAAAAGGCAAAAGGAATAAAGAAGTAAAGGACTTCCTCCCAGAATGAGCGTTTGGAAGCAGGGGGTGCATGAGTTTGCTCCACTCGAGTGTTAATTCAACCTTGACACAGACACACCTTGCACAGGGAGACCAGAAAAACACGATTAAAGAGGTGGGGGTGGCAGTTGGATCTGCATCAAATGGCATTTTCTGTTTCAGAAACCTAAAATGAGACAGGAAGGAGTCGACGACATTTAAATCAGGTCTGTTTCATAAGAAGAGAACAGCGGAGGGAAACCGGCGCGGTGTCCACCCCCCTCCGCGCCACAAGAACATCTGTGCTACACAACCCTGGCTTCTTTTAGCGGAAGAAGGACAGTTTCTCTCGGAGCCACTCCTCCGTCAGGTCCTCTGTGTTTCGGATCTCAAACACCTGCAGGTTAATAGTGTTGACACGTTAATGACATGATTTTAAAAATGCTACATTAATATACAGTTAGACCAGAGGTGTCCAAAGTGCGACTTGTGGGCCATTTGCGGCCTGCAGCTGGTGTTTAATTCTCAAAAACTCAAAACAGCAGCCAAAACTGAAAAATTTGCAGTAATTTTACAAAACTAAAGCCAAAATACTCAGAGGAAAAAGTTGTAATTTAACAAGTAAATGTGGTAATGTACAGGAATAATGTTTTAACATTTTTAAGTCAAAACATTTTGTAAAACAAACAAAACAATGAATAATAGCTGGCATTTTTTGGAATGTTGGTTTGTGGAAAAAGTTATGTTACGGGAATAAAGTAAAAAAAAAACATTGGAAAAAGTTGAGGGAAAAAAAAACAGCGGAAATGAAAAAAACTGCTCTTATTATATGAAAACTTCAAGAAAAAAATGCTCCTCTGTGAATCACCACCTTATTGTGGTGGAGGGGTTTGAGTTCCTGAGTGATTCTAGGAGCTATGTTGTCAGGGGCTTTATGCCCCTGGTAGGGTCTCCCAAGGCAAACAGGTTCTAGGTGACGGGCCAGACTAAGAGTGATTCAGAAGACCCTTAATGAAGAAAATCAAGAGGAATGACCGCACCTCGCCCGGATGTGGGCCACCGGGGACTCACCCTGGAACCAGGCCCAAGGAAGGGCTTGCAGGCGAGCGCCTGGTGGCAAGGCCTTCATCCGTGGGGCCTGGCCGGGCCCAGCCAGAAGATGGAACACAAGAACCACCCCCCCTGCAGACCCACCACCTGCAGGGGCAAGCATAAGGGTCCGGTGCTATGTGATTTGGGCAGGGGTCGAGGGCGGTTGTCCGGACGACCTGGTCTTCGGCGGCCAAATCTGGTTCTTAGGACATGGAATGTCACTTCTCTGGTGGGGAAGGAGCCCGAGCTTGTGGAAGAGGATATAGTTGGTCAGGGGAAGGATTACTTTGAGGGCCTTCTCAATCCCACTGAAATACCTTCAGTAGATGAAGCAGAGTCTGAGGATAGTTAAAACACTCCCCAATGGCAAGGCTTGGGGGGTGGATGAGTTTTGAGTTAGAATTTTTCAATGTCTTGGTTGACACGCCTCTTCAACATTGCATGGAAGTCGGGAACAGTACCTCTGGACTGGCAGACCGGGGTGGTGGTCCCCATTTTTAAAAAGTGTGACCGGAGGGTGTGTTCCAACTATGGGTGGATCACACTCCTCAGCCTCCCTGGGAAAGTCTACTCCAGGGTGATGGAGAGAAAGGTACGACTGTTAGTCGAACCTCAGTTACAGGAGTTGCAATGTGGTTTCCGTCCCAGTCGTTCAACACTGGACCAGCTCTACACCCTTTCAAGGGTACTGGAGGGTATGTGGGAGTTTGCTTAACCGGTTTACATGTGCTTTGTAGACCTGGAAAAGGCATTCGACCGTGTCCCTCATGGTGTCTTGTGGGGGGTGCGCCGGGAGTACGGGATTGGTGGTCCGCTACTACGTGCCATTCGGTCCTCGTACAATCAAAGGAGGAGCCTGGTTCGCATTGCCAGCAGTAAGTTGAACTTGTTTCCGGTGAACGTTGGCCTCCGCCAAGGCTGCCCTTTGTCACCAATTCTGTTCATAATCTTCATGGACGAAATTTCTAGGCGCAGTCAAGGTGTTGAGGAGTCCAGCTTGGTGACCTTAGGATTTCGTCTCTGCTCTTAGCAGACGATGTGGTCCTTATGGCCTCATCAGGCTGTGACCTTCAGCGTTTACTGGAGCGGTTTGCAGCTGAGTGTGAAGCTTCTGGGATGAGACCCAGCACCTCCAAATCCGATGCCATGGTTCTATGTCGGAAACGGGTGGACTGTACCCTCCGGGTTGGGAGTGAGGTCTTGCCTCAGGTGGAGGAGTGAAAGTATCTCGGGGTCTTGTACACAAGTGAGGGAAGGTTGGAGCGTGAGGTCGACAGACGGATCGGTGCAGTATCCGCAGTAAGGCGGTCACTATACCGGACCGTCGTAGTGAAGAGAGAGCTGAGCCGGAAGGCAAAGCTCTGTTTACCAATCGATCTACGTTCCCACCCTGACCTATGATCATGAGTTATGGGTCATGACCGAAAAAACATGATCATGGATACAAGTGGTGGAAATGAGTTTGCCCTGTAGGGCGGCTGAACTCACCCTTATAGATAGAGTGAGGAGCTCGGCCATCCGGGAGGAGCTCCGAGTAGAGCTGCTGCTCCTTCACATCGAGACGAGCCAGTTGAGGTGGCTCGGGCATCTAGTCCGGATGCCTCCCGGGTGCCTCCCTGGTGCGGTGTTTCGGGCATGCCCAGCCGGCAGAAGGCCTCGGGGAAGACTTAGGACATGCTGGAGGGACTATGTCTCACAGCTGGCCTGGGAACGCCTTGGTGTCCTCCCGGTGGAGCTGGAAGAAGTCGCCGGAGACCGGAAGTCTGGACTTCCCTACTGAGACTGCTGCCCCCGCGACCCGGATAAGCGGAAGAAAATGGAATAGAATTATTCATTCATTCATTCATTCATTTTCTGTACCGCTTATCCTCATTAGGGTCACGGGGATGCTGGAGCTTATCCCAGCTGGCTTTGGGAGAGAGGCGGGGTACACCCTGGACTGGTCGCCAGTCATTCGCAGGGCACATATAGACAAACAAAGACAGACAAACAAACATTCTCACTCTAATGGACAATTTAGAGTGGCCAATTAACCTAACAAGCATGTTTTTGGAATGTGGGAGGAAACCGGAGTACCCGGAGAAAACCCACGCACGCACGGGGAGAAAATGCAAACTCCACACAGAAATGCCCAACGGAAAACGGATTCTGTATTAATTATTATATATTATATCATATACATTTATTATATTTATTAATAAAATATATACAAAAGCTACAATAAGTTAAGATGTTGAATGTTTATTGATGACTGGTCCACATGTTCTTAAATTTGTCTATTTTTTCTCACCCCTGGCAGACACTGACAGGTCAAAGATAACAACAGCAAAATAATGCAATTATGAGGTATTATTACACTGTGGTTTGCAGTACTGAGTAGTACCCAGCAAAGACACGGAACACAAACCTTTGTCATTTCAGCCGTTTGCACCAATTTGTTCTTACTCCCTGCATACATCATCTGCTGCTCAGGTCTGCAACCTGCACAAACACAACATGAGGCATACTGTACCGTATTGTATTTGACTGTACTGTACTGTACTCACCCACCGGGCTGGAGAAGATGAAGCAGAGTGGGTAGGACACGCGTCCGTCGTCGTGATGATATTTATAACTGTAGACCACAAATGTTTGTGCTGCTAAGGTGCATTTCTTTTTCATTCACATGACTGATATCAGGAAGAAAAAAAAGAAATGATTGTTGTTTCGGTGAAAGGATATCTGGGCTGTCTCTCTGGGAGTTCATCCTTCAGGTCGTCGGGGGATATATCCTGAAAAAGTGAAAAAGCGCAACCTCATCATCCTCATGGCTTTTATACTCTTCGTAAGTTTCACTCTTGTCTCTTACCTCGTGTTCCTCGTCAAGAACCACAAGGTGTTTGTCCTTATCGATCTTCACTGGGGAGATTTAAAAAAAACAACATATTCATAACATAAGAAGTGACAGTGACGTTTCACCCGTTAAAAACCCAAGAACCTTCTCGGACTGTCTGACTGAGGTCGACACAAGCAATTGTTTTGCATTTATTATTTCTTAATCCCTCTGTCCAACAGAGAATAGACAACTATACGCTATGCTAATAGGTGGTCGGGTCATCCTTTGCAGCAACAACTGCAATCAAGGGTTTTTGATAACTTGCAATGAGTCTTACAGCGCTGTGGAGGAATTTTGCAGAATTGTTGTCATTCAGCCACGATGGAGGCTTTTCCAGCATGAAGCGCCATTTTAAGGTCATGCCACTGCATTCAGGATTCAGGTCAGGAGTTTGGCTACGTAAAATGTCCAATTCTGATTTTTTGTTTAAAATATGATTATTCTAGTGGTGGTTCACAGTAGCAAACAAATGCAACTTGTTAATCTGGACAGAGAGCGTCTGGCAAGTGGCAACAATACTCGCATTTGCGCGTGTTTACGGAAGACTGCTGCAGTGTGTGTGCTTGTGATGTGCGATACCATTGATTATAATTTCTGATTCGATACTGGGTAACATTCAAGCTGGTATCGGCGATACTGATTTAATACTATGTGCCAATTCACCTAATGTGTCTGAAAAACAACAATATTTTAAATCATAGCATAAAGAATCTAGACATCATAGTAATTTATTGACTTATTTTAAACCTTGACGTATACTGAGGTAGTGGGGTGATTTACAGTATAGCCAAGCTAGTATACAACATCATACACCATATCAAAAGTATCAGTGTTGTGATTGAATCAACTTTACAGCATGAAGAGCTAGTATCGGACATATCGGCATTTCAGCATCGATCTGCACATCACTAGCAGGAAACTGCATGTATTTTGTGCAACAGGAGTAGATTTTTTCTCTACCAAATTATTCCAAGTAGAAAATGAATAAGAAAGATGGCAAGAATTTTGGTAGGGAAGTTTGTAGACAACTTGTTGCCACGTCTGTTCCAAGGTGGATGTGGGTGGAGTTATATGGTATATATGTCGGATATATGCCACCTAAGCGTTCATACTGCAGTCGCATCGTATACATAACAAATTTATATCCACATAGAAATGAGACCTGAGTCTCATTTGAAAAGAATAGTGGGGACGGTGTGCTGCTGAACTCGACTTGAGATGTTGTGGACCGGTGGAGGGACTACTTTGAAGACCTCCTCAATCCCACCGACACGTCTTCCAACATGGAAGCAGTGCCTGGGGTGAGTCGGGTTCTCCTATCTCTGGCGCTGAGGTCACCGAGGGGGTCAAAAAGCTCCTTGGTGGCAGGGCCCCGGGGGTGGATGAGATCCGCCAGGAGTTCCTTAGGCCCTGGATGCTGTGGGCGTGTCTTGGTTGACACGACTCTGCAGCATTGCGTGGACGTCGGGATCGGTGCCCCTGGACTGGCAGACCGGGGTGGTGGTCCCGCTTTTCAAGAAGGGGGAACAGAGGGTGTGTTCTAACTATCGTGGGATCACACTCCTCAGCTCTCCCTGTAAGGTCTATTCAGGGGTTCTGGAGGTTCTGCCGGATAGTTGAATCTCAGATTCAGGAGGAGCAGTGTGGTTTTCGTCCTGGTCGTGGAATTGTGACCCAACTCTATACTCTCAGCAGGGTCCTTGAGGGCGCATGGGAGTTTGCCCAACCAGTCTACATGTGATTTGTGGACTTGGAGAAGGCATTCGACCGTGTTCCTCGGGGAATACTGTGGGGAGTGCTCCGGGAATATGGGGTATTAGACCACCTAATCCAGGCGGTTCGTTCCCTGTATGATCAGTGTCAGAGTTTGGTTCGCATTGCCGGCAATAAGTCGGACCCGTTTCCAGTGAGGGTTGGACTCCGCCAGGGCTGCCCTTTGTCACCGATTCTGTTTACTACTTTCATGGACAGAATTTCTAGGTGCAGCCAGGGCGTTGAGGGGTTTCAGTTTGGTGGCCGCAGGATCCGGTCTCTGCTTTTTGCAGATGATGTGGTCCTGTTGGCTTCATCGAGCAGTGACCTTCAACTCTCACTGGATCGGTTCGCAGCTGAGTGTGAAGCGGCTGGAATGAGAACCAGCACCTCCAAGTCCGAATCCATGGTTCTCGCCCGGGAAAGGGTGGAGTGCCATCTCCGGGTCGGGGATGAGGTTCTGCCTCAAGTGGAGGAGTTTAAGTACCTCGAGGTCTTGTTCACGAGTGATGGAAGGATGGAACGCAAGATGGACAGGCGGATTGGTGCAGCGTCTGCAGTGATGCGGACTCTGCACCGGTCTGTCGTGGTGAATAAAGAGCTGAGCCAAAAGGCAAAGCTCTCAATTTACCAGTCGATCTACGTTCCTACCCTCACCTATGGTCATGAGCTTTGGGTAGTGACCGAAAGGACATGATTGCGGTTACAAGCGGCCGAAATGAGTTTTCTCCGCAGGGTGGCTGGGCTCTCCCTTAGAGATAGGTTGTGAAGCACTGTCATCCGGGAGAGACTTGGAGTAGAACCGCTTTTCCTTTGTATTGAGAGGAGCCAGATGAGGTGGCTCGGGCATCTGGTTAGGATGCCTCCCGAACGCCTTCCTGGGGAGGTGTTTAGGGCACGTCCAACCGGTAGGAAGCCTCGGGGAAGACCCAGGACACGTTGGAGAGACTATGTCTCTCAGCTGGCATGGTAACCCCTCAGCATCCGCTGGGAAGAGCTAGACGAAGTGACTGGGGAGAGGGACGTCTGGGCTCCCCGCTTAGGTTTCTGCCCCCGCGACCCGACCTCGGATAAGCGGAAGAAAATGGATGGATGGATGGAATTGACATGCAGTGTAAATGTAGCCTTTAACTAGGCCGCTCCCTTAAAAATAAAAGGTTTCATTTTGTCATCCTCTTAAAATCATTTCTAAGTCATATTTTCAAGGTTGTGGGAAAACACACATAAAATGACTCAAAGTTCTTAGAGATGGATCACTTATGGCATAAAGAGCTTCATCAGTGTAACATCATTTTTTTTCAACTAAGGATGTAGGCAATTTTACGAGAGATGGCCCACATTATCAAGAGATCAGCTGACTTGGGTCAAAAACTCATTTTCCTCAAAAAATTACTTAGGCCATTATTTTAATAGGGTGATGATTTAAAAATTCCATTTTGTGTTCAGTCTTGTGGTCATTGACTAGTATTCATTTTTGACCTTGCAGAAACATGAACTTAAGATATGGAAATGAAGATTGGTAGCATTCAAATCACAGAATGGTACGTGTAACTACTTTGGAGTTGCTAATCCTTCAATTATTCTTTGTAATTAACTCATTAATGTATGTGAGTGTAGAGGGATCATTTATACGCTAATTTATTTTATATTGCATCGCCACTGGCGCCACCTCCCACCGTCAACATACTACGGTAAAAAGATGTTTACTTAACATGCAGTCTTGTCTCTATGGTGGAATTGTGTTTAGAATACAATACGTAAACGAGACATGACTTACTCCCTTCTGTGGCAACTCCTTGTGTACTTGAATAACATGCTTTTTCAAAACGCATTTAAACCGTACTTTGAAGCCAAATGCTTCTTGTAAATGGTCTCTAACTTATATACACTTATCCACCTTTAAAGGCAATCAAAGCGCTTTGACACTGTTTCCGCATATTTTCCAGCAACCTTCTTGTTGGGAGATGACTACTTTTACCACCTGAGCCATGCCGCCCCTTTGTAAAGGCGTTTCTTCAAAGTAATTATCAGTGAAATTATCACTGCAAAAAAAGAACTCGAGGTAGGCTTCCATCTGTCTTGTTTTTGGTATTTTTGTCTTTTAAACCTTTCTTTTTTGAAAAAGAAAAATTACAGTATCACTCCGATACGTTTAGACATGACGTTTTTACAAAAATCCAATAAATCAGAAAAGAAAAGATAAAATGCTTTAATGCTAAGTTTATGTTGCAGTGGAGGTTCTAGACGACCCATTCTAAAAATACAGCATTAAAAATAAACAGTCTGGGCAAGGCAAGAATGTTTCTGCTCAGCTTGCGTGAGCAAGAACATAAAATATACTGAGCTACCTCAAAAAGCGTTTGTTTCATCGGCTTCAGCCGGGAGGTGTTGTCATGTCACTTCCGGGGATGAAGCTTTTCTTTGACGTCATGGCTGCCGCCATTAACTGTAAATGTCACTTTTGCAAATTTACCATTCCCTTTCAAAAAAGACCAATGTAGAACATTACTACAAACAATATATAACATACAATACTTAAGCAAAGTTGGTAAGTCATGTCAGTGAGTATTAAAGGAGCATAGTTATGATGCCGTCAATTGTACGAAGTTGGAATGACAAGCTACATTCACATACACTCCTATTATAATGGTGGTACTTGTGGCGGCCCAAACTTACTTGTGGTTGGCCTCAAAAGATGAATGACTGATGTTTTGATGCATTAACGAGTTAACCAAACAGTGTTCACATGCATGGCTTCAAAACATGTCTTGTCTAGTTGTGTGTGTGTTTTTTCAAATCAAAGCCTTTTCTAAATTTGTATAAACCTACTTGGATTGCCGATTTAAAATGTCAGCCCTTCATCCTGTCGAACGCAGCAGGACATGGCGTGCAATCTTCCCAGTGCGGGGGTGTTAATAGACAAGTGTTGGCTTACGGCTTAAAGCTGCGTGCAGCTGACCCAATTCCGGTTAAGGAAAGTGTCAAGGATTCTGAATGATGAAGGCAATTCTTTCATGGACTTCATAACACCAGGTCCCGGTAATGCTATGATTTAGGCTGCCGATACTTACTGACGATGGCGGCGTTGTTTGTCTCCTTGCGCAGGCGGAACTTTTTCAGCTTTTTGACTAGGTCTTCGTCCACCTCGCACACGGTCAGTGACTCACTCTGACAACAAAACAGCATCAACAATAACCATTCACAGCAGTGACGCATATTAAATAACCAATAACCACCAACCAAAACCAACAAGTTTAAAAATAAATTGTCCTCATGACACCAAAACACATATTATTTCCACTGTGAAAAATAATGTTGAAAGACATATATACTGTTAAATGTGTGTTTATTTATATATAATATTTAAATAAGATTTTATTTTCTTATTAGATATAATATTTACATTGTTTATATTAGGGCTGTCAGTTAACAGTACAATTTTTTGCGATTAACGTGTACACGTCCCGTAGGAAGCACCAGCGACCGTGTGGACACAAGCGGGAACAAATACTGAGAAAAAATGGTGGGGAAAAAAGGGTATTTTGAATGCCAAGCAGAAACCAAAGTTATTTTTATCTACTGTCGCTGTGCGGTGGCTGCCAGAGAGACGTGAGAAGGTACTGCAGCACTGCCGCCATTTTTAAAATTCATTTATACAGTGGTAATGCGAGCCGTCTCTCGGACAATTTTTTTTTTGCTTTGAACTGCAAGCTAAAATTTGGGTCAGGAGCTCCTAGGTACCGGCAGGCAGAGCCGAGAAGACAGCTATGAGGCGCCTTTAGTCAAAGTGACCAGGACTGAAGACGAGAATGGATGTAAATAGCATTAGCAGCGCACTGGATAGTCAAGATTTTCAACACATCAGAAAAACATTGGTACATTATAGCATTGATCTCGTTTATCTTATTTATTATGTATTGTGTAAAACTAAGACAGGAACATCATCATATTATGGTCATGAGCTTCGGGTAGTGGCAGAATGGACAAGATGGCGAGTCCAAGCAGCCAAAATGAGTTGTCTCTGCAGGGTTGCTGGGCTCTCCCTTAGAGACAGAGTAAGAAGCAAGTCATTCAGGAGAAAATCGTAGTAGAACCGCTGCTCCTCCACATTGAGAGGAGCCAGATGAGTTAGGGTTAGCGTTAAGATGCCCCCCGGACGCCTCCCTGTGGAGGTGCTCAGGGCACATCTGAACGGTAGGAGGCCTCGGGGAAGACCCAGGACACAATGGAGAGACTATGTCTCTCTACTGGCCTGGAAACGCCTCTGGATCCGCCAAGAGAAGCTGGACAAAGTGGCCAGGGAGAGGGAAGGATTTCTTATGGAGATCAATAAAGTATCTATCTTTAGAGGCGCACAAAACAAATACTCAAATTAGTACTCAATGAGGAAATCAAATCTTACCTTTTTGCATTAAACAGAAGACATAGTCCTTAGATTCAAGGACCGTAAAACAAAGTGGGATAATTCGCTGGTCACATGAAACGCGCAAAAACTGTGGGATTTCTAATTGTATTTTTTTTCATAAAACAACAACCCATATTCCTAGAATTGACATAAATTTACATAAAAAATGATCTACTCTTTCTTTAAATGTTTTTTTATCACTGTGCAATAATATTTTCCATGGCCCGGTGGTTGGGGACCCCTGCCTTACAGCATGCTTAGGAATATGATGTGCTCTTTTACACATTTTTAAAAGATAATGTAAAAATGCCACTTTTATACAGTTGGCCTTTTTATGTTACAATGTAAGCTTCATGTCCCCATCAACAAATGTAACCAATCAAATTGTATGATTGGTACACTGTCTTGAATCTTTCTGTTTGTAAAATATATCATTTTTGAATCCTGTCTTTACTTGTATTGAGATGCATATCCAATTGTTTACCACAAAAGAGATTAACATACTGATTTATTATTGACAAAAATGAAGCGCAAAAGATAACCACTTAAGACAATCTGTAGCTTACCTTTATAAAGACGAATAATTGCAAACAGATGATTTGTCATAGAAGTGTTAAAAGAAATTAAGCCAATAAGTGAACACTGTGACCAGCGTCACAGAAAAATAGTCAACACATATTCCATACTTCTTTTACTAGGCGTAGTTTTTAGTGGAATTTTGATTTCTATGACCCAAAGGGGCATGCCTGACTTTAAAGGTTATTTTACATATAAATAATTGCTTCTAGGATGTGCATCCACAGTAGTCACAAACTACACGCTATTTGAGTTGGCTGTCCTCGTTTTAAGGAACCTTGCAGAGGCTTTTACCGCTGGCGCATTAAAGTATGTTTATTTTCTATTTTCATATTTTGAATATTTTTTGTTGGATGGGCCGGAAATTTCTTTGAAGCCCAATTTGTGTTGTGAATTTTTTGTACAATAAGGTTTTCGTGAGTCAAGGTTCTACTGTATTATTTTTAAAGTTGTGATGTTAGAAAAAAAAAAAAGTTTTTGGAAAATTAAGTTGTGGAAGAAGCCGCACGGTGGCTGACTGGGCGACCCTAAATTGTCCATCGGTATGAATGTGAGTGTGAATGTTTGTTTGTCTTGGTTTGTCTATATGTGCCCTGTGATTGACTGCCGACCAGTCCAAGGTGTACCCCGCCTCTCGCCCATAGTCAGCTGGGATAGGCTCCAGCATACCCGCCACCCTAATGAGGACAAGCAGTATAGAAAATGAATGAATGTTTTCCTGCCTGCAAGCAGCTAAGAACTTTATGCCATGGTGCATGACATGACTCAACGAGAAGAACTCCCAATACTCAGAAAGAAAAATACTACAAACGGGATTTTTGTCTTATGAACCCCGCTGTCAGTTCCATGTTACATAACTCTGCAGCACGCACCATTTGAGCTCCTTGGAAAGTGTTTTGCTGAGTCTCTGTCAGTTCTATAATTACAGATGGCTGGTGGGAGGCAGCCATCTGTATTCAGGGAATAATATCCTTAGCGATTAGAGAGGCACGGAGTGGAACGTCTAGTGCAAGTGACACAGGAAGTGCACAGACAGAGGGGGGAAAGAATGAGGAACACTTCAGGCCAGAGGTTGCAGACTGCATGCAAGTCAGCTTTCTTTCACACCAGGAAATGCTAGCACTAGCAGTAGTAATAGGCTAACCGGAAACGGCCTTTTCTTAATAATGCTATTGGGCGCCAAAGAGAAGCCCTTTCGAGAGACTCAGTCCAAGGAGCACCCGCGAGTGAAACCGTCACGACATGGAGGCAATATAGCGGAGTAATAACTTGCAAAACTTGGGCGTGTTGAAACGCTACAGCGTCAAGCCCCACAACCGTACACACCGGAACCTGTATTCACCGGTATTTGGCTTCGACATAAGATTTCAAACAACATTTCTCGCTTGGCAAAGTAAACACGAATAAACACATTATTAGGCATTTGAGGGTTGCACAGTTAACTGTTTTACTGTCAGGGGTGGTAACATTATAACGTGAGTACGCCATGCATTGTCTTTTATTTTGACGTGCACAACCGGAATACGACTGACATTTTGCGGTGACGCTTGACATTGGAGGGTGGGACTCATGCTAAAGGATACCGAGCTAACCTAGCCAGTCTTAAAGTCTCTTTTCTTTTCCCCTCGATCGTCCGGAAAAACAACTCGTATATGAGAGCGCCCAATGGAAACACACAAGCGAACACGACACTCTCAACTTTCTAGCCAACGCCATTGACACACTTACCATTGTTGTTGCTGTGAAGAGTTGCAAGCTTGGAGCGGCTGGAAGCTGAAGCGTTGACTGGCAGAGGTGGGTGGAGCTAGCTAAATGTCGAGGTGTCGATACCAAGGATTGCATTAGCATTGTATTGAATCGGTACTAAGGCCAATATTTTTGGTTGTTGATATTGTTGTATTCATATATTGTTTATAAACTAAAGAAATAGAGACACGGGAGGGCTTTGAAGAATGAACATAGTAATTAACTATTAAGTTAAAACAATTAACACAAACAAACATGGTAGATGTGCAAGTAAAGCAAGATGAACAAACATAAGTGCACATAAAATTAGAACAAGGCTTGAAAAACTTGCCAAAATTAGTTAGCAGCTTCATTTCTTGTATTAAAGGAAAAAGTAGGTAAGCAAGAGCTACAAGTGAATATGGTAATAATTTAATACATGAACAGATATGCAAGCGTATACTTACATAACTATGTTTTGTCTTCTTTGTATTGTTTCTCATATAACAAAATAGACGGTAAATTGGGCCATCGTGGGATGGGATCTAGGCCTTCGTCAACTGGTGTGATGAAACCTCCCGCACCCTCAACACCAGCAAGACCTGGGAAATGGTGGTGGACTTTAGGAGAAACAGGACACACCCAGAACCTGTTCTCATTAAAGGTGACCATGTGGAGGTGCTTCACATCTACAAATACATGGGGAGTGCATCTGGATGCAGACATCCATGGACTGCCAACAGGGGTGCTCCGTGCAGATAAGGACGGAGCCATCTGTGCTTCCTCAGAAGGCTGGCCCCCTTCAATGTATGCAAGAAGCTGCTACAGATCTTCTACCAGACTGTGGTAGCCAGTGCCCTCTTGTATGAAGTAGTGTTCTGGGGCAGCAGCACGAAGATGATGGATGTCACATGCCTGGACAAACTGGTGAGGAAGGCAGGCTCTGTCATTGGCACTGAGCTGGACAGCCCGACATCTGTTCACAAACTGGACAAGATCTCATCAAGGAAGGCACCCCCACATGTTAGATCCCTCCTTAATGAGATTTTACCAAAAAGGGAGACTGGACGGAGGGGTTTTGTTGAATAACCTCACCAGACTTCTTTTTATGGCCATGCCTAAGTCTACACAATCCTGCAACAGTCACGGAATTAGGAGCTACCGTTGAATGTGAATGCACGCAAATAGCAAGAGAATTGTTTCATGATGTGTGCTGTTCCATCGCTTTGCGTTTTCTGCATTGTCTTGGCCAGAGCGGACATCAGTTTGAGAACAGGCGGTGACAAAACAATAGAATCATGTTTGTAAATTATTTTACATGTTGAAAAATGAACGAATTATAATAAACACCAAGTTTACAATTATTTAAAGTGTGTATGCATTATCTCTTCCCTGACCCACAACCTCATTGTGGTGGAGGAGTTTGCGTGCCCCAATGATCCTAGGAGCTAAGTTGTCGGGGGCTTTCATGCCCCTGGTATGGTCACCCATGACAAACAGGTCCTAGGAGAGGGACCAGACAAAGAGTGGCCCAATAGACTCCTATGATGCACAAGAGCAATGGACTTACTTTGCCCTCGCCCGGACGCGGTTCACCGGGGCCCGCCTCTGGAGCCAGGCCTGGAGGTGGGGCACGACGGCAAGCGTCTGGTGGCCGGGCCTGCACCCGTGGGGCCCGGTCGGGCACAGCCCGAAAAGGTAACATGGGTCCCCCCTTCCCATGAGCTCACCACTCATAGGAGGTGCCAAAGGGGTCGGGTGCAGAGTGAACTGGGTGGCGGCTGAAGGCGGAGGACTTGGCGGTCAGATCCTCGTCGACAGAAGCTAGTTGTTGGTACGTTCACTTCTCTGGCGAGGAAGGAACTTGAGCTGGTGCGTGAGGTGGAGACATTACGGCTAGATATAGACGGACTCACCTCAACGCACAGCAAGGGTTCTGGTACCAGTCCTCTTGAGAGGGGCTGGACTTCATTCCACTCTTTGTGTTGCCGGCAATGAGAGGCGACGAGCAGGGGTGGCAATTCTTGTTGCCCCCCGGCTCCAAGCCTGTATGTTGGCGTTTAACCTAGGGTTATGTCAACTGACAGGTCTTCCAACAAGGAAGCAGTGCCTAGAGACTCTGAGGCGGGTTCTCCTATCTCTGGGGCTGAGGTTACTAAGGGGCTGAAAAAAAAAAAATATATATATATATATATATATATATATATATATTTGCTTATTTCACATTTGCTTATTTCCCTCACGAAAAAGTACTCTGTAAGACAGGCGCATGGACTTCGTTTACAAGTAAAGGCAAGACCAAATGAAATGTATTTAAATAAAAAAAATCAGCAAAAAATATGAATTGACATTGTATTAAATATTGTTTTGTTTTACTTGCTATCAAATTGTTGAACGGTGTGCAATTGATTTAATCATTTTAAAAACACCTAGTTGTTTCAGTTAAGGTCAAAATTTAGAATTGATCGGCTTATCTTCTATTTTGGGTTCATGTTTGTATATCTGACTCTTTTTATAGTCAGTCCCTCACCTATAAACCTATAAACTATAAACCTCACCGCATGTCACTGAGACAACATTGGCAAAGACTGTGAATAAACAGTCAAAGATTAAGGCCAGACCAGGCTACATTACAGCAGATCAAATAAGAAGGAACTTACATAAAAGGAGCAGAAAAATAAAAAAGAATAAAAAAACAAACAAATAAATAAATAAAAATGAATAAATAAAACAACCCAATAAACCAAAAAAGCTTGGGACATTCTGTGATGTTCAAGGTCTGTGTGAAGTTTTGCTTGTTTTTTGTCCACAAATTTAATGGAGGAAAAAAATTGGCAGAGTTCTTTGTGAAAGGTGGGGAAGGTAGGATTATTTATCTAGAAACAACACTTGTAGAATAAAAAAAATTACATACAATTATAATTACATTTACAACATTTAAATATTTTGGTTCTACTTCTAGCATTCCAAAAATGATATCCTTTACAGATAATTCAGACAGGTTTGGGATTTTGGAGGATATCCAGAAATGAACATCTTCCCAGAGAGCCTTACAATATATACAGTCATAAAATAGATCAGTTGATTCAATATCCCCATCACAGAAGCAACAAACATTATCCTCAAAAGAAAACCTGCGTCTAGGAAATTCTTTAGAAGGGTAGATTTAGGAGAATACTTTGTAATGAATTTTCTTAACATTAGGATGGATGGGAAGTTTTAGGTAAAATGGGGTTTAGGCGTAGGGACAATATAACGGGGCACTTTGTAAAACAAAGATCCCCTCACACTGGCACAGGTGGTATTTTTAATAACCCCGGGGAATTTAAAATGAAGTCTAAAATAGAAAATAAAAAAACAACAAGCAAATTTTTTTTAAAATAATTCCTTCCCATTTTGCCCAGCAGGTCTATATCAGAAAATGTTAGGATAAAACTGACATATAAGATTAAAAAGCAAGAATACCACCATATCAGACAATAAAAAACATACAATCATCAAGATAAAAGTCATAAATAACCATACAATTATATAAATCTGAAAATATGTTTAAATTTAAGTGCTTTTTTTAAAAAACAAAACGTAAAATAGTAAGATAATAAATACTAAAATAAAATAAAACATGCAATTCAAAACGGGTATATGCCTCCCTCTGGTGGCAGTTCATAAAAACACTCATGCATAAAAGATAAAACCCGTATCTGATAAAAACATGCTAAACCACGAAGATAGGAAAAAACACATACAAAGAAAACATATAAAATATATAAATAAATAGACAAATGTATAAACTCATAAAATAGATAAATACGTGATTATTTCTTGCTAAACTAGAATGTCAGTTTTATCCTAAAAATGGCGTCCAGTGGCGAACCAAAGCCACTGGTCCAACTGAACAAGACATGAAATAAAATGGTGATGTGGTGTAATAAAGGTTAGGCTTGGGCGGAAAAAAGTAGGTTTTTTGGGGGTGGGGGCGGATATTTCCGGATATGTCCTCCAAGCACTTCCGGGACCCGGAAGATTGCTCCGCCAGCTGGAAACACCGGACAAGTCATGCTAAAAAAATTAAAAGTGCTATAAATAATTAAAAAGTGCTCTCAATAGTAAAAACAAAATCATGCATTAAAATAGTGAAAACATAAAATCACAACCAATAAATAGATTAAAAGAAAGGAAAACGGAACCATATATGTCCGGTCCATGGGTTCGTGTGAAGGAAGGCCAGGAGAAAATATTGTGTCCAACACAGGTTCGTCTATTCATATTTAATGTTAAAACCGAGCGGGTGCATGGATTTCATGGACTTAATCCATCTATTTTTCGCTCGTCTGCGCTGAGTCCTTGTCCAATTTTTCCTGCTCTCCAAGCCAAACGCTTGTAAGTTGTCCAGTTTGTGTAATTTAAAATGTGGGTGAAGTAGGCCATTGGTATTGCCCTTTTTGATTTGATATACATGTTGTTTTATCCTCTCCTCTATAGTATGTGGACTTTCTCCGAAATATACCATCTGACAGTAATTGCATTGAATGCCATAAACCACATTGTTGGTTTCAGGTGGCAAAGTCTGCCAGATGGGGGCGCTGGTGCCGGCCAGGGGGTTCTGGAGGAATTTCAGGTGAGTAAAATACTGTCGTTTCAGAGGTCGACTGTTCATCTTGGCGTGTACCAGAATGTCTTTCAGATTTTTATTTCTCCTGTAAGCGGAGATGACCCTGAAATTCCTTAGTGCCGCGTTTTCCTCTTGGGCTTGCTGGAAGTGGTCCTTCAGCCGGGAGCCAAGCCTCACCGCAGATCTAGAATATGTTGAGACGAAGGTGATGACCGGGTGGTCATCCAACTGTTTATCCTGAGTATTTATGTTTTGAAATGTATCCCTTACTTCCTTTCTAATATATCTTAGGAAGCGTTTAGAGTATCCTCGTGGTCCCAATGCTGTGAATAAGATTTGTGTGGCTTTGTTTATGTCCTCTGGGACGGTGTATATACGGAGAATACGTATAAGTTGTGATTTAATGATGCCTTTAAATGTATGTCTGGGGTGGAAGCTGGTTTTATGTAGGAGAGCATGCGTATCTGTCTCTTTGAAACACACTCTTGTTGCCAGCTGCTTATTTTGTGTATACTTTGGAGTGAAAAATACCTGTGTATTCAGAAATTCAAGTTGTTTTGGGTGTGTGTTGTATGTGATTTTTATGGATGAGTGGTGTGTCCCCAGGGTGTCTAAGAAGACTTGAAAATCTTCCCTGGAAGCCCCCCATATTCCAAAAATATCCAGGTATCTCCGATACAGTAAGGGTAAGTTAGTACACTAGTAGAATGCTGATTGTTCCCACATAGCCATATAGAGGTTAGCGTACGCAGGTGCAAATTTCTTCCCCATGGCTGTTCCGTGGATCTGTAAATATTTGCTATTAAATTCAAAATCATTATAGGTGAGGCTCAGCTCCAACAGTTGAAGGATGACTTGATCCGGGTGATTGGAGTCAGGATACTTGCAGAAGGTCTCCTGTACAGCCTGAAGGCCCAATTCGGTTTCTATATTTGTATAGAGGGAGGTAATGTCTATTGAAAATAAAAACGCCTGCTTGGGAACTCTGATTGCGCTTAGTTTATGCACAAAATCATACGTGTCTTTAATATAGCTATTATGTCTCTCTGATAAGGGATTGATATTATAGTCAATAAATTCTGCTATTCTACAGGACTCCAATCCACACTCGCTGACAATGGGGCGTCCCGAAGGACCTTATGGATCTTTGTTAAGAGATAAAACTGCCGTGCCCTCGGCTGGTCCGGACCTGAAAGGTAGGTGACTTGTTTGGGTGTAATGAAACCCTGATCTCTCAAGTGATGTAATATTTGGCATATTTTTTGTTGAGTCGTATATTTAATAGTATGTAATGTGGGAGCATAATGTTTATTATTGTTAAGTTGTTTGTTGGCTTTCAATAGATATTGTGATTTGTCCATAATGATGATTTGTGAACCTTTGTCAGCCGGTTTAATGATTATGTTTTTATTGCTTTTCAGTGTCCTCAACGCTTCATAATGCTTTTTATTTAGGTTGTAATGGCGTGGCGGGCGTACCTCATAAGGGGTAAGCGCGACCAGGTCCCTGTGGATCAAAGTCCTGATATTCGGGGAGGCCGCTTCCAAGGGGGGAGCCCAAGTCGATGGATCCGTAAAAGGTAAGTGCTGATAATTTGTATCATATTAAAAATAATCCAAAAGTCTAATTCTTTTATGGTATTTGTATAGTATCCTTTGGAGCTCCTCCTTATCCTGCTGCCTTGGAGTGGGAATAAAAGTTAGACCCGTCTCCAACTCCTCTGCCTGTGCAGGTGTAAGTATAAAGGAAGAAGACATGTTGGTGATATTATGATATTGGGGAGTTGTATTTATACAATGCTCCCCTACAAAAAATGTAAATGATCAAGCCAAAAATTAAAAATCCTAAAAGCCGTCTCTTTTGTCCAATGAATTGGATCATGAGGTTCCGTTTTAAAAAGTAATTTGCTGATGTCAGGGATATATTGGCATTTTTTTTCAATTATACCATTTAAATATCCCGGTCTATCCTTCTGGACGGGAGTCAAATGATCCGAAAAGTTGATGAGAGGAACATACACCGCTGCTTTGGGGAATACTTCCTCACATGTTTTTAATAATTGTTGTAACTGTTTCCAGATTGTCGTTTTCTCAAGACTTCCCTGATATGTTGAAAGGTGGCCCCCGGATAACTGTCCACCTGGACCTGGGGATGTTTTGAAGTGGGGGATACGTGAAAGGTTTGAATCTCCGATTATCAGAACCGGTTTATAGGCACTACAAGACCAGTCTACTATCTTCCGCACAGTGTTCGGGTGTCTCTTGGGTTCCATCCGGGTGTCCAAAGCAGACTCCTCTCCCTGGTCGATCATTTTGTCCGGAGAGGGGGGTTCAGATAGGGAATTATTTGGATAATGAGTATCCTTTGATGTACTTCCCTTCATCATATAGTTTCCCTCTCTTGTCGGGTCCCTGGAGGGAATCTGCTTCTCCACCCTTCGTGGCTGCTCTGGATCCTGGGTAAGAGAAGGTGATAGGTAAATGGTATCGTCATGTATTGTTACCACATTATTATCCATTATGGTGTTTGATAGGGAAGTTGTTGGTGTGGGGTTGGTGTTAGGGATGGAAGGATTATGGTTAGAGTTAGGGGTAGGTGTAGGTACAATATAGCGGGGCACTTTGTAAAACAAAGATCCCCTCACACTGGCACAGGTGGTATTTTTAATAGTCCTGGGGATTTTTAAGAAAGAAGTGAAAATATCTAAAAGAACAAAGAAAAAGTTAAAATAATTCCCTCCCTTTTTGCCAAGCAGGTTATGTCAGAAAATATTAGGATAAAACTGACTTAAAAGTTTAAGAAGTAAGAATATCACAATATTAAATCATAAAAAACATACAATTATAAGAATAAAAGTCATAAATAATCATAAAAAATATATAAATAGTAAAATGTGCTTAAAAATAAGTGCTCTATATAAAAAAGAAAAACAAATCAGTCAATTACTTAGACAATAAATACGATAAAACATGCCATTCAGAGTCCAATGTCTCCCTCTAGTGGCCATTCATAAAAACACACTCATGCATAACTAAAACCATATATAAAAGCATGCTAAAGAAAATATAAGAGAATAAAGCACATACAAAAAAGTATATAAAATATGTATGTGTGTGTGTGTATGTATATATACATATGTGTATATATATATGTATGTATGTGTATATGTATATGTATGTGTATATATATGTATGTGTATGTATGTATATATGTATGTATATATGTGTATATGTACCAAGGTTAGGGTTAGGGTTAGGAGCTAAAATTGTCCCTGAGTAAAAAGTCCACCAGGCACTGGTACGGTTAGGTGTAGGGACAGTATAGCGGGGTTCTTTGTAAAATAAAGATTCCCTCACACTGGCACAAGTGGTATTTTTAATAGTCCCGGGGATTTTTAAGAAAGAAGTAATAACATATAAAAAAAGGAAAAGTTAAAATAATTCCTTCCCATTTTGTCGAGCAGGTTATGTCAGAAAACATTATATTAGGATAAAACTGACTAAAAAGTTTTAGAAGTAAGAATATCACAATATTAAATCATACAAACATACAATTATAAGAATTAAAGTCATAAATAATCATAAAAGTTATATAAATAAAACAATGTGCTTAAATATAAGTGCTCTATATACAAAAACAAACCAGTCAAGTGCTAAAACATGCCATTCAGAGTCCAATGTCTCCCTCTAGTGGCCAACCATAAAAACACATGCATAAATAAAGAAAACCGTATATAAAAGCATGCTAAGAAAAATATAAAAGAATAAAGCATATAGAAAAAGTACATAAAATAAATATATATATATGGATAAAATAAATAAATTAATTAATAAACTCATAAATAAATAAATATGTGACTATTCCTCGCTAAAACGTCAGTTTTATCCTAAAAATGCCGTCCAGTGGAGAATAAAAGCCACTGGTCCGGCTGGACGGGACCTAATGTCACGATCCGGGTGTTGCGCGTGACAGTTTAGGTTATGTGGGGTTTCCTTGGTTGTGGGGTTTTCCTGTTTTCGTTACTAGTTGGTTTTCCGTTAATTAGATACACCTGTTTCTCATTTGTGTTTCTTGGTATTTAAGTTCAGGTGTGTGCATCTTGGTTTTGTCGGGTCATTGCATGTAAGTTCGTCTTTGTTGCCTTACGTTCATCTTGTTGCTCCAACTGTGAGTTTTGCCTTTTGCCATTTGGATGTCGTATGTGCTTCGCTTCCCGTGTTCCTGTTTTTTGTTCCTGCCTTGCATCTTCATTATTAAAAAGACTCTTTTTCCTGCACCTTACCTGGCTGACGTCCTGCTCGCTTCTTCCTCGGGGTTCTCGCCATGTCGCGCCGAGCTAACCGAGCACCGCATCATAACACCTAAAGTAACATAAGTTACTTTGGTCATCAGGGTTTGGCTTGGACAAGAAAAGAAATTTCCCCAAGGACGGATGTGACTTCATGTCCTTCAAGTACTTCCGGGACCCAGGAAATGGTTTCGCCAGGTAAAAACACACTAAGAAATAAATAATAAAAGTGCTATAAATAAGTGCCTTGTAAAAGTGCTATAAACAGTAAAACCAATCTCATGCATAAAAACCATTCCAATATAGAATTATAACACATAAATAGAATAAAAGGTTAAAAAGAGGGGAGGAGGCGGAACCATATATATCCGGTCAATGGGTTTGAGTAGAGGAAGCCGAGGAGCGTCCGGGGTAAGTGTGTATGTTAATATTTACTATTAAGGCCGAGCGGTTCAATGGTTTTCATGGACTTAATCCATTTGATTTCCGCTCGCCTGCGCTGAGTCACCGTCCAACTTTTCCTGCTCTCCAAGCCAAACGCCTGTAAGTTGTCCAGTTTATGTAGTTTAAAATGTGAATAAAGAAGGCCATTTGTATTGCCTTTTTTAATTTGATAGACATGCTGCTTTATCCTCTCCTCCATTGTATTTTGAGTTTCCCCAATATATAACATCTGACAGTTGTTACATTGAATGCCATACACCGCATTGGTGGTTTCAGGTGATAAAGTCTGCCAGATGGGGGCGCTGGTGCCGGCCAGGGGATTTTGAAGAAATTTACGGTAAGTAAAGAACTGTCGTTCTGGGGGTAGTCTGTTCATCTTGGCGTGTACCAGAATGTCCCTTTGGTTTTTGTTTCTCTTGTATGCCGAGATGACCCTGAAGTTCTTCAGCGCCGTATTCTCCTCCTGGGCCTGCTGAAAGTGGTCCTTCAGCCGGGAGCCGAGCCTCACCGCAGATCCAGAATATGTGGAGACGAAGGGGATGATCAGGTGGTCATCCCCCTGTTTGTCGTACGTTCCCGTGTTTTTAAATGTGTCTTTTACTTCCCGTCTGAAATATCTCAGGAAGCATTTGGAATAACCTCGTGGTCTCAACGCTGAAAATAGAGTCTGTGTCGCTCTATCCGCGTCCTCTGAGAAAGTGCATATCCGGTGAAAGCGTATGAGTTGTGACTTAATAATTCCTTTGAATGTATGTCTGGGGTGGAAGCTGGTTTTGTGTAGGAGAGCATGGCTGTCTGTTTCTTTAAACCATACTCTTGTTGCCAGTTGCTTGTTACCTGTGTCTTTATGTGTGAAAAAAACCTGAGTATCTAAAAATTCCAACTGTTCGGGGTGCGTATTGTATGTGATTTTTATGGATGGGTGATGTGTCCCCAGGGCGTCCAAGAAGATCTGAAATTCCTCCCTGGAGGCTCCCCGCACTCCAAAAATATCATCCAGATATCTGAGGTACAATAGGGGTAAGATGGTACACTTGGGGAACGCTGATTGTTCCCACATAGCCATGTAGAGGTTAGCATATGCTGGTGCAAATTTCTTTCCCATTGCTATTCCGTGGATCTGCAAATAATATTTCCCGTTAAATTCAAAATCGTTACAGGTGAGGCTCAGCTCCAACAGCTGAAGGATGGCTTGGTCCGGGCACTTGGAGTCCGGGTATGTATCGAAGGCCTTCTGTACAGCCTGAAGGCCCAGCTGTGTTTCTATATTTGTATAGAGGGAGGTAATGTCTATCGAAAATAAAAACGCCCGCTTGGGTGCTCTGATTGCTCTTATTAGGGTTAGGGTAGGGTTAGTGTTAGAGTTCGGGTAGGGTTATAGGGTTAGGGTTAGTTAGGGTTAGAGGGTTAGGGTTAGGTTTAGGGGGTTAGGGGGCTAGGGTTAGGGTAGGGTTAGTGTTAGAGTTAGGGGTTAGGGTTATTTTAGGGTTAGGGTTATGGTAAGGGTTAGGGAATGGGTTAGGGTTAGTATGGTTAGGGTTAGAGTGGTAGGGTTAGGTTAGTGTTAGGGTTAGTGTTAGGGTTCGGGTAGGGTATAGGGTTAGGGTTAGGGTTAGGTTTAGTTTGGGTTAGGGTTAGAGGGTTAGGGTTAGCGTTAGGTTAGGGTTAGGGGGTTAGGGTTTAGGGTTTAGGGTTAGGGTAGGGTTAGTGTTAGAGTTAGGGGTTAGGGTTAGTTTAGGGTTAGGGTTATGGTAAGGGTTATAGTAAGGGTTTGGGAATGTGTTAGGGGTTAGGGTTAGTATGGTTAGGGTTAGGGTTAGCAGTTAGGGTAGGGTTAGGGTTATGGAGTTAGGGGTTAGGGTTAGGGATTAGGGATTAGGGTTAGTATTAGGGGTAAAATAAGGGGTTAGAGGTTAGGGTTAGGTTAGGGTTAGGGTAGAAGGAAGTGGTTAGTGTTAGGGATGGAGATAGGGATAGGGATAGGGTTAGGTTTGGGGTTAGGGTTAGGGGTACGGGTTTGGGTTAGGGTGAGGGTTAGGGTTAAAGTTTAGGGTTAGAATAATGGTTAGGGGGTTGGGGGCAAGGGTTAGGGTTAGTATGGTTAGGGTTAGAGTGTTAGGGTTAGGTTAGTGTTAGGGTTCGGGTAGGGTTATAGGGTTAGGGTTAGTTAGGGGTAGGGTTAGAGGGTTAGGGTTAGGGTTAGGGTTAGCGTTAGGTTAGGGTTAGGATTAGGGTGTTAGAATTTGGGTTTAGGGTTAGGGTAGGGTTAGTGTTAAAGTTAAGGGTTAGGGTTAGTTTAGGGTTAGGGTTATGGTAAGGGTTAGGGAATGGGTTAGGGGTTAGGGTTAGTATGGTTAGGGTTAGGGTTATGGTTAGCAGTTAGGGTAGGGTTAGGGTTATAGAGTTAGGGTTAGGGGTTAGGGTTAGGGATTAGGGATAGGGATTAGGGTTAGGATTAGGGGTAAAATTAGGGGTTAGAGATTAGAGTTAGGTTAGGGTTAGGGTAGGGTAGGGTTAGGGATAGGGTTTTGGGTTAGGGTTAGGGTTTAGGGTTAGAGGTAGGGTAGGGTTAGGGTTTAGGGTTAGGGTTATGGTTCGAGGGTTAGGGTTAGGTTAGGGTTAGGGTTATGTTTTTGAAAGGTAAGTGAAAAATGCGCGGGCCTCCCTCCAGTTCCAACATGGGTTACGGTTAGGTGGTTAGGGTTATGGTTATGGTTAGGTGGGTTAGGGTTAGGTTTAGGGGGTTAGGGTGAGGGGATAGGGTTAGGTTTTTGAAAGGTAAGTTCGCCTCCGCCACATGGGGGAAGCAAAAAATGCACGGGCCTCCCTCCAGTTCCAACATGGGTTACGGTTAGGGGGTTAGGGTTATGGTTATGGTTAGGTGGGTTAGGGTTAGGTTTAGGGGGTTAGGGTGAGGGGATAGGGTTAGGTTTTTGAAAGGTAAATTCGCCTCCCCCACATGGGGGAAGCGAAAAATGCGCGGGCCTCCCTCCAGTTCCAACATGGGTTACGGTTAGGGGGTTAGGGGTTAGGGTTAGGGTTAGGGTTATGGTTATGGTTAGGTGGGTTAGGGTTAGGTTTAGGGTTAGTAGGGTTAGGGTTAGAGTGTTAGGGTTAGAGTGTTAGGGTTAGGGTTAGGGTTAGGGCCAGGGTTAGTGTTAGGGTTAGGGTAGCTTTAGGGTTAGGGTTAGCAGTTACGTTTGGGGTTAGGGCTGGGTTAGGGTTAGGTTTGGGGTTAGGGGTTGGGGTTAAGTTTGGGGTCAGGTTAGCAGTTAGGGTTAGGGTTTGGGTTAGGGTTATGGAGTTAGGGTTAGGGGTTAGGGTTAGGGATTAGGGTTAGGCATTAGGGTTAGGATTAGGGGTTGGAGGTTAAGGTTAGGGTTAGGTTAGTGTTAGGGTTTTGGGTTAGGGATTAGGGGTAAAGGTTAGAATTAGGGTAGGGTTAGGGTTAAGGGTTAGGGTTAGGGTTAGAGGGTTAGTGTTAGGTTAGGGTTAGGTTTTTGAAAGGTAAATTTGCCTCCCCCACATGGGGGAAGCGAGAAATGCGCGGGCCTCTCTCCAGTTCCAACATGGGTTACGGTTAGGGTTGGGGTTATGGTTATTGTTAGGTGGGTTAGGGTTAGGTTTAGGGGGTTAGGGTTAAGGGATAGGGTTAGGGTTAGTTAGGGTTAGGGTTAGAGGGTTAGGGTTAGTGTTAGCGTTAGGTTAGGGTTAGGGGGTTAGGGTTAGGGTTTAGGGTTAGGGTTAGGGTAGGGTTAGGGTTAGGGTTAGGTTAGGGTTAGGTTTTTGAAAGGTAAATTCGCCTCCCCCACATGGGGGAAGCGAAAAATGCACGGGCCTCCCTCCAGTTCAAACGTGGGTGATGGTTAGGGGGTTAGGGTTAGGGTTTGGGTTAGAGTTAGGTCTGGAGTTATGGTTAGCAGTTAGGGTTAGGGTCAGGGTAGGCTTAGGCCTAGAATTATGGTAGGGTTAGGTGTAGGGACAAAATAACGGGGCTCTTTGTAAAAGGGTTAGGGTTAGGTGGGTTTGGGTTAGGGCTAGGGTTAGGGTTAGGGTTAGGGTAGGGTTAGGGTTAGGGTTGTTTTAGGTTTAGTGTAAGGTAAGGGTTAGGGTTCGGGGGTTAGGGTTAAGAGTAAGGGTTAGGGTTAGTAAGGTTAGGGTTAGAGTGTTATCGTTAGGGTTAGGTTAGGGTTAGGGTTAGCGGTTAGGGTTAGTTTAGTGTTAGGGCTAGGTTTGGGGTTAGGGTTAGGGTTAGGTTAGGGTTAGGTTTTTGAAAGGTAAGTTCGCCTCCCCCACATGGGGGAAGCGAAAAATGCACGGGCCTCCCTCCAGTTCAAACGTGGGTGATGGTTAGGGGGTTAGGGTTAGGGTTTGGGTTAGAGTTAGGTTTGGAGTTATGGTTAGCAGTTAGGGTTAGGGTTAGGGTAGGCTTAGGCCTAGAATTATGGTAGGGTTAGGTGTAGGGACAAAATAACGGGGCTCTTTGTAAAAGGGTTAGGGTTAGGTGGGTT